>PVKZ01001287.1:249876-433899 GCA_004027375.1 Macroglossus sobrinus | reverse complement strand
CCTATTCTTACTTGGGGACCGTTTCCTAAGCTTCCCTGCCTGCTTCCTGCAGATGTACCTCTTCCACAGCTTCTCCTGCACGGAAGCCCTCATCCTGGTAGTCATGGCCTATGACCGCTATGTGGCGATCTGCCGTCCGCTGCACTACCCTGTCCACATGACCCCACAGAACAGTGCTGCACTGGCAGCCAGTGCCTGGTTCACCGCTCTCCTCCTGCCCATCCCAGGAGTGGTGCAGACATCTCAAATGGCTTTTAACAGCATTGTTCACATCTACCACTGCTTTTGTGACCACTTGGCTGTGGTCCAGGCCTCCTGCTCTGACACCACATCCCAGACCCTCATGGGCTTCTGCATCGCCATGGTGGTGTCCTTCCTGCCCCTTCTCCTGGTGCTTCTCTCCTATGCCCACATCCTGGCCTCGGTGCTTCGCATCAGTTCCAGGGAAGGAAGCTCAAAAGTCTTCTCCACCTGCAGCTCCCACCTGCTGGTGGTTGGCACCTACTACTCATCCATTGTGATTGCTTATGTGACCTATAGGGCTGACCTGCCCCTGGACTTCCACGTCATGGGCAATGTGGTGTATGCTATTCTCACACCTGTTCTCAACCCTCTCATTTACACACTGAGGAACAAGGATGTCAAAGCAGCCATCACCAAAATGGCATGTCCCAAAGGCTCAGGGCATTCTGGAGCTGTTTTCCGTAGATATAGTTAATTCTACTCCTAGAATACCAGTATGCTAAGAGTAGAGATTGACATTACAGTTTTTTGATGGAAAGAATAACGTAGCAAGGCTTAAAATTTACCATTAGGATTTCCATTTTTATTATAATGATATGCTGGGTCATGAAATGAACACTTCTAGGGAAAGAAATACAAATGTTAATAAACAAATGTAATAAATATTTTAAAAATCCTCAACCTTTTTATTAATAGAAGAAGTACACATTACAACAAATATATACAATTAGAAATCAATTAGGCTAACTAAAATGTCAGGTAAAATATAAAAAGTATCTTCTTAAAAATACCAAATAGATTTATCAATTTTAATAGGACTAACTGGTAATAAAGATGAGAACACAGAGAAGTTTGTTATTAAGACATGAATAGACATATAGATCAATGAAACAGACCAGAGAACCCAGAAACAGACCTTTAAATATACAAACAATTAATATATAAAGAAAGTGACACTGAGGACCAGTATAGAAGATGGACATGTAATAAATGGTATTGGTACTATCAGATATCCATATGTCTCTAACCTCAAGAAAACACAAAAATCAATCTCATTGAGACCTAAATATGAAGGCATAACTAGAAAACTATATAGGAGACTGCAGTCCTGATCTTGGGGTAGAGAAATACTTCTTAACCAAGATTTTTAAAAAACACTCTGATTTTAGAGAAAAAAAAAGGTATAAATTTGCCTACTTTAAAATATTGAATTTCTGTTCATGGAAAAACAGCCCTCCCCGTAAAAACAACAACAACGAAAAACACCAAACTACAGAACAAAAAAAGTTTTTTGCAATGCATATAATCAACTAAAGGACTCAAGATTCATAGCCAAAATATACAAAGAATCACTTCAAATCAATAAGAAAAGTCAGCCAGCCCATTAGGAGCAAAATGAGCAAAATAGTTCACAAGAGAGAATAAACAAATGCCAAATAAATATAGTAAAAAGTGTACAACCTCTTTAATAATAGAAGTGCAAATTACAAAAATAGATACCACTAGAAAGAAACCAATGAGACTATTAAAATGTCCAAGTCTGATGATACTAGGGTTGGCAAAGATGTGTGTCATAGGAACTCTCATGCATCGACAGTGGGAGTGTTCATTGATATAAATACTTTGGAAAACACTTTATCGCTATCTTATAATGTTAAAGATACACATACTCTACGATCTAGCATAGCAGCATTTTTCAAATTTTTGACATGTTCATAAAATGTAACACGATATGCCCATAAAATATGAAGGAATTATATACACAGACAACAATATGAAAGAATTTCAAATCATGTTGAGCAAAAAACCTAAGACTTAAATAAATATATACAGCATGATTCAAGTTATATAATGTTTAAAGACAGGCAAAGCTAATTTATATTTTTTATCAAAGCTTACAGATGTCATACACTTTGAAGAAAATAGAAGGCATATTTATTATAAAAACCAGAATCATGTTGAATTCTGTAGGAGAGGGAGAGGGTCATTATCAGAGAGGGGCTTTTATGAGGTGTTATCAATGTTTCCGTCTCCCTTGAATGACATGCCATATTGTGTACTCTAGGCTTTATACATTTTTGCTCTATTTCAATATAATATTTCATAATAAACTCTTATGAAGCATCGTTCCATTGTCTGCACAATCTGCAATAGTAGTTCTCACTGTCTGGTCCACGTCTTCCCATGCATACAGTGGGATTGTTATGGTTTTCACATTCACAGTAAGTATCAAGCTGCTAAATATAATTTTCCCCATTTGGTCATTCATTTAAGAAGCATTTACTGAGCATCTGAGAGGTGCTAGACTATGCAGTAGGAGCTAGAGACACAGTGATAAATTGGGACAGTTGCTGCCCTCAATTTGTTCACAGTCTAGTGAGGGAGACAGACGTGGGCAGAAATAGTACAGTGTGTTGAGTGCCATTTCAGAGGGGAGCGCAGGTTATGGTGGGAGCACAGAGGATATTTAATTCAAGGTAAAAATGTCTCCCATAAATATTTTGACCCGTGGCACCTGCTACTGCTTATTTGGGAGTCCTCGTGGAGTTAACAACGTGGTGGATGTGAACTGACTGAACAGAAGCCCCGAGCTGCTCCCAAGGGAGGAGAGGTTTCATTCTAGTGCTGACAAGATGTAGTGTGGCATCCTGTTGCTACCTGTTGAGAGAGACTGACTTTAGCATAAAAAAAATGGAAATTACCCTCAGTTAAACCAAAACACTTTAACATTTGGTCCCCTTCAGGTTTCATATAGATCAAAAAGGGTTCAGGAATGGGCAGAATTACAGTGCCCATCAAATAGGCATAAAGGAAACCATTCTCCAAAAAGCAGATGGAGCAGGCAATGACATTTTTGTGGCAGATGTTAAAGGAAAGAAAGTCTTCCTTAGAAAATTGTGATAAAGATGCAAAGCTTAAATGGAACTTTAAGCAAGGGCGTTAGCAGAGAGTGAGTATTTCAGCAAATAATAATGAGGCTCTTAATACAGGACTTTTTAAAGTCACAATTATAATGATTTTAAGTCAAAATTATGAAACAAGGCATTTTTAGTGAATTCTAGCCCCTATTCCTGTTTCCTCCACTTATTGCATCCCCTATAAAGAAACTTCTCAAATCAAGTTTATTAGATCAGGAGAGGTGTCAGGCATATTTTTGTTTCCATGAAGTTTTATACCCAGCTGCCAATGGCTTAGTCATCTTGCATCCTGTAGTTGTAAATCTATGGTCAGTAGAGACTGATTGTGGAAGTCTCTTCTGTGGGCTGTAATTGCATGGTTTTCTGCTGTTTCTAGGTGCAGCATCAAGCACTGATGTAACAGAGCCATCTGTTTACCTCTGGGGAGGGAAGGGGAAATATGGGGAAGGGGTGGTGGGAAGAAAATTTTTACTCTTCAGTTAATAAAGTTCTGCATTGATTTAACTATTTTACAATAACATCTATTTATTATTTGTGAAAAATTTTTAATTGTTTCAAATCTTATACATATTAGTGAAAGAGAGACAAAGTCAGAAATAGAGAGCTCTGGAGCCAAAGGAGAGAATCAGAGTGAGGCAGAAATGGTCTGTGACTGGGCTTTGGCCCTGCCTGGGTTTAGGGTACAGACCTCTACTTCACATTCTTTCCACAGAATGTTTGCAAGTTCCTCATTGCACAACAGCAGTAGCATATCCCAAACATGCAACAGGGTTTTAACATTTGGATTTATTAAAATAACAGCTCTCACTTACTGAACATTTTGTATGTGGGAGACACTAGGCTAAGCACCTAACCCTTGCCAGTGGGCCATGAGATAGGTAGTTGTTATACCATTTTTACAGATAAGAAAAGGAAGTTTCAGTAAGGTTAAAGGATTTGTCCAAGTTGACATAACTAGAAAGAACTCAGGTCTTAGCCATTAGACAATGTGCTGCTGAACTGCTGAACCAGAATTGGAGTCTTGGGTCCAAATCTCAGCTCTGCTACCAGCCACTCACATGACCTTGGGCAAGTCACTTCAGATCTCTAGATTTTGGTTTCCTAAAATGTCAAATAGTAGGAAATATTCTGAATCTGCCTGTCTCCCCTGGCTGTTGTGAGACCAGATGGGAAAACAGGAATCCAAATGCCCCACTGGTGATAAAGTTCTGGGACTCGTGAGGGTTGTTAATGATGCTACTTTCATTATCTGCAAAGTCCAGGGCCAAATCTCCCACTCCACCCTAAGAAATTGTTCCCAACTGGCGGGTGCAAGGTCCTCTGGGGAAGCCAAATTGAGGGAGAGGGCTCCAGCAGGCCCAGGCTCCAGGGTTTAACAGGCTGTGGCTTAACTCCTACCTGGCTCTTCCCCTAAGGCCAAGTGCACTGACTCCACAGAAGATACCAAGGTGGATTGGACTTGGCAGGTAAGCTGGGCTGGTAAGGGAGTGCCCCAAAGAAGGCAAAGGTTTGGGTGGGCAGACAGGCTTAGGGAGACCAGGGATGAAGAAAGCCATGCTGAGGAGTTCAGGAGCACACACTGCATATGTGAACACTCATTCTAACCCTGGGTCAGACACCCTAGCAGGATGGGCAAAGATTTGCAGTTACAAGCAAGAGACTGATGATCTTATGGAAGTTTCTCACAAGGAGGCAAGGCCTATGACAGTAAAGAAAATAAGAATATTTAATGAAGTCTCTGTCAATATTATAAGTCACAATGAGGGAATTACAGTTTAGAGAGGGAAGGTGAAAGGCGGTAGAGCCAGCATGAAAACCCAGGTCTCTCTAACTCCAAAGTTAATGAACCCAAACCCTGTAATTCACATACATCCTGTTCCTTTTCTATGGAAACAGAACAGCACAGTGGAAATAGCACAAGAGAATGACATGAATTTGGGAGTTGTCGTGAAATGTAATAACACACTGAATATAAGGCATCAAGCATGCAACAGAGGCTTGACAAATGGGAGAGCTCTTACTCTCTCTTCTAAGAGGCTTGCTTTGGCCATGAGAAATGCATCTTTAGCCACTCTGAGCCCAACACAGAGGAGACACTCAAAATGTTTATTGAGGTAGAGGAGATCGTCTCTCCCTAAGCCCTCATTTTACAGATGGGAAAATTGGGGCTCAGAGGCCCAAAGCCACAGCAAGTGAGTGGCAGAGCTGATCCAGGAGCTAAGGCTACTGGTTACCAAGAAGGGCTCAGTCTTTTGCAGCAGGCTGACTCCAGAACAATCTCTACTCTCACCCCTCACTAGTCATGGCCTTGAACAAGGGGTTGTCCTCTGACCTTCATTTATTGAAGGGGTGTAACCATTCCCTGGCTGGTTGGATAATGAAGGAGATGATAACGTGAAGTGTGGCATCAGACTGGACATTCAGGTGACTGGTTTTTCTGTCCTTCTTTGTCCCTCACTGGTATTGTAACTGGTTGGTAGAGAATCCTAACCAAGGATATTGTCTCCTAACAATACCTTTCTTTCGTGTCCTTAAGCACTGAAAACATTCTTGTAATATGTATTCAAAATAAAGTCAATTAATCTAACCTACAAAATAAATGTAAAGGAGTCCAGAGAATTTATGATGTTTACTATGATGATACATCTATGCTTTTTAAAATGATCAAATACTAACTTCTTTCAAGCACATGTTATAGTGCTCCTATCTAGCTGCCACCCTAAGTACATGCTTTGTTGCTTAGGCCTGCTCTGCCAAAACAGAAATTTAGGGAAGGTAAAGGTTTTGGTGCCTTTGGGGTAAGCACATAAATCTCAATTTGTTGGTCTGTCCTGTGGCCCTAAGTATGTGGGGCAACCTGGACTCATTGCCGAGTTACCCCTGGCTCAAGGTGGTAATCCAGCCCTGCCAACAGTCAAGTTCTGGTTCTGGCCCACTTACTATGTGACCTTGGGCAAATCACAGCCTGTTTCTGAGACTCCATTTACATCTCCCATCTGTATGAGAAAGGGGTTAGACTAAAATGATCCCTTCCTTCCAATGTTATGATTCAGCAATAAAACAAGGCCAGTTGGGAAAGCTGCATTCTGGCTTCTGTCATTGGAGCACTGAACCCCTGGGAAGGGGGGGAGGGGTGCATTGTTAAATAGCAAAGATTAGGCCCCATGACAGCCATGAGTGCTCTCAGTCTGATGGAGCCATAGATACATAAATAGACAGGGACAACCCAATATGATCATAGTGATGACAAAGGAAAGCACAGAAACTGGGAGAACCCAAAAAAGGGGTTGGCTCCCTGGACATCCAAGACCAGCAAAGTCCTCTTGGAGGAGGAAATTATTTCAGCTGAGTTTGGCAGAAGAACAAGGCAAGATTATGGAATTGTCCTTTGACTAAAGGGAAATAAGGCCACAAGAAGATGGGCTTTGAATGTCAGGCTAAGGAATCATTTTCACTCATGAAAACTCCTTATGAACACTGGGTGGGAGCCAGGATACTGGGTTCAAGACCCACCTCTCCCATGGTCTTGCTGTTTGACCTTGAGAAGCTACTCTATTTCTGAACTTCAGACTCAGCATCTGTCTCCCTGTTGTTTAATAGAAGTGAAGCAAAGGAGGAAGGAGGGTACAATTAGACTTGATGGTTCTGAATTTGTGTTCTTCAAACCTCAACTCAGCTTAACTCAGTGATATTTAATCCAAAATTGACTTCTCTGAGCTCTAACAACATGCAGAAAAATTTAGTTTGCATCAGTTTGGGTAAGAGAAAAACCTAGTGGTCACTTAGGCAGGTTGGGTCTAGTTAGACGAGGGTTAACTCTTTTAAGCTGAGGGGCAATAGTTTTGCTTTCCTACCTGGGTAATGGAGGTTGGCCTCTGGAACACTTCTTTTTTTTTCTATTTCAAAGAAGCATTTACAATGAAGTAGTCTGTTCCATGTGTCTTTTAGAAAAGTATTTACCAGCCTTCATTCCCCAACAGGAACCAAGCCAAGCCAACCACCACACTTAAGAAACGAAAGAACAAATTGAAATTTATGGTTATTGCTGACAATATCAGCTTAGAAATAAACCAAAAAAAAAAAAACCCAAAAAACAAAAACTAAATTCTTTACACTGAACCCTCTCAACATGAAATCTTATGCATCCAGATTCTCCAGGGAACCTGATATAGAGAAAGAGCCTTGTTCTGAGAGTCAAAGGCACGAACTCCGAGTTGGGCTCTGTGGCTAACTGCCCCTGTGGTCTTGGGCAAGTTCTTGCCCTTTTTATCTATTAAAAAAAAAGGCTAGCTGAGTCTATAGCCATGCTACCCTGAACCTGCCTGATTCCGTCTGATCTCAGAAGCTGAGCTGGGTCAGATCTGGTTAGTACTTGGATGGGAGACCACCTAGGAAGATCAGGTGCTGTAGATGTAAAAATAAATAAATAAATAAATAAATAAATAAATAAATAAATAAATAAATAAATAAAAGAAAAAGAACCTTTAAAAAAAGAAAAGAAGGCTGGCTTGACATTTCTAGGTTTGGTAATTTTATGCTTAATGTCATGAGAAATGTTTCATCAAAGTAAGAGAAACAGGACATTTCTGGAGAAACTAGGGAGGGAGTACTCTTAGAATCAACAGGGTTGAAGAGGCAGTGATATAAACGTGACCATGGATTTGCTTCTGGATTGCTTATTCAGAAGGACATCTCCAGTGTATTAGGGAGTCGTTACTCTCCCTCAGTTGAAGACCTCCGGTTCTGTGAACAGAAGCACACATCCCTCCTTCCTTGACAAGGGGATACCAACCTCTGGGGCAATGGCTTTTGCCTTTGGTACTAAGGCAGGGTATTTAGCCTGGAAGAGTCCTTCTCCCCGCTGCCCTCTGCCTCCCCCTCATCCGGCCCCCGCTACACCCCCCACAATCAGGATATGGCTCTGAAATTTTTCCTTAGTTTCTTATTCAGCTCTCTCTCTGTTGTAATTTCAAGCATGTGATTCCATCCTGAGAAACAAGCCAAGGCCAGGAAGACAAGATAGATGGCCTTGGGTCATCCTTCCCCTCCCTGATAAAGTCTCTCTAGTCTTTCCCTTGTTTTTCCTTAAGCTTTGGCTAATCATAATATCGTTCTCAGCTCCATACCACACCCCCAAGAGCCTATAATTCAGAGAGCTCAGGGCAGGCTCTCTCTGAGCTGTCCATACTTTTCTCTTAAGTGTGTACTTTCTCTTTAATAAAACTTGTGCTTTTCTGCTTGCTGTTTGTCATGCCCCTGAATGCTTTCTTGCGGCATAAGACAGGAACCTGCTCACCGAACCTCCAGGTCAGGGTCCCTCTTTGGACTCCTGCCCTGTCCAGTTCTCCGACATCATCAATGCATAGCTGGCGAGGAGAGGTCAATACTGTCATCACTTGGCGCTTTTGTGCCTCCGTCTAGGGTGAGTTACGACCAGAGTCATTGTGCCTTTTTCTTTCTTCTATTTCTAAGACCATGTCTGGAAGACTCCAGTTGCACTGCGGTCATGAATTGAGCACTTAAAAGCCATTAGGGCAATTGCCACAAGAAGGCTCCCATGCAAAGATAACTCAATCATGGACAAGGTAGATTGGCATTAGGCATTTCCGCCAAGCTCAAGGCAATGTCTTTGTACCCAGGCACACAGTAAAAGAACGCTTGTCAACCCCCTTCCCCTTCATCTGGGACAATCTCTCATGACAGGTCATTTTCTGGTCCTCCTAGACTGGTCTTTTGTGCTTTGTTTTGGCTTCCTCCCTCTCCTCTCTTCTTTCTAGTCTCAGCCTCTTGTCTGAGCCTTCTTGGGATCATTTTTTTTGTGCTGTCTTCTCCCACTTCAGTGATCCTGATGCTCCTTTTGTTCTCTTTTGCCTTAGTCAGATGTCTGTCAAAAGCCTTGCCTTCTCTGTAGTCAGCCTCTCTGGTCTCTATACCAGTCATAGCTTAACCTCTCCAAATCTGTCTTTTCCTTTGATAATATTATTTTGTACCTCATTTGCCATCTCCTTCTGTCTCCCAGATCACTGTAACTCAAACCTCTAGGGGAATGGAATTGGTCAAAGAGAAGTCCCTGAGGAAAGGTCTACTCCCTAAGAATGAAGCATCATTTTTTTTTATCTGTTTCAACTACAGGGGTTCTTCAGATAAATTGATATAGCTTCCAGACTCTGGCTTTCCTGTCCCTATTCCAGGCCATTACCCCAGAATCAGAGACCCTCCTTCAGAGAAGAGATGGCCTCCTCTTTACTCAGTCTCACTCCATCTGTCCCACTGTGACTCCTTTGCCTGGAACTCTCCATTTTTCATGAAAACCTGGAGCCGCCAGGAGTTCAAGGCCTCAACACTTTCTTGACCTCCCAGGTTGGTCCAACTCAGGGACACCTAGGCACTATTGGTCAAGCTACTTTCCGTAAATGCCCTGACTAACTTGGCCTCCTAGTCTAGTCTGTCAACTAGAAGATAGTAGTAAAAGGACACCTGGACCCTTGAAATCTGGTCTCCTAGTTCTAGTTCTTTTCCCATTCCAGGAACCATGGGAAATACTGCATCTATACCTGAAGACTCACCTCTTGACTGCATTATAAAGAATTGGAAGGCTTTTAAGCTTGATGGCTTAAAGTGGAAGGAGCTGATCTCCTGTAATACAGCCTGCCCAATACAAACTCAGAAGGTTTGGCCAGAAAATAGGACCCTAAGCTATAACACAATCTTACAATTAGACTCCTTTTGTAGACAAAACGGCAAATAGATGGAAGTTCCCCATGTCCAGGCTTTTATGGCCCTCTGTTGAACACTTACTGGAATTATCAGGCAAGGCAGGGAGACTTAATAAAAAGAGACCATATGGTATTTTGCTTAATTGAAGGGATGAAAAAAATGTATAGTCAAATCAGTCAACTATGATAAGATCAAGGAGGTGACCCAAGACTGTGGAGAAAATCTGACCTTCTTCCAGGATCCGCTAGTTGAGGCTTTTGGAGATTTATTAATATTGATCCCTCCTCCCCTGAGGGACAGTCTCTGCTTGGTCAACACTTTATTAGCCAGTCTGCTCCTGAATTCAGGAGAAAGATCCAAAAGCTTTAGTATGGCCCTCAGACCACATTGGCACAAATATTAGACACAGCTTTTGGAATCTTTAACAATAGAGATCAGACTGAGGGTAAAAGGACCCAGCGCAAAACCAGACAGGCCAAACAGCAGGCTCAAATAATGGCAATTGCCATCACCACTGCCTTGCAACCTCAGGGCCACCCTGTGGGAAACAAGGAATGCTCAAAAGGGGCGACCCCTGCAGTCCCAGGCAGGCTTGTTTTAACTGCAGAGCACCAGGACACTGGAGCAACCAGAGCCCCCACTCCAGGAAAGAGCCCCTCGGGCCCTGTCAGTGCAAAAAATCAGGCCACTGGAAGAGGGAATGTCCCCAGCTCTAAAAGGAGAAGGGAACTCCCAGACCCCTGATGGCCCTGTCTGAGGAGGACTGAAGGGACCTGAGGCCCCTGGTGGTTTCTCACGAAAAACATCTTGTGATTCCTGAAGAACCCTGGGTGACTCTTGACATAGCAGGTAAGCAGATCAATTCTTTTGATCGATACCGGAGCCACCTACTTGGTCCTGACAGATCACGCTGGGCCCTTAACCTCTAAGGTTTGTACCATCACAGGAGTAGATGGCCAATCCAAGCAGAGGTACTTCACCCCACTGCTCTATTGTCACCTCTAGGACTACCTAATTTCCCAGGAGTTTTTAGTTATGCCAGAATGCCCTACCTTCTTAATGGAGAGAGACTTAATGATGGCTCTTGAGACAAACCTCCAGCTCCTTAAACCCTCCTGAGAACCCAGCTTTTTAATGTCCCCCTTAGCCTCAGACCTTGGCTCAAATGGGGTTTGAGCTGTTAACCCTATCATGTGGGATCAAGGAATGCCTGGAAAAGCTACTCATGTTCTGCCTAAAAAATCAGGCTAGTAGATGTGTTTCCAGAGTGCAGTGGTTAGCATATCTGCTTTACATGCAGAAGGTCCTGGGTTCGCACTCTAGAGGAGCCATGATTCATGGCCTATGACCATGCCACCCTGAATGAGCCTGATGTCTGATCTCGAAGCTAAGCAGGGTTGGGCTTGGTTAGTGCTTCAGTGAGAGACCATCTAGGAAGACCAGGTGCTGTAGGCATAAAAAAAAATCAGGCTAAAAGACATGGCAGGATATCCATGTAAACACCAATATCCATTAAAGCCAGAAGCTCACAGGGGGCTAAAAACCCTACTTGACAAATTTATCTGCCATGAACTAATAGTCCCCTGATAATTCCCCCATCATACTCCTATTCTAACTGTAAGAAAACCATTTGGAGGATATCATAATGTCCAGGATCCAAGAGCTATTAATGAGGCTATAATTCCTCTCCATTCTAAATCCCAAATCCTCATACTCTCTTTACTCAAGTTTCTTCAGATACAAAATGGTTTACAGTGTTAGACCTTCTGGATGTCTTTTTTGCATTCCCCTTTATCCTGATAGCCAACCATTGTTTGCCTTTGAATGGACAGATCCTGATGCTCATGAAACTGCCCAGTACACCTGGACTATCCTCCACAAGGGTTCCAGGATGGCCACAAATCTTTGGGCAGGATCTAGGACAAAATCTCTGGAACTCAAACTATCCCAGGGAACAATACTCCAATATGTCAATGACTTAATTTGTAGCCCCGCTAAATAAGATTCTAATACTAATACTATCTTATTCCTCAACTCTCTAGGGGAGAAAGACTATCGAGTATCCCCATCTAAGGCCCAAATCTCTTGCCCAACTGTTAAGTATTTAGGCTATCATCTCACTCATAGGTCTCAGTCCCTCTCCATAGGCTTGCAAAAAGGCCATCCTTAATCTGGCTGTTCCCCAAACTTAGAGACAGTTAAGAGCCTTCTTAGGAATGGCAGGTTTTTGCAGAATTTGAATCCTTAGATTTGTGTTAATAGCAAAACCCTCTATGAGGCAACAAAGGGACCCGGTTCAGAGCCATTAGATTGTAACGAAGGGCTACAGAGAGCCTTCCAGGCCCTTAAACAGGCCTTCGGACTCCCCAGTCTACAAAAAGCTGTACCTTATATGCAGCAGAAAGACAAGAAATTGTCTTAGGGGTCTTCAGCCAAAAGCTAGAACATATTCTCTGGTAGCCTGTTTTTCTAAACAACTGGATGTCGATGGCCTAGCTGTCTGTGAGCAGTAGCGATAACAGCCCTACTAACAGAAGAAGCCTCTAAGCTTACCCTGGAGCAAGCCCTTGAGGTCCAGACCCCACATCAGGTCTAAACTGTCCTTGAGGCCAAAGGACACCATTGGCTGACAGGAAGAAGATTCACTAAATATCAGGTTATCTTTCTTGGTGTCCCTCACTTTAAAGGTATGCCAGTTCCTAAATCCTGCCACTTGGATGCCAGAGAAAAATCCCATAGACCAGGAAGTTATTCATTCCTGTGTGGAGACAACTGAACAGGTTTTTTCTAGTTGGCCTGACTTAAAAGATCAGGCCATAGAAAACCCAAATAAGAAATGGTACATGATGGAAGCAGTCTTGTTGAAGGAGGATTTAAAAGGACCGGATATGCTATCATCAGCCTTCAGCAGACTATAGAAGCTAGTCCTCTCCCACCTGGCACCTCTGCTCAGAAGGTTGAAATTATAGCTCTAACCCATGCACTTGAGTTAGGTAAGGACCAAAGAGTTCACATATACAAGGATTCTAATTATGCTTTCCTTGTCCTACATGCCCATTCTGCCGTATGGAAAGAACAGCAACTTTTAACTGCACGAAATTCCCCCATTTAGTATGGTCCTGAAATCTGCAGCCTGCTAGAAGCTGTAAACCTTCCTCAAGAGGTAGTAGTACTCCATTGTCAAGAACACCAAAAACATACCATGGACATCTCAAGGAGAAATTGTCTTGCCGATAAAACAGCTAAAATGGCCACTAACTCAAGTGTCCCATGATAGCCTCAATCCCACAGGCCCTCCCCTTTCCCAATGGGCCAAGATACACCCTTGGTGAAAATTTCTAGGCAAGGGAACAAGGTTTCACTTTAAATAGTGAAAATTGGTGGACAAAAGATTAGAAGTTTTTACTTCCCACTAGAGATCAAGGGATAATTTTAAAAGCTCTCCATGATTCCCTCCACCTGGGATGTGATACCACCTAGTTTCTATTAACTGAACTATTTCATGGTAAGGGCCAAATTAAGACCATGAAAGAAATCACCCAGGCTTGTACCATTTGCTCTGTCAACAGAGCAGGAGGAAAGACAAAGCCCCCTCCGCTCTTACATCCAGTACCGAGGAGAGGCACCTTTCTAGGAGAAGATTGGCAATTAGATATTACTCAAATGCCTCCTTCTCAGGGTTACTGATACAAGTTAGTATTTCTTGACACTTTCACCAGGTAGATAGAAAGAATCCAGACTGAAAGACCTATTAAAGTGGCTAAGGTCCTCCTTAAGGAAATTATCCCAAGATTTGAACTGACTCAGAGCCTTCAAGAGCAATAATGGCCCTTCTTTCACGGCCAAAGTCACCTAATGGATATCTCAGGCCTTAGGCATCAACTATCACCTTCATGCCTCCTGGAGACCACAGTCTTCTGGGACAGTAGAAAGGACCAACTATACTTTATAAAAGATCCTGGCCAAATTATGCCAGGAAACCTCTGAGACCTGGCTCCGGCATCTCTCTATAGCTCTCTTCAGGTACTTCTAAATCCGACCTAAAGTTAAGTTCTTTTGAGATGCTGTAGGGAGGCCCTTTCTATCCTCCGACATATTTTGACTCAGAGGTCCAGGATCAACTAAAATATATTATCAGTCTGGGACAAGTCCAACAGGCCCTCCAGAGACATGGAAATCTGATCCTTTCTTTCCCAGATACTTCTGAGCATCTCTCTACTGCGTCTCCTGGAGATTGAGTTCTCCTTGAAACCTGGAAAGAAGCTCTCCAGAGGACTAATTAACACCAAAATGGAAAGGACTATTTCAGGTTCTCCTCTCCACACCTATTACAATAACAACAGTGTATACAGTCCTGGGTTCATTTATCAAGAATAAAACCTTTCTCCTCAAGCTCTTATAGGAATACCAAGAAGAAGACTACACCTGTGAGCCTCTAGAGCAGTGGTCCCAACCTTTTGGGCACTAAGGATTGGTGCTCCTCTGAGAACCTAATGCCTGATGATCTGAAGTGGAGCTGAGGCAGTGATGCTAGCGCTGGGGAGCGGCTGCAAATACAGAGGAAGCTTCGCTTGACTGCCCGCTCACCTCCTGCTGTGTGGCCCAGTTCCTAACAGGCCACAGATAATGGATATATACTCAGCTCCTCTGAGGAGAATAGAATCCTAATGCTTTTATAAACCTTTCTAATATAATAGCAAAGGGAAACAGTCTCTCTAACAACTGAATGTGTCTATCTGGCAGGCTCTAAAATATACCTTGCCACCCCTCATATGGTTCCTCCCTTCCTTAGGGCCTTTACTAACTTTAATTCTATTTCTAATCTTTGGTCCATGACTCTTTAATCTTCTTATTAAATTTATCTCCTCCAGATTACAAGAGTTCAACATAAAGATGACAATGCTGCAGGGTTTTAAGACAATTCCTTCAAGAGAGACTGTCCCAGAGGGAAATCTGGACACCCTAGATCAGGCAGGTAGAAATTTTCAGTCCCAGGCTCCATAGGAACAATGCCCTGTTTCAGCCTGAAGTAGCTACAGAAGCCTGACCTCCAGTCCCTCAATACCCCATATGACTATGCGTCCAAAAATCTCTCGGGGAAGGGGATTGTGGGGTGGGGGGGGCGGGTTGTTTATGAATCAGTTAACCTGGGAGAGTTCCCCCTACCCTACTCCAGGATGCAGCTCTGGAATTTCTCCTTTGTCCCTTATTCATCCCTCTCTCTGTTTTGATTCAAGCATAAAACTTCAGCCTGAGAAACAAGCCACGGCCAGGAAGACAAGATAGATAGCCTTGGGTCACCCCTCCCGTCCCTGGTAAGTCTCCTAAGTCTTCCCCTTGTCCTTTGTTCAGCTTTGGCAAATCATAGTATCATTATCATCTCCACTCACCCCACCGCACTCCCTCCGCCAAGAGCCCATAATTCAGACAGTTCAGGGCAGGTTCTGTCTCTGAGCTAGCTGCCCACATTTTTAAGTGTGTACTTTAATAAAATGTGAGCTTTCTTGTTTTCTGTTTGTCGTGCCCTTGAATGCTTTCTTGTGGCATAAGACAGGAACCTGCTCACCGAACCTCCAGATCAGGGTCCCTCTTTGGACTCCTGCCCCATCAGGCTCTCCAGCATCAGTGCTTGTTACAAGAAGACTGTGTTCCTCTCTGGAAACAATGGCTCACAAGACTCCTGGGGTTCCAGATGACTGTAGTACCTTCTTAGCTGGGGCAAGGGAATTCTACATGCTAGTGGTTCATTAGGAACATCTGCTAAGCAGCAAGAGCAGCTACAGTGAAAACCAGTAGAATCTTTCCAAAGCACTTTTCACCATCATTATTCAATATTCAACTGTTTGGATCTGACTTTTCCCAGTAAAATGTAAACTCTAAGGAGATAGGAACTTTGCCTGCCTTCTTCATTATATCGCTGTATCACTTGAACGTAGTATAATGACTTCTACTTGGTAGATTACTAGTTAACTAATAACTAGTATTGACCAAAGAAAAAAGGTTGAAATTTTGGGTTCACATGATCAAAGTCAATACCACAGCCCATCATCAGTCCTCTACAGCTGGTTGTAAATAATTGTGCTTACATGAACTATAAACATGATAGAATCTCATTCCAAAATCCTTTGTTTCTATGGTTTCCAGATATTTCCAGTGTCCAGATGTTCCAGCTGCCTATCTTCCAGAAATCCAGCTCTGTTTCACTATGGAGACCATAACCTGTAATGGATCAGTGGATGGCTCACCAGTCTTCTACCTGGTTGGCATCCCCTCTCTGCCAGAGTCCTTTTTTCTCCTTATGTTTTTTATTTTCCTCCTCTTCTATATTCTCATCATTTTGGGTAATGCCCTGATTCTGGTGGCTGTGGTGGCAGAACCCAGCCTCCACAAGCCCATGTACTTTTTTCTAACCAATCTCTCTGCTCTAGACATCCTCTTTACCACAACCACTGTTCCCAAGATGCTGTCTCTGTTCCTCCTTGGGGACCGCTTCCTCAGCTTCTCTGCCTGCTTATTGCAGATGTACCTCTTCCAAAGCTTCACGTGCTCGGAAGCCTTCATCCTGGTGGTCATGGCCTATGACCGCTATGTGGCGATCTGCCGCCCACTGCACTACCCTGTCCACATGACTCCACAGAACAATGCTGCACTGGCAGCCAGTGCCTGGCTCACTGCACTCCTCCTGCCCATCCCAGCAGCAGTGAAAATCTCCCACATGGCGTATAACAGCATTGCTCTAATCTACCACTGCTTCTGTGATCATCTGGCTCTTGTTCAGGCCTCCTGCTCGGACACCACACCCCAGACCCTAATGGGCTTCTGCATCGCCATGGTGGTGTCCTTCCTGCCCCTTCTCCTGGTGCTTCTCTCCTACGCCCACATTCTGGCCTCAGTGCTTCGCATCAGATCCAAGGAAGGACGCTCAAAAGCCTTCTCTACCTGCAGCTCCCACCTCCTGGTGGTTGGTACCTACTACTCATCCATTGCCATAGCCTATGTGGCCTATAGAGCTGAGCTGCCCCCTGATTTCCATATCATGGGCAATGTGGCATATGCTATTCTCACACCAATCCTCAACCCCCTCATTTATACTCTGAGAAACAAGGATGTCAAAGCAGCCATTACTAAAATTGCATGTTTCAAGACCCTGTCAGAAAAAAGAACACTTGGCCTCTAGATGCAGCTAATTATGCTCTCAGGACACCAAATAACAGTGTCCAGCATAGATTAGGAACTCAATAAATATTTTTGAATGAATAAATTAATGAATACAGAATGGCAAAGAAAATTCAGTTGATCAGACAATTTCAACAGTGGTTCTCATACTTTGATCCAAGGCTTTTCCCTTGGTGCAATGAAATACATTAACTTTTATAGAAAATTTTAAGTTGTATAAGAATTTCACTATTTAATAATTCAAGAACTTCTTTCTAAAATTAAAAAAAAATCTGAATGGCAAGAGTCAAAAAACAAATAAAAGACTCATATCACAGGGAAAGGGCAAAAAGTCATCTAAAGAATTCCTAAATTTTTAGAAGGACTGTCTAACATTTCAATACAAAAATAGACAAAACATGTAAAGAGACAAATAACAAAAAAAATGCAATGGTCTTTAAACAACAAAAAAATGTTCAGTCTACTGTATAAAAAAAAATAAAAATTAAAACTACACTGAAATGCCATCAATGTCTTTGTTCCAATTTTGAGTTAGTTTTTGGGTAACATGTGCAGTTTAGATTGAGATTCAATTTTTTTTTGCATATAAACATAGTTAGTTGTTCTAGCACAATTTGTTACAGGGCCTATTCTTTATCTATTATTTTGCCTTTACATTTTTGTCAAATATCAGTTGACTATATTTACTTCTATTTCAGGACTCTGAATTCTGTTCCATTGACATATATGTATATCTTTTCACTGATACCACACTGTCTTCATTACTATGATTGTATAGGTAGCGTTAAAATTGGGTTGTGTGAATTCTCCATCTTTGTTATTGTTTGAGAATTGTTTTGGCTGTTCTAATTCCTAATATAAATTTTAGAACCAACTTGTTAGGGTCCTTATTGGGATTGTATTGAATCTACATATCAAGTTTGGAACAATTGACATCTTAACAATATAAAGTCTTCTAATCCATCAACATGGTATATCTCTCCACTTATTTAGAATTTCTTTGATTTTATTAATCAGTTTTGTAGTCTTTAGCCTACAGATATTGCACATATTTTGTTAGATTTATATTTAAGTACATTTTTCTTTTACTCTGATAATATAGTGGGTTTTTAATTGGTTGATTTTTGAACATTGAACAAATTTGTATGCTTGAGATGAACTCTACTTGGTTGTGTTGTAGTATTCTCTTTAAATATTTAAGAATTTATTTGTGAATATTTTGCTTAGAATTTTTGCATCAATGTTCATGAGAGATAGAAGTCAGTAGCTTTCTTGTAATTTCTTTGCCTGATTTGATATTAAGGTAATGATAGCAGGTCTTATAAAACAAGATTAAAAGGTGGAAAACATTAGAAAGGTGTTATTTCTTCCACAAATATTTGGTAGAATTTTCCTGTGCAACCACCTGCAACTAAAATTTTCTTTTAGGGAAATTTTAAAGTACAATCGATTTCTTTAATAGATATAAAAGCTTTCACATTATCTATTTGTTCTTGAATGAGTTTGTGGTAGTTTGTGCCTCTCAAGAAATGTGTCCATTTCACCCAGATTATAGAATTTATAGGAATGAAACTGTTTGTAGTATTCCCTTATTATCATTTTAATGCCTGTGATGCCCCCTCTTTCATTCCTGATTTTGACAATTTCTATCTTCAATTTTTTTCTTGATCAATCTAGCTATAGATTTATCACTTTTATTTTTTTTTTAAGAATTAGCATTTAGTTTCATTGATTCTTCTCAGTTGTTTTTGTGTTTTAAATTGTATTGATTTCTGCTCTAATGTTTATAATTTTCTTGATTTTACACACTTGGTTTAATTTGATCTTTTTCTATTTTCTTAATGTGAAAAATGAAATCATCGATATAAAATTTTTCTCCTTTTACAATATAAATATTTAACTCTATAAATTTCCCTCTATTGTTATAACAATTTCCTACAAATTTTGATATATTTTCATTCCATTCAAAATGTGTTTTTAATGTCCCTTGAGACTTCCTAATTGACCCATGAATTATTTAGAGTGTTATATTTAATTTCAAAATATTTGGAGGAGTTTCCCAATGTCTTTTGTTATTATTTTCTAGTTTAATTCCATTACAGTCTGAGAATATACTTTGTATCAGTTCTACTCTTCTAAAATTTTGAGGTTTATTTAATGGTTTAGAATATGGTCTATCTCGGTGAATATTCCGTGTGCACTAAAGGTGTATTCTGCTGTTGTATGGAGTGTTCTATAAATGTCATTTGATCTAGTTGTTTAATAGTACTGTTTAGCCATTCTGTCCTAACTGATTTTCTGTTTAATTATTCTCTCTGTTACTAGGAGGGGATATTAAAATCTCCAACTATAATTGTCGATTTGTCTATTACTCCATTATTTTTATCATTTTCCCCTCATATCTGGAACAGATATATTTAGAATTGTTATGTCTTCTTGGATAACTGAACCCTTTTGATTATTTCATGTTCCTCTTTATTCATAATAATTTCCTTTGTTTTGAAATCTGCCTTTTCTGATATTAATATAACTATTTATTTCACTAAACTTATCAACTTTCAGCAAAAGTACCAAAAATCTTCACTTAGGAAGGGATGGCTTTTATTTTGGTTGATTTTTGTGGGTTGTCCCTCTGGTCCTTCTTGATTTATGTTACATACTTCAGTTCTGAATCTTTGGTGTGAGGTTACCATTACAAATATGTAAAAGATAGTTACATATATACAGTCATGTGTTTTCTTCTGTGTGTGGTTTATCTCCATTCCCCTTTGCGAATTTGGATCTTTGAATCCTCCCCTTTTCAGTCATTGTTGTCTCTATTTGTCCCTATGTATGCTGAACGTTCATTAGTATCTTGCTATAGCAAATCTCTTCTTATTGTTTGAGCTTATAATGCCCTATTCTTAGTAAGGGGTGCACTCCTCTGCTTCTATCTGCTTGCTAGCCACCTTACTCCTAATTATGGTTTTTTGTTTTGTTTTGTTTTAGATGAACTGACCCTTTTAAGTATTTCCTGTAATGCAGGCCTTGTAGTGGAGAATTCCCTCGACTTTTGTATGTCTGGAAAGATCTTTATTTCTCTGTCATATCTAAAGGAGAGCTTAGCTGAATACATTATTCGTGACTGGTAGTTCTTTTCATTTAATAGTTTGAATTTTTGAGTCCACTCCTTTCTGAATTGTAAAGTTTGTTAAGAAGCCCGAAGATAATCTAATGGGTTTTCCTTTATAGGTTACTGTCTTCTTTTCCCTGGCTGCACTGATAATTCTGTCTTTATCATTGACTTTTGATAATTTTAATACAATATGTCTTGGTGAAGGCCTTTTTGGGTTGAGGTAATTAGGTGTTCTGTTGACTTCTTGAATTTGAAGCTTCAGCTTATTGCTTAATTTGGGAAATTCTCATCAACTATTTGTCTAAAAATGCTTTCTAGTACCTGCTCCTTTTCCTCACCTTCAATAATGCCCATTATTCCTGTTTCCTCTCCTGATGGTATCAGCTAGTTCTTGCACTTCTATTTCATTATTTTTCATTCTTTGGTTTCTTTCTTCTTCCTTCTCATTTATTTCTAGATTTCTGTCTTTGATATCATTGATCCCTTCTTCCATTTGGTTGACCCTATTTCCCAAGCTTGTTATTTCATTTTTCAACTCTTACAGTGTGTTCTTTTTCTCCAGAAGTTCTATTCAGTTTCTTTTGGAGGGTTTCGATCTGCTCGCTAAAGAACTCATTCTGCTCATCTAGTTGTTTTTTCAATTCCTGAAATTGTTGATATGAATCATTTTGGAGCTCATTGAGTTTTTTCAGAAGTAGCACCCTGAATTCTGTCAGTTAAGTCACATATTTCTATGTCTATATGTTTGTTTTCTAGAGATTTTTCTCTTTCTTTCTGAGATGCCTTGTCCTTTAGTTGTTCATGGTGTTTAATGGACTATTTCTCCATCTAGGCATTAATGGAAATTCATTCTGCTTTTTTTCCAGAAAGATGTATTATATAAAGGTCTCTCTTTAGCCTCTTGCAAAGAAGGTGGGGTTTTTTTTCCCAGTAGGTGTCATCTAAGCCTCTTGGATTCTTGCTTTAAATAAAGCCTTATTAATGCCTTTTTTTTCTTATAAATGTTTAATTATGCCTACTATCCTCTGTCTCAGTCTCTGTGAGTTTTAGCAAACAGTTGAGGTAATGTTTACTCAGATTCCCCTGGGGCTCTGCGGTGTTTCCTTTTGTAGGAAATGGAAGGAGGAGCCCTCTGGGTTGGAGGATAGGGGCTGCAGCTCAGCCTCAGTTTTGCAATCACAGCTGGTAAAAATCAACTGTTATTTCTCTTCTGTCCCCCTTTTCTGCTGTTTCCACTTCTATGCTTTCTGCCCTAATGACTGGGCTCTGCTGCCGACTGAGTGGAGATCACAGCTTTCCCAGGCAGGGCTGTTCAGGAAACTCTCTGTACCTTCTCCTGTTCTCCCTCCCCCTCCTGGGAACTCGGGCTACGGCTGCAAGAAGCATCTTCTTTTTTTCTCCCAGTCCACCACCTGACACCCAGGGTTCTGAGCTGTGGTAGCTCTTATGCACAGATTCCACTCTCAGATGTGCTGGTGTATAGTTAGGGCATTTTTTGTTGAGTTTTAGATGTTCAGCTTATTGTTGTTTCAAGGAAAGAGATCTGGGGATGTCTCTCATTCTGCCATGTTTCTAGGGATGGCTTTTTAAAAAATGGGGCTGGAACAACTGGATGGCCACTGTCATTTCCTTAATTGCCAATGTCTCAAATCTGGAGAAAATATAAACTCTTGGGATGCGGCAACAGGCATCTTTTTTTTTCCTGAAATTTCTTTGCACATTGTCACCCCCTCACCTTTTCATTACAGCTTTAGCACCTGAAAAGGCCTCCTAGGGAAAAAAATTACACATTTATCCAGTGAGTGAGTGGGGAGATCAGAAAAGGATAGTTTCAGACAGGCTGAAATTGTCAAATGTTCTCAACTCCTCTAACTCTTTTTGGATATCCACATTTCCAATTGTCAAATTGCCAATAAGAAATTAACACAGACCATAAAACACACAGCATTTGTGAAATAAACTCAGGCTGCAATTTGACAATGCTTCTGATCTTGTTTGAACTGGTTATCTGTTCTCTTATTATAGCACTCCACAACAGGTCTGTAGTTTCTTATTTACTTCCAGATGGCCAAACTAGTATTGGAGCTTTTCAGTTTTGCTCTGTAAGAAACAATTAACTCTCACCTCTGTGAACACATTCTTTATTGTCTTAAAATTTTCCTAGCCAGCAACTACCTGGTTCATCACAGCTTTGCCTTTGCATAGTAGTAATGTAATCTCAAAGATTATAGGCAATAGCCAAATAGATTACCTCATTACCACACACTCTCAGCTTATTGGCATGCCACCCCAGGAGTTTCATTAACTCTATCCATTGTCACTCAATAACCTAAACCAAAATCACACCTAACTTCTTTATTTTACCTTTAACTTTTTCTCCTCTCTACATGTAGTTTTTTAAAATCAACTTTATTGAGGTAAAGTATTTAAACAATAGGATCTACCTATTGCAAGCATACCATTTAATATGTTCTAACACATGTATATACCCATGAAACCAATACCACAATCAAGAAATAGACTATCTCCATCAACCCAAAATTTTCACTTATACCATTTTCAGTCAATGTCCCTCCACAACTCTGGCTCCAGAAAATTTCTCATATGATTTCTATCACTATAGATTCAATTTATCTTTTCAAGAGTTTTATATAAGTGGAATCACACAGTATGTATTTTGTGTGTGTGTCTGGATTCTACTCAGTCTGTTTTTAAAAGTCATCCATGTTGTTTCATGTATCAGTACTTCATGCTTTTTATTACTATAATTATGTTATGGTCTCTTGTATGAATACACATATTCATTCACTGGTTGATGGGCATCTGGGTTGTTTACAATTTGGGGCTATTATAAATAAAGTTTTTCAGGATAATTTGATGCATATGTGTGGAGATATGCTTTCAATTCTTTGGAAAATGCATAGTAGAACTGTTGGGTCATATGGTGTCTGCTTACTTTAAAAGTCACTCTGCAATTGTTTTCAAAGCATTATATTTCCACAAGCAATGTATTCTCATTCTAATTGCTCCTCCTAGAATGCTTATCATCATTTGGTATTATCAGTCTTTTTAATCCTAGCCATCCTAATGAGTGTATCTTAGTAGTTCCTTATGATTTTCTTTGTATTTTTTCATGTGCCTATTGACCATTCATATATCTTGCTTTCATAGTGTCTGTTCAAATTTTTGCCCATTTTTTAAAAATAGGTTATTTTTTTATTAGTGAGTTGTAGGAGTTCTTTCTTTAGTTTGAATACAAGTCTTTTGTCATATATGTACTATTTTCTCCCAGTTTTTGCCTTCTCTTTAAATTTTCTTCATGATGTCATTTGAAGAGCAGAAGTTTTTAATTTTGATAAAGCCTGTTTTTTTTTTCTTTTATATTTTGGGCTTTGGGGATCCTATTTAATAAATCTTTCCCTATATCAAGTGTTCAAAGATTCATCTCCCATGTTTTCTTCTGGATGTTTTATAGTTTTAGTTTTTAACATTTAGGTTTATGATACATTTTGAATTAATTTTTGTATATGGTATGATCTAAGGATCAAGTTTTGCTTTTTTCCATATGGATATCTTTAAAATCACTAGCATATGTCCTCCCAATTTTTCTTCTTTTTCAAATTATTTTGGCTCTTCCAGGTTCTTTGTATTTTCACATAAGCTTTGAATCAGCTTCTCAATTTCTACAAATATTCCCACTTCTATTAATGGTGATTGCATTAATTCTATTGAACAGTTTGGGTATATTTGACCTCTAAACAATGTTGAATCTTTCAATCCATAATTATGGCTTTCTTCTCCATTTATTTAGTCTTTTAATTTTTTTCAGCACTATTTTATAGTTTTGAGTACAGGTCTTACATACATTTTATTAAATTAATCATACATATATTTTATTAAATTAATCACCAATTGTTCTGTTTCTTGGTGCCATTACAAATACTTTTTAAAATTTTAAATTGTTTTTAAATTGTTTTTAAATTTTTTAATTGTTTACTGTTTGTACACAGAAAATATATATTTTATATAGTGATTTTGTATACTATTATCTTGTTAAACTCACTTATTAATTCTAGCAGCTATTTTAGATTCCTTAGGATTTTCAACATATATGATCATGTCATTTATAAATAAAGAATTGTATTTCTCCTTTCCAATATTTATACCTTTTAATTCTTTTCTTGCCTTTTTGCACTGGCTAGGACTTCCAGCACAATACTGAAAAAAACTGGTGAGAGATGATAGGCTATCTACTTTCTGATCTTAACATAAAAGGCACTGTCTCACACCATTAAATATGATGTTAGCTGTAGATTTTTCACAGATGCTCTTTGGGGCTGAGAATGTTCTTTTCTATCCCACACTTTGCTGAGAGACTTTAATATGAATTCTATTTTGATAGAATTATATTTTGGTGAATATAAAATCCTAAGCTAGAAGATTTGTTCTTTTAGTGCTGTTAAAATGTCTTCCATAGTTTCTATTGAGAAGACAGTTCTCAGGCTTATTGATGTTACACTAAAAGAAAAGTATCTTACTTTCTCCGGCTACTTTTTAGTTTTTCCCTCTAACTTTGGTTTTCAGCAGTATGATTCAGTGTGGTTCCTTTGTAAGGTTTTGTTTTTTGGCTTAGGTTTGCTGAGCTTTTTAAATCTGTGGGTTGATTTTTCACCAGTTTTGGAAATTTCCCAGACATTATCGCTGTGCAAATTGTATCTGTATCATTCTTTTCCCCTTCTACTTTTGGGACTTGAATTGCATGCATTTTAGATATTTCGAACAGGTCCCACAATCTTTTGTGCTCTCTTTGATTTCTAATTATTTTTTTTCCTCTGTGATTCACTTTGGTTTTCTATTAATCTGCCTTCCTTCCACTCATCCTTTCTTATTTATACTCATCCAAAAAATTCTTGAGTTCACATACTATATTTTTTCAGTTCTGAAATGTGAATTTATTCTTTTTTTATACACACATTTTAATTCTTTCTTAAAGTTTTTCATTTCTTATATTTTGTCTATCTTTTTCTCTATTTGCAGAGGAGATATATTTATCGTAATTAATTTAAGGTCTCTGTCTGATAATTATGATATCTGTGTCTCTGTTTCTACTCTTTTTTTTTTCTCCTCCTCATTTGGTCTTATTTAATTTTTTAACCTTGTCTCATCCATTCTGTTTGGGTATTGGGCACTGAAGACAAACAATTTTTCAAGCTGTGGATGATTTCTCTTCCTCCAGGAAGAGTTGTACTCTTCTAGCAGAGTACCAATGGGTCATACATGTTGTAGTTTGGTTGTAGGTTCTTATGCCTCATCTATTCCAATTTTGCTTTTACATTTAGAGTTTATTCATTATCTCTAGAGCCTGGCATTTCCAGGGTGTCAACTAAAGTCCTGGAGGACTAATCAATGTGCCCTTAAGGCTTGAATGCCAACCTCTGACTCTCCAACATCATGTGGCTGCTAAAACCTTTCTGCAGCTCTGTAGCATCTCATCCGCTGTACTATTCTGGGTTCTCCCATCTAAGTATTAACCAGGCTCGACCCTGCTTAGCTTTCCAGATCAGATGAGATCGGGCATATTCAGGGTGGTATGGCCATAGACTCTTCAGGGTTCTCTAAGTCCTTTCCTTCCCATGCACAACTTAGGAGTTGGTCAAGGACTTGAAGGGAATTTATAAGCAATTTTGATGTTCTGACTCTTCAGTACCGATTTTGCCCCTCAGGTTCCAGTTACTTTGCTTACCCAGATTCCAACCGTGTATCTCCTCAGCCTAGGAAGACTTCTCTTTTCTAACTGAGTTTTATTCTCTAGTCCTGAAAATTGAAAAATGCCCTCAGGTAAAAAGCTGGAGTCCTGTGGAACTCACCTCAGGAGCCTTCCTTCTCTCAAGGACTGTAGTTCTTTAAGGTCTGCCTTTGGTTGCGCTCTGAAGCCTTCAAACAATTGTATTACATATATTGCCCAGGTTTTCCAGGTGTTTTTGGCAGGATGTCTAGTTCCAAATGAGCCGTTTGTCATAGCTGAAACGTTAAAGTCCTCTTTGAATGTTTGATGTAACATTCACTATTAACAGCAGAATCACAGCTTAGGTCCTAGGATTTTAGAGTAGACCCATACTTTTTCCTATAGATAACTATCCTCCTTTTGAGAAATAGTTTCTGGTCCTACTGCAGACTTAATGACCAGGGAACACTTAATAACAATGTGTCCTGAGCTTTGCTTATCTATTGGGTCTTAATTTGAATAAATAAAATATAAAATTGGATATGTACAGAAACAGTCTATCATCAATTGCAAGTAATAAAGTCATATTAGCTCAAGCAACTCATGAAGGCACAAGCAAATTCTATGAGCAAGTGGCTCAGACTCCCACTACACACAGTCTTGCTACATTGACATTTTCCCATCAACTCTAACATACAGCCTCATGGGAAATTTCCTATAATTAATTTTCTCAAGAATGAAAAAATTTAGTCATGGTTCACAGATAGTTCTTCAAAATATGCTGAGACCAGCCTAAAGTGGACTGCTGCTGCATTATAGCCCCATTCAGGAGTTCACCGAAAAATCAATAAAGAAAATAAATTCTGTCAGTGGGCAGAATCTTGGGCAGTGCCTTTGGCTTTTTTCCTGGTAGGCTCGCCTCATTTAGAAGGTAAAATGGGCAGAGGTATGGATCTATGCAAGTTTATGGGCAATAGGTAATGGTTTTGTTCAGATATGAAAGAACTTGGAAATAACAAGATAAGAAGATTGATAAAGAGGAGGTTTAGAGAAGAGTTAAGGTATTAGATTTCTCAGAATGAGCACAAATGGTGAAGATATTTAGTAACTATTTACCAAAGGGTGTTCATGGTAGAAAAAGCTCTCTAGAATCAGCAAGAGTGGAAAAAAGTCAAGTAGACAAGATGATCCATTCCAGGGATATCAGTCAGACTCATAATGAGAATGAAAGATACGTCATTGTAGTAAAGTGCTGAGCCTTTGAGGGCTATTAATAATGCTCTCCTCATTATCAGCAAAGCCTAGGGACATTCTTTCCACCCTTTAGGAGATGCCAGAGAGTTGATCCCTGGGGTATGGTGGATGTAGTGCATAATGGGAGCACTGTCTGGAGGGAAGCACCCCAGGGGGCCTCCCTACAGGAAGGGCTAAGGATTTCATGGGCCATGACTCATCCTTCAACAAGGCTTTGCACAGAGACATTACAGGAAACACCACTGTGGACCAGGCTTAACAGGTGAGAAGGGTTAGGGATGGAGTGCCTAGAGATAGGAAGAGAAAGCTGGGGTAGAGAGACAGGCGCAGGGAGGCCAGAGCCTATACATCTGGGCCAGGGATCAGGAAGACTGGTTGGGTGTGCACAAGAGGCAGGCAACCAAGATCCATGATGGCTGTGCATATATAGGCTGTGGGACTTTGGATCAAATATCCAGGTAGGTCTGGGCAAGGGAGTACATTCCAAGGTAAGATTCAAATAATCTCGGCCCAGGGCTTCCCACAGGAAAGCAAGACTGATGACAGTGGTAACCACTGAAAATACTAGCAAACTTTGCACTCGTACATGTCCCAGGCTCTCATGTAAGCTTTGTCCAAGTATTCTCTCCATAAAGACTAAGAGTAACCCCAGGAGGTCACAATGAGGAAAAAGGGCTCAGAGAGGAGAAGTGACTTGCCCAAAGTCACACAGTTGGAGGTAGGAGCTGGGATTGCAATCTAGTCCTTTCTGACACACAAGTCCACACACTTAACCTCTAAGGTCCATGTGACAGAGTGAAGGTAAAGAATCCAACTGGCAGCTCATCCACTAGGTGGATGAGCCATTGCCCTCTACCTTAGAGACATGGACCATGTGGCATTCGCTCTGCTGAACACAGAAGGGACACTTCAAAAAGGGCTCATTGAATTGGAAACACCTCATAAATCTTTTTCTCTATGCACCTCACTGCATAGATGAGAAAACCAAGGTTCAGGGGCCCAAAGTCACTGCAGCAAGTGGCAGAGCTGGTCCAAGAGCCAGGACTCTCAGTTACCAAGCAGGGCTCAGTCCCTTACAGCAGTCTGGCTCTAGAACAACCTCTGCTCTCACTCCTTACCAGCTGTGGCCTTGGATAATAGCCTGTCATTCTCTAATCCCCAGTTTTTCATTTGTTGAAGGGGCATAACCACTCTGTGGCAGGGCTAGATGAGAAGTGATGATGAACATAAAGTACACATGATGTCAGGTTGGACATTCAGGTGATTGTTTTTGTTGTTGTTGTTGTTTGTTTATTTGTTTGTTTGTTTTTTCTCTCTCCCCATCAGCACTGTAAGAGGCTCACAGACAATCCTGATGGGGAGAACCTACTGGGGCAAGTTTTGTGCCCTGAGAAAGAGCACCCCTTAGGCCCTAAGCACTGAGATGCATCATTCAGATATAGGATATAATTCAAAATAAAACAAGAATGGTGTTTTAAAATGTCAAAGTAGAAATTGTTTCAGGAAGTAGTTTTGATGTCCATGCCTTATGGTGACCCACCACATGCCTGGTCTGCCTGTTGAATAGTCCAGCACCACCTGGCAGTGTAAAGCATGTGTCTCCTCTCCATCCAGGTCTCAGCATCCCTACCTCCATCTGCAAAGCAGTGGGACAGAGGAGGCAGGAGAGGGGCAGCTGGACTTGATGACTCCTTAGAACCCCTGCATTTCTGCCCTTCAGTTTCCCTACTCTGCCTCACCTGGGGCTGCCAGCCATGACTACCTGAACAGAGATGTCCTGGGCAGTGCAGTTCACATTCCTTTGGGTGTAAGAAAAAAATCTGGTGATTGAACTTGTTTGATGGGGTTTGGTTAACTAAGGAATAACACCTTTAATTTGGCATAAAGTAGGTTTACTCTTTTACTAGGTACTAGAGGCTGACTTCTGGAACATTATTTCAAACGAGGAATTGCATTGCCAGATACCAATTCTTAATTTAGTACTTACCCTATAGAGACTCAGATAAAAATCTGAAATATAGATTCATCTGATGTTATCAATTAAGAAACAGCAAGAGAAATAGAACACTTTGGTCTGAATATTTTCTCCCCTGTAAACTTAAACTTCTAGATTCTCCAGGAAACGTGGCATAGAAGAAAGAGTCCTGTCTAGGGAAACAAAACCTGTATTTCGATATTTACAACCATGCTTATGGTACGTGAGAAAGTTTCTGCTCAGTCTCTGGCCTTTGCGGGTGGGGTGGGGGTAGTTGGTTGGCCTTGAAAATAAAAAATGCTTTTCTGGTTTTTACATTGGTGTTTGTATGCATAAGAGCTATTATGAGAAGAAAAAGTAGAAATGACTAGTAAAATAATGGGGACATTGCTCGTGGAATCATCAGGATCAATAAGGCAGTCATACCATTATCAACATGGACTTGCCTGGGTGCAGTCACTTAAAGAAACAATTCTAAAGTGCAGGCATAGGATAAAGACAGTATTTCTGTTAGCTAAAACGTCCCAGGTCTGTGGATTAAAAACACTCCCATCCGATTCCTCTGGGAGGCGTTCTTTGGCTTTTGAGCAGCTACTGCAAGCAGCTACTGCCTCTCAAGGCTTCTCAGGTCACATAACAACTTCTAACCAGGAACTAGGGAAGCCTGCTGGGTGGTGGGCATGCAATGGTTAAACAGGAGCACTTGCTGAGCTGCAGCAACCAGTAAAGAGGAAAGTTAGTTCAATGCAGTAACACAGATACTGTCTTGGATTCTCTGTTGCAACCCAGCTGTGGGAGACCATTATCAGTTCACACTCCAATCAGGAATAACTTCCCACCAGAAATATTTTCAGTGTCACTTCCTTCACTTTAACATGACAAAGAGCCCCACACCCAGAGACAGTATGCAGAGTACTCAACTTAGATGTAGACAACAGAACCACTACACCAAGCAAACATGAGAGAAAGGAGCCATTCCCTGGTTAATATTTATGATGGAAAAACAGCATGTTACTGTAACCCTTGGAGAAATCAGCCCTCCTTAGCAATGTAGTGTCAAAGATGTCACTTTAAAAAAAACTTAAAGCAAATGCCTGAAGAGAAAGGAGTTTAGAGGCCTGGTTTAAGATATCCGATACCACCAAGAGGATCATATGGGACATGGAAAAGATAACCAGCAGAAGTTCTTCCATAACACTTAACACAATTGCAATTAAATAATTATGTGATTCATTGCTTAATGTATTTCTCTACCACTAGAATTTCAGTTACATGAGGTTGGAGACCTTCTCTGTCTTGTTCAGCTTATCTACTATATACCCAGCATATAACATGCGGTTTTGTATTTCATAGAAACTTTTTTCATACTTGATTAAAAAAGGAAAGAGGGATAAGATGAAGAGAGCCCAACATCTGCCAGTTGTAAATAAATGTGGTTACACTAATTAATTATACAGTGGTTATTATATAATTCTCATTCCAGAATCACTAATTGTTCTGTTTTCCAGATGTAAATGTTCCCAGATGTTTTCAATACCCACCTCCTGAGCATCCAGCTTAACCCACCATGCAGACTACAGTCTGTAATGGATCAGAAGACTCCTCAATCATCTTCTACCTTATGGGCATCCCCTCTCTGCCAAAATCCCTCTTCCTTCTTATCTTCTTTGTCTTTCTCCTCCTCTATCTGCTCATCCTGGTGGGTAACACTCTGATCCTGGTGGCCGTGGTGTCACAGCCCAGCCTCCACAAGCCCATGTACTTCTTCTTGTTCAACCTCTCTGCCTTGGATATCCTTTTCACCACAACCACTATCCCCAAGATGTTGTCCCTACTCTTACTTGGGGACCATTTTCTCAGCTTCCCTGCCTGCTTCCTGCAGATGTACCTCTTCCACAGCTTCTCCTGCACGGAAGCCCTCATCCTGGTAGTCATGGCCTATGACCGCTATGTGGCGATCTGCCGTCTGCTGCACTACCCTGTCCACATGACCCCACAGAACAATGCTGCACTGGCAGCCAGTGCCTGGCTCACCGCCCTCCTCCTGCCCATCCCAGGAGTGGTGCAGACATCTCAAATGGCTTTTCGTCCTGTGGCCCAGGTTTACCACTGCTTTTGTGACCACTTGGCTGTGGTCCAGGCCTCCTGCTCTGACACCACACCCCAGACCCTCATGGGCTTCTGCATCGCCATGGTAGTGTCCTTCCTGCCCCTTCTCCTGGTGCTTCTCTCCTATGCCCACATCCTGGCCTCGGTGCTTCGCATCAGATCCAAGGAAGGACGCTCAAAAGCCTTCTCCACCTGCAGCTCCCACCTCCTGGTGGTTGGCACCTACTACTCATCCATTGTGATTGCTTATGTGACCTATAGGGCTGACCTGCCCCTGGACTTCCACGTCATGGGCAATGTGGTGTATGCTATTCTCACACCTGTTCTCAACCCTCTCATTTACACACTGAGGAACAAGGATGTCAAAGCAGCCATCACCAAAATGGCATGTCCTCAGGGTCCAAAAAATGCTGAGAAACCTTGATTCAAATGTGTAACTTGATCTATTCACGAACACCAATAACAATAGCGGGGAAAAGTCGACAATTCAGGCAAGCCAGGTAGTTAGAATAATAATTCTAAAAATATAATCTTAGGTTTTCTTCTATTGTAATAAAATAATTACTTCTTTTTCTTAATTCACAGACAAAATGGATGGAATTTTTAAATTTAATTCTTAAGCTATGAATCCCAAATTTCACAAGACTGAATATAATGTAGTCACATTTCCATTAATTCAAATGATTTTTATTCTCAGAGACCCCAAGTATTTAACCAGCAAAAAATTCAGTCTTTTTTCTCATATGTCTTCTTCCAATATTTCTAAATGTCCTCAGGACTGTTGACACATAAATGTGAATCAGTCTTGCCTTTTTTACTAGAACAGCAACTTAGAAACCCCCTGATACTGATATCATTTCAATCCTTGCCTGAAAATTCATGGCCACAACCAATATTTCTACACAGTCACACAAGAAATTTACTTCTGATATCTAGGCCTTCATGGTGTCATTAAAGAGCATGTCCTTCCTCTAGTTTATGCTTAGGCAAGTGGCATCCCTTACCAAACCTAGGTGGGCACAAAAACATTAGAGTCCTTTTAATTCTCAGCCACACCATAGCTGTCACACCCATGACAACTTAGTGGAGCTTAGTGGAGAAGTTTCCTCTTATCAAGAGGATGCTGTGTCCAAAATCTCTACTCGTTCTCAAAATACAGCCCTAGAATTTTTTCTTTTTGGTCTTAGCAGCCAGCCCAGGCTCTTTATTCCCTTCCCCTATGCTACTTTTTCTCTTGGAAACTTGTAAGGCTTGTCTATCCAGGGACATATAAAGCAAATAGTGAAAAGTGTTTGCAAGAAACTCAGGTGACAGAGATCCTCATCTCTGGCTTATTACAAATACTCCCATTCCAATTTCTAGGGTCCAAGTTTTTGCCAAAGTGCTAACTTTAACCATATCTCCAATGTGTAAATCCAATGTAGATAAAGATTCCATTGTTAATGTAGTTCAGGAGTCAGGTATCAGTCATCTGAAGATCCTGCTATAGTCAGAAAAGGCTTCCTGAAGCAGAATAGTAGAAAAGCTCTAAGTTTCCTTGTGTACTGACCCTGGGTAACTGGAATTGGGATTCACATTCTTCTACCTAAACCTTATTCAGTCTGCAGTGCTTCTGTTCCTCAATCCTTGAAATTGATGTCTAGACCACAGTAGGACCACAATCATCAAGGTCTAAAAGAGACTTTAATAAGTTGCCTTGCCTCTGAGTTCCATGAGCTATTAGAATTTAACCTAAGAACATGGAGAGAAAATGTTTTGTTTTCTATTCCACCCAATAAACAACTCTGAAAGTATCTCTGTGTTACCGCCGAAGTTCTGTTTTGTGCAACTTCTCTTCTGGTACTAACTTCAGTATCAGTTCAGGGCTTTGGTTTCCTGTGTCCCTGGATGAGACTGATGACATCCTTTCATCTTCAGTTCCCCTTTAAGATGGAACAATGAATTAAACATGTAGAGAGTAGATCATAGCGATATGGAATCCCAGGCTAGTTCCACTCTCACTTACTTTTTCCTTGTGGCTCTGCCTAAACACTTTTCATGAGTGGATATGAAAGAACAACAACAATAATAATGTGTTCACCAGTGTGGCCTTACATGCTAATTGGCACAGTCTCTGTATTTCCTCATTAAAAAAATGGTTTCAACTTTTGTGTATCAAAGGACATAATCAAGAAAGTAAAAAGGCAACCTAAAGAATGAAAGGAAATATTTGCAAATTATACATCTGATAAGGGATTAATATACAGAAAATATAAAGAAATCTTACCACTCAACAACAAAAAGAACCAAACAACCCAATTCAAAAAGTGGGCAAAACACTTGAATAGGCATTTCTCTGAAGAAGAAATACAAATGGCAAATAAGCACATGAAAAGATGCTCAACATCACTGGCCATCAGTCAAATCAAAACCACAATGAGATACCACTTAACACCCATTAGGATGGCTATTATCAAAAAATGAAAACTAACAAGCATTGGTGAGGATGTGGAAAAATTGGAACCCTTGGGGAAAAATAATAGTACAAGCACTGTAGAAAGCAATATGGTGGTTCTTCAAAAAATTAAATATAAAATTACCAAATGATTCATCAATTCACTTCTAGGTATATATTCAAAAGAATTGAAAGCAAGGTCTTGAGGGACATTTGTACACTTATGTTTATAGAGGTAGCATTCACAATAGCCAAAAGGTGAAACCAACTCAAGGTCCATCAACAAAACAAATAAACAAAATGTGGTATATACATACATACAATGAAATATAATTCAGCCTTACAAAGGAATAAATTTCGAATACATACTACAACATGAATAAACCTCAAAGACATTATGTTTAGTGAAATAAGCCAGTCACAAAAGGACAAATATTGTACAAATCCACTTGTATAAGATATTTGAAATAGTCGAATTACAAAGACAGAAAGTAAAACAATGGTTACCAGGAGTTGGCAGGGGGATGGGAGATGGTTGTTGTTTTATGTGTATAGAGTATCTATTTAGAATGATGAAAAAGTTCTGGAAATGACGGGGGTGATATTTGTACAAATTGTGAATAAATGAATGTAATGCCACTGTATAGTACATTTAAAAATGGTTAAAAAGGACCTAAAGCATTATACAGATTTAATGCAATCCCCATCAAAATCACATTGGATTTTTTTAAAAAATAGAACAAATAATAATCAGATTTGTATGGAGCACAAAAGGCCCCAAATTGTCAAAGCCATCCTGAGAAAAAAGAACAAGGCTGGCGGCATCACTCTGCCCAACTTCAAATTATACTACAAAGTGACAGTAATCAAATAGGCATGGTATTGGCAGCAAAACAGACACATTGACCAGTGGAACAGAATCAAGAGTCCAGAAATAAATCTATATTTATATGGGCAAATAATTTTTTACAAAAAAGCCAAAAATATATGGTAGAGAAAGGAAAGTCTCTTCAATAAATGGTGCTGGGAATACTGAAAAGCCATCTGCAAAAGAATGAAATTAGACTGTTGTCTATCACCACACATCAAAATTAACTTGAAATGGGTTAAGTACTTGAATATAAGACCTGAAACAATAATATGCATAGAAGAAAACATAGGAAAAAAAATTCAAGAACCTTGAACTAAAAGAAGATTTTATAAATTTGACCTCAAAAGCAAGGGAAGTAAAAGCAAAAATAAATGAATGAGACTACATCAAATTAAAAAGCTTCTGCTCAGCAAAAGAAATCTAAACAAGATAAAAAAAAAAAAACAACCATCTGAATGGGAAAATGTATCTGCAAACAACACTTTCTAATATCCAAAATATACAAAGAACTCATATGACTTAACAACAACAAAAAAACAAATGATCCAATCAAAATACGGGCAGAGAACCTAAAGAGACATCTCTCCCTAGAGGACATAAAAATGGCCAACGAATATATGAAAAGATGCTCACCATCGCTAGCTATTAGATAAATGCAAATCAAAACCACAATGAGATACCTTCTCATACCTGTTAGAATGGCTATAATCAATAGGGAAAGCAATAACAAATGTTGGAGAGGATGTGGAAAAAGAGGAACCCTTATACACTGCTGGCGGGACTGCAAATTGGTACAGCCACTATGGAAAACAGTATGGAGGTTCTTCAAAAAACTCATGGACATAGACTATAGACTAGTGGTTACCAGAGGACTACAGAGTAGTTATTACTAGTGAGATGGGAGAGGAGTGGGGAGGTAAATGGGGTAAAGAGAATCAAATATAGGGAGGGTAGGGGAAAGATGAAGTGGGTAAAGGGGATCAAATATATGATAGCTGAAGGAAACTGGACTTTGGGTGTTAAATACACAATAGAATATATAGATGTCAAATGATAATGTACTCCTGAAAATTATATGATTGTATCAACCAATGTTACCCCAATAAACTTAATTTAAAAAATAAAAAATAAAAAAGTGGTTAAATAGGTAAATTTTATGTTATGTATATAATACCACAATAAAAAAAATCAATTTTTAAATGAGGTCATAGATCACAGGTCCCTGAGTAGCCTAGAAGCTGGCTGCCCATTTGTTTGATACCCATCTCTGAACAATTAGCTGTAGCCAGAGGGAAATGCATAGAGTTTAATCATGTGGTTTAACGTAACACAAGAATTAGTGGAACAGTTTGCCTTAAAAAGTGGGGTGAGAAGGCAGGCATTTGGAGCCTGATACACTTAGGGGAGTCATTCTCCTATCTGTATCAAGTGGTTGTTGTGAAGATTTGAGTGAGAACAGATAATTTCATCTCTCAAACGTCTCTAGACTGCATCTGCTCCTCTCCATCTCCACTTCACTGACCCTAGTGTAGATGTCACCATCTTCTCTGTCCTGAATGAGCACAGCAGTCTCTTCACTGGCCCCTCTGCCTGTGTGCCCACTCTCTATTTCATAAGTGGCCAGAATGGGATTTCTGTCATACAAATCTGGTCACTTTATCACCCTCAATGTAACTGAAAGGATCTCTCTGATCTGGCCTTAAATGACTCTTTGACCTCAAATCTCACCATTGCCTCTCTCGTGGCAATTCTGAACTTCTTTCAGTTACACAAACAACCCAAGTTCTCATTCTCATCAATAACTCACTCTTCTCTCTTCCTTTTTGTCTATTTTAGCTGAAATCTTATTCAGGCTTCTCCTGAAACATCATCTCTTTGAGGGAGCTTGACCCAGCGCTTCACCCTGAAATGTGAGGTAGATGCCATTCATATGTGCCCCTCAGTACTTTATAATTTCTCATCAAGGCATTTTTTTATTTTTTATTTTTGTACCTTAGAAGAGAGCTCTGAGCAGATGATACTCATTAGTCTGTGCAAGATCCTTATTTGTTTATTCATCTTCCTCTTTAACTCTAACCCTACACCCCCAACAGTTCCCATTCCATTCCCCTTTCCCACTTAACCATCCATTTTGATAAGTTCAATGTACATCTGTGAATATAAGCACATCTTTGTAAAATATGTAGTGTTGTTTTATGCATGTATGTGTACTTTAAATTTACATTTAAAAAATTTATGTAACATGACTCAGTTTATTTCTTACATTTTCACTCAATTCTATGTTTTAGATCTGTCTATGCTGCTATTTATATATCTAGTTTAATTGGTTCCAATTGATGTATAATATTTTATAAAATAATTTCATCAAATCCTCCTTTTCTCCTAGTGGAGGACACCTAAATTGCCTCTAATTCTTTGCTCTCACAATGATTTCATGAATGTCCTTGTGTATGTCATTTTATGGACTCATGAAGGATTTTCCCTGGACTATATATAACAAGGAGTCAGGTTAGTCATAGGGTATACACAAATTTAGCTAAATGTAGTCTTTCCTCATTATTTGCAAATTCTGTATTTGCAAATTTGCATACTCACTAACCCCAAAATAATATGCATAGCACTTTCAGGGTTATTCATGGACATGCCCAGAGCAGAAAAATATCTGAGGCATCCATGCACACTCTCCCAGTTGAGATCTAACAAGACAACACTCTGCCTTCTTGTTTCAGCTCATACTGTAAACAAATATCCATTCCATAGTCTATAAAGTGCCATGTTTTTTGCATTTTTATGCTTCTTTGGGGTGGGCGGATTTTGTTGCTTAAATGGTACCCAGGCATAGTGTTGAAGTGTTATCTAGGGCTCCTAAGTATAAAAAAATCTGTGATGTGCCTTGTGGAGAAAATATATGTGTTAGATAAGCTTCATTCAAGCAAGAATGCTGTTTGTCAAGTTCAATGCTAATTTATTAATAGTATATATTAAATAATGTACTTTTAAACAGAAAAACCCACAAAGGAAGGTTATGTATGTGATCAGTTGATGAAAATGCTGTGACCAGAAGCACATAAGAACCTAACTCTGTATTTCCCCAGAAGAATGATTCAGTATTTCTTAATTCAGTGTTTGCAGCAACTTTATAGAATATTATTACCACAAATAACCAGAATTGACTGTAGTTTGATATTGTTTTCTAGAATGATTGTATTATTTGCACTTCCAGCAGCAATGGACTAAATAGTTCCCATCTCCTCACATCCTTACTAACATTTGGTATTATCAAAGTTTCTAATTTTTTGCTATTCTTATGAGGCTGAAATAGTACTTCACTGTTGAATTTACGTATCTCTGATTATTAATGGATCATTTATGTAAATATTTGCTAGCAGCCAGAATTTTCCCTTATGTGAATTACTTATTGAGGACCTTTGCTCATTTTCTTCGGATTTCCCGTATTATTTTATTGCTTTCGGGACATCTATATTTGTTCTTTGGCAACTTTAATAAATATCGCAAATATGTTTTCAAATTTGTGATCTGTCCTTCACTGAGCAGAAATTCTTAACTCTGATAAACTCAAACCCACTACATTTTTTTACCTTTTGGTACATGAGTTTTTAGCCTTTCCTTACCACCATCTCACCAAGGTATTCCTCCAATATTTTCTTTCATTAGCTTTCTAGTTTTATCTTTCACATTTATATCTTGAATTCATGTAGAATTCCTCTGTTTAACATGTAAGGTAGGACTTCTGTTTTTTTTCTTCATATTAGAAGCCATTTTTTCTCAAATCTATCTAAAAAGCTATCTTTCCTTATTATTTTATAGTGCCATCTTTATCATTTTCAAATTTCTATACACTTTGTCTACCTCTGAGCTATATATTTTGTTCTATTATATATTTGCCTATGGTTATGCTAGCACATATTATCTTATTATTAAATCTTTGTAGTATGTCTTTTTACTTATCTGGTTCAGAAAACCGCTTCTCACTTTTTCTGTTTTTTTTTTTTAATTCACTTACCTATTTGTTTGTCTTTATTCTTTCATTAAATTTTGGAATTTGTAAGCTCCCTCAAAAAAATTTTTTTGAGAATACATTATGCTACCCCTCCCATTTATTTGCTATAACTCCCCATTTGTTCAAATCTTCTTTTATGTCTTTCTTTCAAATTTTTGTATTTTTTTCAACAAACATAATAGTCATTTTTGATAATACGAACCTCATTTGTGTTACTATTGTAAAAGGCATTAAATTTTTTTTTCTAGTTGTTAGGCTATAAAAAAAATACCGGTTTCTAGCTAGTTTAAAAGGTTCCCAATCATAGCCTTTATCACATTGAATTACAACTATCTTGTTATTATTTATATGTATTCTTCATTAGATGCTGAGCAACATGTGGTCTTTTTCATCTTTGTATGCCCAGCACCTCTCACAGGGCCTGCCACATAGTAGTAGCTTAATAAGTAGTTCAACCTTTGACATGTGGTGTCATTCATCATTAATTCTCTCCCACTCTCTGAACAATCATCTCATCAGATGCCATGTCATAAAGATGGATTTCCTCATACCCAAAGAGAGAGAGAGAGAGAATGTGATTCCCAAGGACTGAGAGTAAATTAAAGAAAACTGGAGCCAGAGCCCAGGTCTCCTGGCTGAGATCCATTTCATTTCCATTAAGCTGTCTCTGCTCATTGAGTGTCCCTCCTCTTAACCTCATGGGAAGAATAGATTCTTTGAGAGATGGAGCAAAGAGAGCAAAGTTATCATTTGAATCCCTGGATCAGCCATATTTGAAGCCAAACTATCCCCTCGAATTTCCAGTTAAGTGAACAAACAGATCCCATATTTTACCCAAGCTGTTGTGTTAGACATTTGTCATTATCTTGAACAGCAAGAGACCAGGGTTCAAATTGAGCCTTGCCATGTGTCCTTCTCCAAGTTCTTACCTGTCTCTTCTCTCTGTGTAAGATGAAGGACTTGGACCAGGATGTCCTTAAGGGCTCTTCTAAATTAGGCCCTCTAGGATGCTAAAAAGTTGCTTCTAGACCTAGAGGTCTCAATGATCTTAAAAGGGCTGGCTAGTGGATATTTTGAATTAACTACTTTCTTCACAGCCTCTTCCTTTGAATCAAATTGGTAATATTTACTCATTCAACAAACATCTATAAAGAAAAAAACTATAGTGAGGCACAGGAAATAGATAAACAAGACAAAATTCTTGTCCCCATGGAGTCTATATTGAAGTTAGAGCTCAGCCAACAAATGCAGAAATAACAAGGTAATTACAGTTTATGTAGAGCTATTAAAGAAATAAAGCACTAGGTACACAGGTAGTAGAACTAGAGTTACTTCAGGTAAGTCACTTTCCCATTATGGCCCCTATTTCTTTCTCTGAAAGGTGTGGGGGAAGAGATGAGCACAGGGTGATTTTCCTGCTACAAGGCTATGATAGTGATAAAACAAGAGTTGTTGCAGGGAACACACCCATGCTCTGGTTGAGGAGAGAAGACTCAAGACACAGAGGGAAGAGGGAATGGATGAGGAAGGGAGGAGAGAAGGAATGAGAACTGATAACCAATAGCATTTACTCCAGGCCATGCCCAGGGCCTTAGGTCATTGTTTCTAAGTTTTACAACAAACCAGTAATGTAAGCATTGCTGTCTCCATTTTACAGAGGGAGAAACTGGGGTTCTGAGAGATGATGTGACTTTACAAAGTGGTAGAAAGAGGATTCAAGATCAGGTTACCCTGACTACAAATCTGATGCTGGTTTAGCTATCAGAGATTTAAATAATATACAAAGAAGTAAATAATATACTGAGACTTTGTGTTCTGTTGGAAGAAATGGGAATGGAAGAGATGTGAGAGGGCCGAAAGTTCAGAAAGTCTTCCTGCAGCAAGTGGTTTGTAAGCTGGGCCTTTGAGTGTGCGAGGGTTTGAAACTGATTAAACAGTTTACTTCATTTCTCTGAACCTCAAATACCTCATTTAAAATATGCCCGACTTAAAGAGTTGTGTCCATTACTGTATCCTCAAGCACCTGATTCAAGATCCATCATTTAGTAGATGTTCCATAGATGTGAATTAAATGAACTAAGATTAAAAACTACCTGTCCCAAAGATCTAAATATAAGACCTAAAAGTATAAAACTCTTAGAAGAAAATATAGAGGAAAAGCTTCATGATACTGGATTTGGCAATGATTTTCTGGATATGACGATGAAAGCATAGGCAACAAAAGAAAAAATAAATTGGGCCTCATTAAAATGAAAGTCTTTTCTCATCAAAGTATGCTTATCAAGGGAATAAAAAGGCAACCCACAGATGAAAGAAAATATTTGTAAAGCATATATCTCATAAGAGATTAACATCCAAAATATATAAAGAACTCCTATAACTCAGCAACAACAATAAAAATACACCCCAATTTAAAAATTGGCAAAAGACTTCAATTGACATTTCTCCAAAGAAGATATACAAATGGCCAATAAGCACATAAAATGATGCTCAACATCATTAATATTAGGGAAACACAAATCAAAACCACAATACTCCATCACACTCATTAAGATGCCTATTACCAAAAAAGAAAAAACAGAAAACAAGAGTTGGTGAGGATGTGGAAAAATTGGAACCATCTTCATTGTTAATGGATCATGAATGCAAAGGCCTTAGCCTCTATAGATGTCCAGTATAGGACAATACTATGAGGATGAGGGTGATTTCTGTGATGAGAGAAATACACTTCATACAGTGTAACACTGAAGTCGTTTTAGATGATGAAACAGTTCTTTGATTATCTTTGCACTTGTACTTTTCCTATAAGGTTACCGGAGCACCAGAAGTTACTGGGTACCCCCAGAGGGACCCAATCCAGTGGAGGATGGATGGGCCTGCCTCAAGCAGATACATACATTCCTACTGCCCCTCTCCCCACCACCCAAGCTTCCAGATACCCTAATTGGCCTCCAGAGGGGAAACAGATTTCCTTGAAGGGTCCTAATTAATCCCTGGAAATTTGGGTCCCCACATTATCCTCTCACTCCACTCCAACTCCCCCGTTACCTGTTCTGAACAAGAAAGGAACTTTGTAGACACACCCCAAGGATAAAGAGGCCTTGGGAGGATCACATGTATGGTTTGTGCCAACTGTCGTAATGAGGCCCCGGGAGAACCTGTCTCATTAAGGCAGACCCAGAACTTGAAAGTGAATGCTAAGTACTCTTCCCAGCACCTGTTCTGGCCGCACGCCCACACTCACTTTTGCCCCTTGTGATAGGCATGTGTGTTCTCATCTGGCTTCCCCCGTGGCATCTAATTTGGGCATCTCTGTTCATTCAGCTCTTTCAATTTCATAGTTGTAGTGACATGGTCTATGTCACTTCCCTGGCAGGGTTTCACTACTGGAGGTCCTGCCCCCACAAGAGCTATTTCTATCACACACCTTCTGTTTGTCCTTCATGGCCCAGAGCAAGTACTCCTCTGTGAAGTTATAGCCAAGTGCAAGAGAGGCCACCTTGTCCTCTGTGGAGCACCCAGTGTGTGGCTCCTGGAATAGCTCTTTGCACTATAAGCCTTGGTAATGTGCATATCACTCATCCTAGCCAGACCCCAGATCCACAAGTGAGTGTAGAAAATGGATCTGAGGCAGAGGAGACTTTGTCTCGGTTCTACCCTTTTATTGTCTTTACTCCATAGTAGATATTCTGCATTGTATTCATAGCTGTTATTTTAAAACAGGTTCTGTAGTCAAATAAAATTTAAAAACAAGACATAAAAATGTTCTTACTGCAGGACTCCTCAGAGGCTTTACTACATCCATGTCCATTGTGAATCTCTAAAAGGTTATGGTATGCAACAGTTCCTAAATTTTTTGACTCCAGATCTTTTTGACTCCTGAGCATCTTATGGGACCAATTTCACTTTGGAAAATTCTGACCGAGATTACAGTGCCCACACACCCAGTCCAAATGGGAGAAAATCATTTTAGAGCTTCACCTTATACCATATGCCCAAATAAATCCTAAGTGAGTTAAAAAATGAAATGTTATGTAACCATAAAAACTAAAGAAAATGTAGTCATGAACTGTGGATTCCAAGCCTGGCACTGAGCCCACAGTGCTTTGTCATTATTTGCAGAATGAACACAGGGTTATGATGTCACTGACAGACATGCTATGTATCTTGAACAGGTTGATTCAATTGTTAGACTGATGAGGTTTTATTTTGGTTGTATTCTTTATATAAAATTATATCTAGGAAAAAATTAACCTCACACTTGGAAAAGCTCCCTAATGGTGCCACTTAATGTGACCTTCACATTGGGCCTGTATAAAATAGTCTTTCAGCCAAAGCAGTGACTTCGGCTCTGAAACTATGGTTCCATGGAAGGAAGACAAGGGCCTGGGGAGAATCTCCTGGCCCATCCCCTATGAGGGGCCAGTCTTTTCCATTATAACTTTTTCCCTTGAAGGGCCCTGTGAAACGACTCAGCTCCCACCTGGCCATCCTCATCCCTGGGCACCCAAGACCCTGGGTCCCACATATCCTCTCACCAATTCTACCTTTCTGACATCCTTCCTTTCCTTACCATCCACCACTACTGCACTGATTTAACCTCATCTTCTCTTCCCAAAGTGTCCCTGTCTCCCATCTCCAGGCTCGTGACCTTCAAGGACAGGAACCAAGTATCCCTGACATCCAGGAGAAGAACTTATGTTTCTGAATGAGTGGCTGCAACTGATAGGAACGAGTCCTAACCAGAGATGGAAATGAGGTTGAGACACCTGAAGAAGGAAGATGAGTCCCAGGTCCAGGTGCCCAACAATATCATTAAGTTCTCCATAGCTAAGTCTTATAACTTTAATACTGATCTCCAAACAGAATGGAGACTATCTTTCCTGCCCCAAGTCTGTGTGACCAATAACTTTCTGAGAAGGAGTGCTGGGCAGTCACATCTGTTAATTTTATTATAAGTGGAGACTAGCAACAAAGGGTGCTATTAGGGTTGGAGAGTAAGGAAAAGCAAGTCTGTCTTTCTGGTTCCACAGGAATAGGGATCACACTGGTCAATTTCTGAAGGCTTGGCAAAGAAGAAGGCCTCAGTGTGTGTCAGATGGATGGATGGATAGATGGATGGATAAATGAGTGGGTGGAATAACAAGTATATAGATAAATGAGGCACTTTCAAGTTTAGGCAGAGACTCCTCTATAGGGAAGCCTGCTTCCTAGTACTCTCCTGCTGCCACCTCGGTACCCCAGGACAAACCTAAGCTCTGCCCTTAATACTTCATCCTTCAACCCAGCACCTGCTATGCACCTTGGGTGGCACCATTGTCTGATCTCTCACATCATAGTCTTCTCTCCATCCGCATGACCTCCACCCACCTTGAGTGTCGTTGTCCTTCTCTGACATCATGACCGCAATCTCCTCCCTGACTTTCCTGTATTCTATGGCTCCCCACAGTCTAACTTTTTTTAGATTCTATAATTAACGTGATATTTGCTTTTTCACATAACTATCCACCTGTTCCTGTCCACTTTCGTTACTACGCATCTGTGATCATTCTAGAATACAAGTGTGACGATGCTATTCCCTATTTGAAAGCCTTTATTCCATGCCTACTTCCTGTGGGATAAAGTCTGAACTCTCTGGTCTGGCACTCAGGGCCTTGTCTAGCCTGGCTCCAAACTACTAATCTATGGTGTTCACTTAGCCCAGGCCTACCAGCCTATACCACAGCCTTTATGCAAATACCCTCATGGCAGATGGATCACGAAGAAGCCTTCTTTCCTGGTGAATGAATTTGAAATGGTGTCATTGAGGGCAGATGTTGTCAGATCTAAGCATAGACACAGAGAGGCAGAAGCAGAAGAAAGACTTTAGTGGAATGTGGTCTAGATGGTGTCTTTGTGCCGTGCACAACTTTTGCTGCAGCCCAGATATGATATACATTCTTGTATAGGGAGGAAGTAGGAAGTGTCCTCTTGTCCATAGCTTTTCTCCTACAGGGCAGGTTGTGCCCAAGCCTTTTTACTGAGCACAGTTGCTCCTCTCTGGCTCTGCAAAACCTCTGTTCAAATCTTCTGCTTGAGGAGAAATGTGGTACACTGAGAGGGCTCCTGGCTGGCAACCTAAGGCTTTAGATTCTGGTCTCAGGCCTGGCTATATATTCTGGAGCAACTGAGCAAATCCTACCCTATCTTTAGCCTCAGTCAGGTAATTAACAGAGACCTGCAGTCACTAATGGGACAAGAACAACAAAGGGCCCCAATGAAAATGGCAACCCAATCAGCAGAAGCTTCTACCCCTCCCTGAGTCCCTCCTATTGAGTTCTCTCACCCCAACCACTGAGGGCAGAGGCTGGAGAGCTGGGATTCCTCTTCCTGCCCAAGTTCCTAGAGTTTCTGTCTCCTTTGCAGCCCTATTCGAGCCCTGTGCCCCCAGAAAGCAAACACAAGAGGATCCCTAGCTCTGGCTCTGCTTTGACTCACTGTGTGGTCACTGCCCCTCTCTTGGCCTCAGTTTCTCCATCTGTACAATGGGAGATTATAGAAGGTCACCTCTGGACCCCCTACGGTTCAGACATTCTCTTGTCATCAGCAGCAAGAAGCAGAACAGGCAGCATCATTCATACTGAGGCCCTGGGGACTTCATGGAACAGGCCCCCAGTAGGACTCAGAACTCCAGAAGCTCTGGAGGGGCCCAGGCACAGTGCTGACTTCACCCAGTGCTGTACTCAGGGCCCCAAGGCCTCCTAGTGGCCAATTTTGGGAAAGCCCAGGCCTGGAGTCAAAACTGAAGAGAGGACAGAAATAACAGCTTCAGCAAAGACATGAAAGAGGGAAGTGAGGAGCCCAGCCTGAAAGGTACAGACAGTTGAGGAACAGAAGTAAAAGACAGGGCCAGGTCACACAGGATCTTAAATACCAACCTAAGGAGCCCGACTGAGGACAGTGGGTTACTGAGGAAGGGTTTGGCACAGGAGAGAGAGTCGGCATGGTCAGATATATGCTTTAGAAGGATCACTTTGACTAGAGTATGGAGAGGGGTGGATAGAGGCTAGGAGACCAGCAAGGAGGCTACTGCACTGGTCCAGAAGAAAAGGGGAGTACCAAGATGAGGCATGCCCATAATTGTAAGGGGAGGGTGGATTAGGAGGACACTTAGAGGAAGAGACGACAGAACTTAGTCATTAACTGGCTCTGGGCTTAGAGACCCTAATTACTTCATAGATTCTGTGCAGAAATCTTACAAATGGGGAAACTGAGACCTGGAGATGGTCAATGCCCTGCCAAAAGTCACATGACAATGTAGCAGTGAGACTGGTCTGACTCTCAGCCCCAGACACTTTCCCCATAATGGAACAAATAGCAGTAGTATAATGCAGGTTTCACTATGCAGGCCTCAAATGCTAAACTTGGGAATTTGAACCATTCCCATGAGATGTTGGGAGCCATGGAAGGTTCTTAATATTTGGCAGTATTTCATGTTTCTTTGCATTCCCCTAAAGGGAACATTCTACCATTGCTAAAATGCACAACTTGGCTGCTTGGAGGCCAACCTAACCCCCTCAGTCTTTATATAAAGAGAGAAGCATTCTCTCATCTTTACAAGTAGAAAGTACAAAATTCAGAGAGGTAAAGAGATTCACTTAAAGCAACACAGCAAGTTAATAGCCCAGATTTCCCCAAATCCCAATACAGCTCTCCCATACCTTGGTAATAAAACTCAGAAGCCTGAAATTAAGGCCTTGGAAGGAAGGGTCTAATCCAAGGTCATCACAAGCAGGTGGCAGAAGCAAGACATTGGGCCTGAGTTAGACCCCTGGGGCCAGTGCAGCAACCAACTAGCTGGTCTCCCCTCCATGGCTGCAGTCTTGTGAGGAATTCTGTGTCCTGACTTCCTCCCTCAGCAGTCATTGTGCCCCCATCAGTCTTGCCAGGGTCCAGTGCCAGGACATCTCCAGGCTGCTTTTAATTATGAGCCAATAAATATGAGATGTGCTGCATGACAAGCAGTCCACCCCCCATTGCACTCTTGGTGCCAGCCTCTGCACCAAGGAAGATTAGATTTTGTGTCATTCATTTTTTATCTCTAGTCCATGTCAGATAAGGAGATACAGGACGTAGGTAGAGGATAATTTTATCATTCCCTCACTTATCAGGCACAGCACTGAAATGGGGTATGTGTTGTCTTCAGGTTGTCTGCTGCCCTCATGTGGAGAGATCCCTCACTCCAAGCCACAACTTCTGGGCACTTGCTCTCTGCTGGGGCAAAATGACATGTGTAGAGGAAAGAGTCCTAAGCAGGAGGAAAAATGACCTGGGTTCAACCTTTGGCCTTGCTGCTTACCCACAGGTGTCTGAAAACATTCTGTGAGGCCTTCTCTGAGCCAAGCCTTATATAGAAGCCTACTTGCTGCCTGCCCTCAAGGAGCTGGCAGCCAATTCCAAGTAAACAGACATCCCATGGAGGGCAGGGTGGCATATGTTGGCACTGGGTATGAAGGGTGAGGATCTGCCAGGTGAGAAGTGGGGGAAGGGAGGGAAAAGAGATGTCCAGGTGGAGGCAGAGGGAGCTGCTTGAATAAAACATGGAAGAAAGCAGAGAGTGACCGTGTGCTTAGAGAATCGCAGGTATGCCTGGGGCATAGGGTAGATGAAATAGGAGAGAGAAAAGTTTTAGGCAGTTAAGTATCATCATTAGATCTGTATTTTTGAAAAATCTCAACTACTGCCTGAAAAGCAGATTTTGGGGTAGTGATAGAGAAAGAAAGGCAGGGAATTCAGTGAGGAGGCTGATGCAATGGTCCAGGAAAAAAGAAGATAATCTCTTGGATTAGAGCAATAACAGTGAATCCAGATGTCATCATCATCATCATCATCATCATCATCATCATCGTCATCATCATCATAATGAATACTATGGTTAGGTGTTACTATGGGACAAGCACAGTGCTGGGTGTTTACATCATTGCTTCTAATCTTCACAATAACTCTTCAAAGTGGTTATTATCCCCTTTTTATAGATAAGGAAATTATGCTCTGGGCGAATTAAGAGAGTTGCCCAAAGTCATTTAGCCAATAAGTGGCAAGGGCAGGATTTCAACCCAAGGTCTGTCTAACCCTATAATCTATATTCTTTATACTGTGGTCTTCCTGGAATGGGAGGTAGTCTCCAGAGAGTCTAAGGAAGCATGGGATTCATCTTATTTTTGCAACTGGTTGGATGTGAAAAGCAAAAGACAAAAAGCGTTCAAGAAAGTTGTTCAGGCTTCTGGCCAGGGAGACTGGGTAGACAGGAGGACTATAGTAAGAAAAGCAAATTTGGGAGCAGTGAATAGGTTTGGTCTTGGCTACTTGAATTAGAGAAAATTTTAATACTTGGGTGCAAAGCCAAGACCTAGCCTGGAGAAAGAGATTTGGAAATCATTGACAAATAGGTAGTCAGAGTTGTTTTAGTGGATTACGTACACTGAATGGAAGATCAAGGTTGGAACTTTGAAGAATTACATCCTTTGGAGGATGAGCAGTAGGAGGATAGATCAGAAATCAGAGTGATGTAATGTGATGTCAGCCCTGAAGGAATGAAATTGCTTCAGGGAGGTCAAGGGGTAAGTAGTCCTTCATGTTGCCAAGTAGCCAGTAACATGAAAGCTGAAAACTGGGTTTAGGGACCAGCAGGCAGCAATGATTGGATACTCTATGCAGCACTCACTGGGAATCTTGGCAAAGTAGTCTTCAAGGGCACAGTGTAACCAAATGGCTGGAGGGGCTTATACATATCCTACCCATGGCCCTGAATTATCTCTCAGCACTAGGCTTTAGGTGGGGATGGGGTGTCTTTTGTTCTTGGAACACTAGTGACTCCTATTCAATCTCTCTCAGAAATCCTGAGCCAGGTGAGGAAAGTAGCAGTGTTAGAAAGAGAGATAGAGATGTGAAGGCAAGAAAAAAAGAAAAATGTAGGAGGAAGAAAGAAAGAATGAGAAATGCATAAAGACTGTTAGGGAGGCATGGTAACTGATAAATCACCAAGAAGGAAAGACTTTATTTTGATGCCATTTTCTAATAATTATAGTTACCAAGAAAGAGGCCACAACCCACCATGACTGAATATTAAATGAATGAAGAAGAGTAAGAACAGTGCATACCCAGTGAAATAAAACAGTGCAAGTGTCAGTCTGTTGCCTTTAAAAACACTTGAGCTGTTGTCTTTACAATTGGATTACACACTGGCTGGGTATAATATTAGAATGCATGTGAGCAGAAAAGCAAAACTCGAGCTGGATGGAGAAGACTTGACTCCAGCGTCATCAATTGGGTTATGCTAAAGTACTAAGTGTTTGTTTTTGCAACTTTTTAATCTTGATGAGCTGTAACATATTTTACAATTTACATAGCTAATTTCAGGTTTGATTGACAGATTTTATTTTTAGGATGTTGATGGGTATATTTTTTTCCTTTAGAAAAATGAGGAGACAATCTCTATATGTTAAGGGCAGTTTAGACAGAGTGGGAGTAGTGGAGGGGTAGTGTGAAGGGGTGAGGAAGTGAGGACAGCAAGTGGAGAAACTCAGGAAGATGAGCTGTGCTGTGACAGTGAGGAAATAAAGAGGAGTAGCTAGAGTAATATGAAATGGAGGACATTTTTGAGATGGAAAGGTCATAAACATGTTGAATGTTAAGAAGCTAGTTGAGAGAGAGAATATAAAGATGGGAGGGAGTGATTGATGGAACAAGTTCCTGGAGGAAGTGAGAAGAAAATGGACTTCAGGGCCCTAAACTGGAGGGGGGACAGCTTCATGACCACTGTATATATGGCACTGTAAGAACTTGGGGTTCATAGTGAGATGGTCTGGCTTTGAAACCTGGCTTCATCAGGATGGCGCTACTTTGGTTAAGTTACTTAACCTAAGGCAGAGGTATCAATTCCTTATTTCTAAAATGGGGATATCACAGTGTGTGTCCCATAGATTTATTATGAAGATCAAATGAGTTGATAAATGTAAAGTACTTAGAACAGTGCCTGGCACATATTAAGTGCTTGATAAAAGTTCACTGTTAGCGGTCAATATAAATTAGCAGTTAGCTAACTCATCTTGTTAAGCTAGAGAGAAGTGGGTCAATGTTGGTGTGGCCAATGGAAACTCCACTCAGAAGGAATGATGATAGAGCTCACACCAATAGCTTTATTCTTACGCCAAGTTTGGGAGTTGGAGCTGGGTTAACCTCATTTTACCATGCCAAACCTCGATTCTTTTATGTGGACAAGGGGGATTGTGAAGGGCCAGGCACTTAGAGCTGCTCAATGAATGGTAGTTACTTACGATTATCACCTACTTCCTTCCCAGTGACATAGACCTTGACAGGAGGTCTGCTGAGAGGCAGAGCAGAGTTGGGGTTTGGATATTTAAATGAAAGAAAGTTTTCTAGAGTGCAGAGTGGGGAGTGCTGGGTGCTACAGAGGGTCTGCATAAGCCAATCATCTCACCCCAAGTTCAGGCTAGCTAGGAGAGAGAGAGAGGCCAAGAAATTTTCAGGAGTGAGGGAGTCCAAGGCTGGAGGCCTTCACAAAGGTAGAGGCAAGAAGAAGCCAGGAAAAAGGTCTGTGGTATGAGAGCATGATTGCTGAGTTTCCTTCAGTCAAACTTTTCTGAGTACTTACAGTATTCCAGGGGCCATGTGTGTCATTTATATACATGAGCTCATCCAACCCTAATGCCCCCCACCCAGTACGAGGCATGTCAGCCAGTCCAAGGGCCTGTTTCTCCCACAGATCTATGAAGGCCCTGTGACTCCTGATCAATTGCAGACTGTAATTGGTTCTATAACCTCTGGCAAGGTTAGGCAGGACAGATGAGCAGAGCCAATCAGACTCTCTCTGTCATACATATGAATTGGGAAGGTTAGGGCATCTGGTAGTAAGAAATGAGAGCTACAAGGTGGCCTAGCAAGAGGGACCATGGAGTTGAATTACAGCCAGAAGAGATCATGTGTAAACAAAAGTTGCAGGAGAGCAGAGCCTCTGAAGAAAGAGAAACTGTAAGGCAGAGAGGAGAGGGAAGGAATCAGCCTAAGTAGTGGGAGATGAGCAGATAGCAACAGAGTCCCACTAAGGGGTGGGGAGAGGCACTGAGGTGGCCTGCATCCCTCCCAATGTTTCAATCCAGTTTCAGGCCCCAGACCTTGCTCTTTCCGCAATTCCCCTTTGTCTACATGGACTCAAGTGATTTTCTGTTCTTTGCAACTAAATAAACGCCCCCTCCCCCCCCCATTTTTTTTTGCAATTAAAGTACACTCCATTTTGCAGATAAGAAAACTAAAGCTGAGATGGGAAATGAATGGTTACATGCAGCTACACGCAGCTAGCTGGCTAAGTGGCAGAGCTAGACTTAGAACCCAAAAGACTTCTTTCTCCAGAACACACTCCTGCTCCTTTCTTAGCCCCAAGTGAACCAGGCCCCCATCCCTTTATCCCCAGCTTTTACCCTCAGACTTCTTGGCCCTGAAAGAGGGGTGATGGCAAACCCCTTAAAACCCAGCCAGAGTCCTGCCAAGTGGGGAGATGCCAACAAGAGGCTCTCGTAGCTGGGAGGGGTGGCTGGACTCAGGACTGATTTGTTCTCCAAATCTGCCTTCCCCTCAGGGCCTCTTCTTGGAATCCCCCAACTCCTAGTCCCTTTTGAGTTTTCCCATCACACTGGGGACCCTTGCTATTCGTGTAGAAAGTGCCCACAGTGGCTGGGCATCAAGTTTTAGGGCTCTGAGGAGGAAGGAGTTCAAGGAGCTTGCAGGATCCAGGCAGTGGGAACAAGGTCCAGACCAGATGTAAGAATAAGTTTCTCTAGAGTGGGTCCCAGGTCTATACAGCATTCAATAATCTCCTTGGACCTTCACAACTTCTTGGTAAAGTCAGCAGCATCACCTCCATTTCATATCTGGAGAAACTGAGGCTCAGAGATATTAAGTCACCTTCTCAAGGCTACATAGCCAGTAAGAAACAAAGCTAGGATTTCCCCTCAGGCCTCATGACTCCACATCCAGGCACCTCCTGCTGCTATAGCTACCCATTTTTCCCTGGAACCAGCCAAGCTCAGAAAAGCGATCTAACCCTGCTCTGCTGTGGTACAGCTTGACTCTGGGCCAGCCGCCTCCCTCTCTAGGTCTCAGTTGAGCGAGGAGGGGTCACTGGATTTCTAAGGTCTGCCTGTCTGCTCTCTCAGTGGGTTACAGTCTCCACTGCAGAGCATCTCGCAGGCCTCTCCCCTTCCTCCCTAATAATTAATCTCCAGCTAACAGCCCCAGCTGCAGTGCTTTCCTCATCCAATTACTGGAGTTGCTGGCACAATAAATCTTGGTCACATAAATGCAGGCAAATCTGCAGCTATTTTCATGGCCATTACTGTGCATAAGACATTGAGAATCAGGTTATTTGCTTTTTTGATGTGGAGTCTTGCCCCTCGCCTTCCCTGCCTTCTTTCATTTCTCACTGGTATTTGTCCCACCTTCCCACTCTTATCATCCCCCTAAGCACATACTCTTCTCTTCCCCTCTCCTATTATAGGCAGTGAGGCCAAGATCAGAAGACTCTGTGTGACCTTGGCCAAGTCAATTCACCTCTCTGAGCTTCTATTTCTTCACCTGTAAAACAGAAATAACATTAATGGCTTCATAAGATTTTGTGAAAATTAAATAAACCAAGTGTAATGTACACCTCACTGGTGGCACATAGGATGTTAATTGATGGGCTCTTATTTTTTTTAAAAGCTACATATGTATTTTAATGCGTGTTAGAGAAAAACATAACTAAGATATCAAACCTGTGACCTCATGAGAATTATTACTTAGGAGACAGTGAAATTAGGTATATACATAAAATATGCTAAAAAAATATGAAGAGTAATACATGGATTTAGCAAAAATTATGGAGGAGACCTGAGACTGAGAAAAGCTTGAAAATCTTGAAATAATTACTGTTCAATGCTTACAGTGATAAATATTTGTTCTGTTCACCATACCCCTCCCCGCTTCCTATGGCAGGGAATGTGAGGAGCTACAGAGGGAGGGTACCCCTTCCTGCTCTGAGAGATAACAGATCTAACCCCGGGTAGGAGATGAGGAGGATCACCTCAAGGCCTTTCATTCATGTGAGAAAGCTTCCCCAATGCCTTCTCCACACAGGTTCTGTGATGGGTGCTGGGGACACAGAGCTCATATGGCAGGTCCCTGCCCCACTGAGGGGACCCCAGTCTCCCTCATTCTGAATGAAACCCTTTTAGGGTAAACCAAAGTAGTTGACCTTTGCTTGCAAGGATGTAGCGTAGAACTTTCTCTGAGGCCTCTAATTTGTGGAATTGTAGTGAAGGCCCCAAGCTGAGGACAAGAGGCTCTAAGACCACAGTCTGTAAAGAGAGATCCAAAGAATGACTCTCCATCTCTTCTCTCTTCTCCTTTCCTCTCCTCTCCTCTCCTCTCCTCTTCACACACACACACACACACACACACACACACACACACACACAGGATTTATGTGGGAAAAGGGGAGACATTGACTGTAACCTTGTGAGGAGTGCTCTGTCTGTTTGTGCTGAGAAATTACTGCCATGATAGTGAAGAGTGTTCCAGAGCCCCTCGTAGGCATTGGGTATGCCTGCCAGAAAGGAAACCTTGCCTTCTTATCCAGGCAGAAAGCTTGCTGGGCCGGGAGCCACAGACCTACTCTAGGGCTGTCACTGAGCAGCACAGAGCCTGGGACGAAGTTTCTGGGAAAGCAAGCCTGTGACAGGACGCCCACTAAAGGGGTTCATTCCAGCCAGCAGCAATGTCAGGAGTATGTCGAAGTGTTCCAGGAAGGATTCAGAGAAACCCCCACTCTCCAGTTCTTTCTGGATGCAGGCAGACATGAGAGAAGATCACAGCAGTTTCCATGCTCCACACAAAGAGTAACTCAGCTCCCATCTCTGAACAGGGCCTTGGCAACAGAGGGAGCAGAGGGGAAAGAACACTGTACCAAAAAATCATGCCCACGATCTCTCATCTAACCAGTGGCCAGCAGGTCCACCAGGTCTAAAATGCAGCTGGACTGAAGCAGATCGTGTTCTCATGCGCATACACAGAACTTTCTCCTCTGGAAAACCATGGCCCCTGTCTGGCATCAGTTTCCCCTTGGGAACAACAGAATTAATAAATGGTGCCTCAGGGCAATTTTGAAAAACTAGCAGAGATTGCTACTCTCTCTTGCCAACCACAGGCATTGCTGTTTAAGCTTCCAGGTTTCTGTGGTCAGCAGGCAGTTAGGGGAGATTGCCACCTGGTGGTTAAAATTGGCAGTGCCACGGAGCTACAGGCGAAACTGGTCTGGGAGGCCCCAGGATCAGAATCAAGGCTGACTCTAACCAAATGAACTTGAGCAAGTCAGTGCCACTCTCTGAGCCCCACTTTTCTAATCTCAAATGTGGGATAATGATGCCAGCCTTGCAGGGCCATAGTGAGCATTAAACTAAACAATTGCGCTGATGTACCTGTCCTGGGCTGGCCCTCAGCAGGGCTGCAAGCCAGGGTCAGGCCCAGAAGATAGAGGGGAGGGGAGGCACTCAGAGATCCCAGCTCCTCAGTTTTCTCTCACCCGCCCCATCTAGGATTGTCATTCTATGTGTTGGGAACTGTTCTTAACCCACACTTGGACAGCTCTTGGGGTTACAGAAATTCAGAAAAGTGAAATGCTGACCCCAGAGGGTCTCTGGACCATCTGGTTCCAGCTTCAGTTTCATCACTAAGCTGCTGTGTGACCTTTGACAAGGCACTGGTCAATGTCTAAGCCTCTACTTCCTCTTTCCTCTTCTATACAAAACGGTAACCACTCTTTCCTTGAGGATAAGTGAGGAGTGATTGGGCAACCCTGGCAACACATAGTGGGGCCCATGGCCACTACCAGTGCCAGCCCCCTCCTCAGAAGGGGAGAGGACTACTCCCCGTCTCTGTCCCATTGCATCACATGAACACACTCTGAATCCTTGTGTTATTGTGTCCATCTTAGAGAGAACAAACGCAAGCTCAAAGAGTTTAATAAATTGCACAAGGTCTCACTCAGCTGGTTTTGGGGTTTGTTTTGGTTTGTTTGGTTTGGTTTGGTTTGGTTTGCTTTGCTTTGCTTTGCTTTGCTTTGGTTTTTAAGGAAGAAAGGAAGGAAGGAAGGAAGGAGGTAAGGGAAGGAGAGCTAAGGAAGAAAAAGCTATCATCTAATTAGGACTAAGACCCTTTACCTCTGCTCCAAGCTGCCTCTTGATTCCCAGTATTTGGCTTTATTCAATGAATTACATTCTCCTAAATATCATTTAAATGTTACTTTCTCTACTTCTAAGTCATCACAGATAAAATATTTTATCAATCTCTACTTAGAGCCTAGAGGTCCCATTGTCAAGTACAGGGGTCTCTTTTGAAATTGGTCTGGAGCACCCATATTTAAATGTAGGGTATCCATATCCCAGACCCAGGCCAACCTCTCTCAGATATGGCAAGCAGGAGAGCCAGCACTTGACTACAGCATATCCCAAAGAAGTCAGGTATGGGCTCCCCAGCCTGAGTTTAGCCCTACCTCAGACACCCAAACCCAGGCTTTCCCATGGTCTACCCAGTACTAATTAGAAGAAGGTGCACCCTCCGGATAGTAGCACCCTTATAGGTACATGGCTTGTAGAGCTCCATGTGGCTGGATTTGGGGCCCCAGTTGCTTCTTGGTTGGGCACTTATGTGTGGTACACCTACAGCAGCAGCCCTGCACAACTATATCACCTACTGAGTTCCTAAATCTGGAACCCATCTGTTCCTAGCTGGCAGGATCAGCCTCAGCTCCCCAGAAAGTGTAAGTGTATCTGCACCTACAGATCCTTGTCAGGCCCCATTGGGCTCAGGGAGGTCTGATAAGGATCTGCCCCATCCCCTGACTCTGGGCTGAGCATGAGGCCTGTGCCTTCCATTTGCAACTCCTGAAATACTGGGATACTCACTGACCTGGAAAGCAAATGTGGAGCCCTATACCCAAGTCCCCCACCATACCTCCTGAGAGTTACTTTCCTGCAAGGGGGAATCTCCACTTGAGGGATGGAACACAGATGACCCACCAGACTCTGGCCTCACTCACTTCAAGGCTCAGCTTCCCCTTGAGGTCTCTGATCCCTGCTGCCACCACTACACTGGTCCTTGGGAGCCTCACTCTCCACCTCCAAGGCTCCAGGTCCATCGTGCGCATACAACAGTCCCTCGTCCAACAGTACAGTGGCCACCAGGCTGCAGTGTTCAGGTCAGGCTTTAGGAAAGGTTTTTGAGGAACATCACAGAACATGGCATGAACCTGGATTACTGAAATGGCAAAGAAGGTGATCCTCAGCTCCAGTCTGCATTCCTCTTAATGAAACCCCCCAAGTCCAGGGTTCACTTTAACTCGGGACACTTAGATTTCCTGAAGTCTTGAACTGCAGGAGTGAGGTCAAGAATGTTCTCACCTTTGAGTTTCCAATTTGGGAGAACTACTTCTCTAAGTGATTGAAACTGGAATGGTCATTAATTCACTCAACAAATATTATGGAGTACCTACTATGCTAGGGGATGATATAATATGGTGAACAGATGGGCGTGTCACTCTCCCCTGAAAGCTCATGCCTGTCTATAGGACTTGGCCTTCACTCAAACTCCATGGCCTATAACTATTATTCAATTTCAAGCTAAAGAGAAGAAAATCAGCTGACAGAAGCAAGGATCTTTGCTTTATGGCCACATGCAGTGTGACCACCAAAGGTAGAACATGACAGTCCAGACCAGACATGGGGGCAGATTACTGTTTGACTGAAGGGTACAATGTAGCTCCACTGCCTTTGCCCCCTGAATCTCACATTTGACTGGTAAACCCATAGAGTTCAGCAATCTCTATCTTGGAAACTGTCCAGGTTTTAGCTTATTCTCTGTATTGATCCTCACTGTCCCCTTTGCAGACATAAAAAGCCCCTCTTCACAGAGCTGAGTCCCAAGGCCTCTTTGTCCACTGCCTACCAGAACTTGGCTGCACCTAAGAGTCCTGCAAACCTGCTCTACAGATAGAAGAGCACCATTTTCCCACAAGCCCAGGTCTGTGTCCAAGCTCTGGTGTCACCTTTAATCTCCATAAGATTTGTAGGAATCCAAGGTAATACTATGCTACGGGAAAGCTGAGCTGAGCTTCTGACCTAGGGAAGATACAGCTGACTGGCAGGCTAGAGAGCCAAGTTAGACACCTGTTTGGGACCTGAAACTTGGTTCCACATGTACATTAGTAGTAGCGGTCTATGTTCCTCCTACCCCTTGGCACAGGCAAAAGTGTGAGTAGGAAGTAGGTGAGGTAATAGATGAAGAGTTAAGTACTGTAACATAATGCTACTTAGAGTAGTTTACAGACCTGTAGCATCAGCATTACTTCAAGCTTGTTAGAAATTCAAATTCTCAGGCCCACCCTAGATCTACTGAATTAGATTTTTGGGGATGGAGGCAGGAACCTATTTTTTAAAACCTCTCCAGGTGATTCTATGCATGTATAAACTGTGTTCTGCTAACACACTGTGTATATGTGATTGGCTAATATGATTGCTACAGGGGAAAATCATAACAATTCTGACAGCACCCATTTTTGAAATATCTACTCTGTGCCAGATATATAGTGTTTAAACTTAGATGATCTAAGTTCGAAAATTTAGATTATCTACATTCAAATGCATAACCTTGTCAACAGTCCTATGAGATGCATTTATTATTTGTTTTCACAGATGAAGAAATTATAGCTAAGATATTTGCCCAAGTTATTGAACCAAGGCTCGATTTCCTTGTCTGTAGGCTGGGGACACATATGTCTTACTTGCTGGTTGTGAGAATTAGAAACAATGTATGGAAGACCTTCCACATTGAATGATGGCCACTGGGTACAATTCTAGGGACTGGCCCACAGTGGGGAAAATGGAAAAAGGCAGAGGCAGAACTATTATCCCCAACTTGTGGTTCAAAGACCTGCCCCGTGCCTGCATGCCCCTGACCTTCTCACTCAGCACTAAGTCAGCTTCACCTGCTGTCAAGTTCTATGTTCACCCCTCAAGGGAATTCATGCTCTCATTTCTGATTCTATTCCTAGTTGATGACAATAAAATCTATGTTTAGGATGACTATGTCTTGGAAGGCAGATGCTCTGAAGGTTGGGGTACTGGAAAGTAATCTCCAGCTAGATCTGGGCTTCCAAGGAAGAAAAACTACTGCATTTCTCATTTTTTAAATAGATGGGGAAGATCTTTGGTTTGAGAGACCACACCGCAGTGCAACTGCAAGACACATTATTACTACAGGGATCATCACCACCAGCCTCTTACCAGCTGTTGAATGCCCACCATTTTCCAAGGACTTAATTCCTCACATTAATCTATAAGTTATCACTCCCAGTTTTTCCTCTTAGTTGCCATATGACAAAAATATAAGTTTGGAATCAGATCTGACTTCATCACTTTTAGGTGTGTGACATTGGGAACATATCATGTAACCTTGTTGAGTCTCAACTTACTTATTTCTAAAATGAGTTGTTGAATTAAATGAAAATATATAATTTAAAACGCAAAATGGATACTTTATGAATGTTATTCCCTTGCATCCTTTTTTCCTATACCATGCTATGCATGGCTCTATAGTGGGCACATAGAACAGAGATGAATCAGACCATTTCCCTTCCAACTTGGGGCTGAGATTTCCTTCTATACCCAGGCTGAGTCGTTCCTCATAGTAAAGTTGAAAAAGGTCTGGGGCAAAGTCAGAGGTTGGGCAAATAATAAGGCCTGATTGCTGAAGATTTAGTGGAGGTGAGGCAAGGAGGCTGTCCAGCCTTGGAGTGCCTTCCTCAGTAGGCCCTGCCTTCCTCCCCTCCTCTCTATTCATCACTCTCATTTTCAACATTCAACTGTCAAATGTTGCCAATGCTGATGGAGAATGGAGACCAATGAGTGAAAAGTAATTTATCCACTATTTATTTGACATGGCACTGTTTCCCAAACCCTTCTGAGGACTCACTAGCTCATCACACCCACACCACTCCCTGCTGAGTGGCAGAGCAAGGATCACACGTCTGCTATAGCTGAATAAATGGGTCTCCAGAGAGGGCTAGTAACTGGCAAAAAGTTGTCCATCATGCCAGTGGCAAGATCTAGGACAAGGACCCTGGACTCTTGACTCCTCTTAGTCCAGTCCTTTCTTCATTCTATCTCAATGTTCCTCCTGGTAATGTACCCTTTAGTTAATACTGTTGATCAAACTTGAGTAGACTGTATTAAAAGTTAATTTCTCATGTCTACAGTGCTGCTCTCGGTAGTGACTAACAGATTATAGCACCAATTAAATTTTCTGTGAAAAATGTATTTATACTCCTTTGGTTGCAAGCTATATACATCCAACTCAAACTAGCTTAAGAAATATAGGTTCCCATAACAGGTGTAATAAGGAACAAAGTTAAATCGATGGCATTAACTATTTTGTACTCCAGTTAGGTATAAGGATATGTTTTCTGACAATTGGATTTATTTTATCTATTATTTATGGTATTTAAAATGTTCAAAAGGATCAGCTATATTAAATTTGTGACATTTATGTTTAAGGTAGTTTAATAAAATCTTATTTAAATGTTCAAGAGGTTTTCCACGTTTTATTGAATGAGTTTAATAAATTGAGCTCTAAAGTTTAGGTAGTAGTGTGTATTCCTCTCAAACCCAGAGGTCCTTCAGACATTATGCAATTTAACAAAACAGAAAATAAAATATATCATTAGATTTTTTTAAATTATATAATTGTAAAGCTATTTTAAGAGGTAAATTAGCAGTTCTCTAAACTTCATACTCTTTCATCATATGACTCAGTGTGATGACCAAAGATATGCCCATTTAAAACTTTTTCAATAATCAATTTGCTTTAAAAATCAGACTGAACTACTGACAGAACTGGAGGAGCTATGTTGAAGCACCTGGTAGAATCAGTAGTGCCTTAAGCATCCCATGGAAGAAACAAAAAGTCAAGCAAACATCTAAGTTAAAGCTATCACCCCACTTCATTGTAGTAAATGATTGTGGCTTCTCCAGCTACAATCTGAGAATAATCTCGAGGTGTTTTGAAAAAAAGAAATGACTTACAGTGACAAGCTAGGGGCTGGTGTCAGATGGGAGATTCTGTACAGCCTGGTGCCTCCATTTAATAGCTAAGTGTAAATATGCAGCCAAACCGGTCATGGTCATCTCTGCCCTGCTTCCCGCAATTGGTATAACTATATTCAAGTAATAATGTGTAAAAGTGCAAAGGATTATTATTAATAAAGTTTTCTGAAAGTAAAAGTCCTTATGAAAAGCAAGAGAGCACCTCAAATCCATTCTTTGAAGAGTTGGGTGCAAACTATATCTAAGTATTAGGATGATAATGATCTCAGTTTCTTTAATAACAATAAAACCAGTAGTCACCAGAATTACACTCTTTATTCAACTTCCTTGTTTCAAAGAGTCATGGTGTTTTTTACAGTACAGAGAGCATTTCTGGCACATGGTATCAGAGCCAAGGCACGCTGAGCCTCAGCATCTCCCTCTAAGTCCTGGAGGAGTGGCAGTTATAGAAAATCCAAATCAGAAACAGAAGTGAAACAAGAACCCAAATCAGGCTTGGCTTTGGGCTTGAGCTGTGATCCTTGGGACATCCAGGTGGGACCAAGCTGAAGCCAGAGAAAAAGCTCATTCCCAGGAAATACTGTGACTGACTCGGAAGCAAGCAAACACAGAGCAGATTCATTTAGGGTGAATGTTCAGCAGGTTTATAGTACTATAAATCCACAGAGGGATGCAACATACTCCTCCTCCATGCTGGGGAACTCACTCTAGCCTTTCCAATTAACTCCAGAAGGCTAAGGGTCTTTAACTACTTTATTAATTATTTCAGCATAATTTTACTGCTGTCTATTCTGTGCCAGGCCTTGCACTACATGCAGAGGACAAAGAGAGGACTGAGACAGAATCCTTATCTTCAGGAAATTCAGAATATGACAGAAAAATCATATATTTATAGATAAGCCATTGTCATTCAATATAAAAAGGACACAGTGAGGAGTCAAACAGACCTGGCCCTCAAGGTGTTCGCAGCCCAGCAGAGGTCTTGAGGGCATAACACAGATGACAACACAAGACAGCTCGTGTAAGGACCAAAGGGAGGCTCAGACTGTGCATTCTGGCAGCACAGGGAAGGACGTTACATCTACTGCATAAGGCAGCGGGAAAAATTCACAGCCCACTGGAGAAGGCTGAGCAGCCTAAACTAGTCGAAGTGGAAGTACTGAACCCCACTGTTCTAGGGAGGAGGCTGTGCAGCCTCAGGCTGGTCTCTGTGTGTCCCTTGGGCTATCCGACAGGAAGGGTGCAGGGTCTCTTACCAATGGCTACAGTTACATACCCTGTGGATACCTGAGGGTAGACTGGTGACCAGGAAAAAGAGGTCCAAATAACAAGGGCCAAATAACAAAGGTAAATATATGGAGCCTAAGAGGAAGGAACCATGAATTAGGGAGCATGAACAGGATCAGAAGGTTGAACGGATGGGAGCTTGGGCTGGGTACATGCCAACAGTAAGACGTCCCTACTGGTGCTTTCCTGCACTTCCAGTGGTGGGCCACCTGTATTAGATCCATTCTAAGGGTCCAAGGACAGAGTGGGGGGATTTGAGAGCCAAGGACCACAGCCTATGTAGTCCTTTCTTCATGCTTCCAGATTACTGGCCTTCAGTCTGCTTTCCTCTTTTCTTCACAGCTGCCATCACCTGCCCTATCTTTTCCATTCTACCAACCTGAGAGTGACTGAAATGGGCTCAGTTAGGATACCAGTATCATGGTATAGGTTCCAGGGCCCTGAAGCTCTTGGGTAATTGGCACAAACAGATTTGGAGTGCCTACAGCTATTTTTGTTGTCACCTGAAGCATGGATAACTGAACCAGCTTAAAGTTACAGGGCTGGGAAGGAACATATGCAGCCCAACCTGCTTCCCTATGCAGGCTTCTTTCTGTTCTTTCAGGGGAACAGCTCTAGTCTATTGCCATTTCTTTTTCATAGCAACCACCATCTACACCATCTCTCCAGCCTAGGCCTCTTGCATGTGCTAATCTCTCTCCCTAAAGGTGCCAGGACTCCTATCTGCTGTTCTTTTTCTGCCCAGTTCTCATCACCTTCTGCCAACTTGACAGTCCACTTCTTTGGCAGTGGACTTCATATAAAGAAGTAGAAATAAGTAATCATCATTTCAGCTAACAACTGAAAGTCCTATATACCAGGTTAAATGTAAATACCTTTTAGTATACAATGAAGAATCCCAAATGATTTTCAACTAAGGAATGGCAACAGAAAGCACCTTACATTATCCACAGGCACTCAAGAAATATTTAGATAAATGTATACATGAATGATTGAATGATTCATAGCTGACTACTGGGGAAAAAAACTGGCAAATGCATGAGAGGCTAAGGCAATTTTTACAAGTCTAAGACATAGGCTTAAACCATATGCTGAAGTAGGTGAAGTTGATCTCTACTTTCCTCCTATAGGACTCTTCTCTCATCTGACTGGTACAACCACTAGCCTTCTGGGCTATGTTTCACCACTAAGACTTGTTGTCGGGGGTTATTAGCTAGCACCACATATATTTAGCTGATACCACTTTAAGGCATTATATTCCTAAAATAGGAACAAAAAAGAAATCTCTCATGATAGAATTTCTCTCACAATACAAGTTATAGGAGAAACAATCTAAAGAGCAACCAATCTGGTATCATCTGAGGGACCCAGCACTGGCAAAGTTCAACCCCAAATCTATTAGACAAAAAGGCATGCCCACATCACAAATAGCGATTTCAGTAGGTCCAAACAAACAGGCCTGATTCAGAGGTTTGGGGGTCCAGAGACATTCCTAATGGTGAAAACCTTCTCCACCAGTAAAAGAAGTGGCTGGGCCAGAATAACAATCTGAGAAAAACAAACTTGAGGGAAACCCAGCAGCCTGCACAAGTCCTGAGTCAAATGACCCCAGGCACAATAAAGATGCAACTAAGACAATGACATCAGGAGCTGCCATCTCACCAACTTAGAGCCTAATATGTACAACTATCCCACCAGCTGCATTTATTTTCTTGCATTTTCTCCCTCCTCTAGCCTCATAAACTGTGAGCTCCTTTAGGGCAGAGACTGTGGTAAGTTTTGTCCAATACTTTATAGTCCTAACCCATGTCTTTTTCCCATCACAAACTATACTAATAAATGAACTTCAGGTTCATCTTTCACTGAAGAAACAAACATAAGGAATACAAGTATTGAGCTTCCCATTTTTTTTCCTAGAAAATAATGCCTTCTGGATGAGAAAGGGAAGGGTGAACAAAGCTACAAAGCTGGCGAAGGTAGGTTCTACTGTTTTGCCCAATTCCTTTATGATAGCCTGTAGAGCTTTGAGCATGATTAGAAGGATGTGGATGTTTCTGTTATTAAAAACTGAACAAATGATCCAGATCATTCTTTGTGCCATGACACCTGCTTGTAACCTTACACCTGGATGAGTTGTGAGTCATTTGAAAAGATGAGTCCTCTGATTTCCATTTTGAGATCAGAGTCCTATATGCATCCAGGACTTGCTGATCATAGAGCATACACTCTGCCTCTCCTTGGGATGGAAAGGAGAAATCACAGAACCAACCCTCTTATTTTACAGATGGAGACCTGCGGTCCAGAGAGTTCAGGCCACATGTCCACAGTCCCAAAGCAAGCCGGTGACTGGCCCAGGATCACATCATGATCTCCCAAGTCACACAGTTCAGTGCTATTTCCACTGCAGTAGCTATGGCAAATTTTTCATTTTTGCTCTCTGGAGGGATAAAAAAAAAAAGGGAGGGAGCAGAATATTAAGTTTTGAGATTCTCTGTAGACTTTAGTAACCTTTGTTATCCTGGCCTTCATTATGCTGGCTGTGGTTGCCTTCTACAGGGTCCTTTCCATGGGTAGTTGGATCCTAAGCCAATTAGTTTTAAGTTGGCTGAGAGTTTCCACCAGGGCTAGTGCAGTCCCCTTGAATGTGGCTCAGGATCTCTTGGTCTGTAAATAGGCGGAAGGCAATCTGCTCACACTCCCGCTTGGTCCCACATTCAAACAAACACCCAAATAAGCCCTCCTCTAGAGCAGCCAAATCAGAGTAGCCACAGGGCCCACAGTGCAAGATCCAGGGGTGAGACCAGCAGGCAGCCTCAGAGGGGGTCTGATTGACGTAGATGCCAAGGTTGACCCTTCGTTTCTTACTGGTTGGGTGTGAGTACAAGAGCCATGATTCTGACAGTGTTCTAATTTCCTGCTGTGGCCTCAGTGAGCTGTCCAGCAGCAGGCTTTGCTGACTGGTAGAAGCATCTTTGTCAGTAGGGTCCTGGCACCCATGTGGGATCTCCAGGGGCTGGAAACTCACCACACTGCCTTGGCAGCCACGTGGGGGCTCACAGAGCTGTTGGCTCAGGGCTGGTCTCTGAAAGCATTCACCATGGTCAGTGCTGAGAGCCTCCGCCCGGCACCTGTTTGGTGTCCGGGCACTGCAATATAGCACAGGGTGGCCGGCCCTCCTGGTCACCTCTGCCACTTGGCACTCCACTGTCACCATGGGCTTAATGAGCTTGCCATGGTGCCATGTGGCCCCTAAGTCATCACTGTAGATCATTAGGGAGTGAGGCCTAGCTTTACATGGTAGCTGAAAGCAAAAGAACCAGTAAGGGATGTAGTAGGCATAGGCAGGGATGACCAGCCTCCCTGACTGCAGCTGAATGCCATGACCTGGGCCCACAGCAAATGTGGCCCATCGCTTCACCTCTGGGCCAAAGACCTCCTGAGTCAGGTCCTGCACATTACTCCACGAATAGCCAGAATCTTGACTGCAGATGAAGCAGAGACGGGCAGCATTCCTGCCTGACATAATCTGTTGACGCTCGGTGACATGGCCCCGCACACAGATGAAGAATAGGTACACACAGCCACTCTTCTGCTCCCACACAGGACAGGGGTTCATAGGCCGATGGCCAGGTAATATGGCTTCCATCAGTGGCTTCATGGGTTCCCACTAGACAAGGGTAATGGAGAGAGAGCAGGAATGAGGGACTAATAAGAAGACATGAGGCTCATTAAAATCATTACTTTTCAGAGAAAAGAAATAGTATTAAACTCTATAATATTGTGATGGCCTAAGTATTCAATAAATTCTTATGTTGTCCTCTCTGTCTGATACACTCTTCCTCAGTTTGTCTAGATGCCCAATTCATCACCCAAAACCCAACTAAGAAGTCACCTCCTTTATGAAGCCTTCTATGAAACTCTCTCCCTTCTTTTACCATCAGCATCCAATCAGTGGCTTCCTCTTTGTACGTAAAGTAGAGTTATAGCACTTACTATAAGATAGCACTTAGTATATATAATTTCTTGTGACTGGCTCCCTCCCTCCCTAAACTATGACTCTTTTGAGGACAGAAACCAAATTACTCTAAATTTGTATCTCCAGTGCACAGCACATGACAGAAGCTAAATAAATGTATTTTAAAAGACAGGAAGACACCAAAAAAGAAGGGGAGGGGAGGGGAAGGAAGGGAAGAGGAGGGAAGGGAAAGGTAAGGAAGAGAAGGGAAGGGAAGGGAAGGGGAGGGGAGGGAAAAGAAAAGGAAAGGAAAATACGCAAAGCAAGGCAGACAGGGAAGTTTTAGGCAAATAAAGGAAACTTTAACACAAAGATTTTTTTCCTTCCTCTACTACCCTGGGAAGGTATTTGTAACAGCATCATTAAAAACTCAAGCATGAAGACAGACACCTAGTAAACTCTGCCTTCATTACTTATTGTGTGCCCCTGGGCAAGTTACTTAATCTCCCTTTATCTTAGTTTCTTCACCAGTTGAACAGAGGATGTAATAACATGCTCAGGAAGGAGTAGTTGCAAGGACAAAATGAGATAATGCCTAATCAAATATAACAAAGAAAGGCCTAATCTCCTTAATATATTTTAAAAATAATATTGGAAATTGATTAAGAAAATTTCCGGAAATTGATTAAGAAAATTTCCGGCAAAAAGAAAAATCAGACAACTTATAGAAAGATAAAAAAATATATTCATATATATATTCAACCTCACATATAAAAGAGAAAAGCAAATTAAAATTAAATTGACATGGTATTTTTCATCTGTGAAACTGATTTCATAAACTTTGATAATATTCTATTGACAAAAAAAGAAAAAGTGAAGAAACAGACACTCTCATATATGAAATGCAAAATGGTTCAACACTATGTAGGACATATTAAAATTACACATGCATTTATCCTTTCCCAGCATGCCTAATTCTTGGAATTTATCCTAAGATATACCTGCCATCAAATTCAGTATGTGTAAGATTATTCACTGTGGCATCGCTTGAAATAGCAAAATATTGCAAACAACCCAAATATTCATCAATAAGGGACTGGTTAAATTAACATACAATGAAAGGGGTGAAAAAAGAAAAAGGAAAGCCTCTCTATATTGATATGGAAAGATCTTCATAATATATTGTTAAATGAACAAAGCAAAATGCAGAATATTATAAGCAGTATGCTACTTTTTACATAAAAAATGTGGAGGAAAGGGACTTCCAATTACAGCAAACTAGGTAATCTGAACCAATTCTTCCAGTGAGACTAGAATAGATTGATAAAATATTACAACAAAAACATCTGTCTGAAAGCACCAGAGAGCAAACAAGGCAATGAAGAATCACAGGCCAAGAACTGAGAGTTCATTCAGAGAGGTTGGCCTGGTATTTCAAGTCTCTTTTCCCCTCAGAGTATCTCTTTAATTCTCAAAAAGATAATGAAAGGTTGAGAAACTGAGCAATTCATCTGATAGATTTATGCGGCTAGAAGGACAAAAAAAATAGAGGCTCTAGTAAACCCTCATGCTTTAAGCTGGAATGCTAAAGGTTAACTCCCAGGAGTAAGGGTGAAACGGAGGTAGACCAGTTCTCACAACCACTTCAGAAAACTGGCTGGCATTATCTACTGAGGTGGAACATCAACATACCCTATGACCCAGTAATTCAATTTCTAGATATAAAACTAACAAAAATATATGCACATAGTACTAGAAAACACATAACAAATATTCAGAGCAGTGTTATCTACATACATACATATATATACATCTAACCCAAATAAGCGACAACAGTAAAATGGGTTATCTGTACAGTCATACACTGGAATACTACATAACGATGAAAATGAACAAATCACAGCTGTCACGACAATTGGATAGACCTCAAAAATATAATATTGGACAAAGAAGCCAAACATGAAGCATAGTAATTATCTTTGGGAAGGACAGAGGTGGCATAACAGAAGCTTCTGAAGTGCTGGCAATAATACTCCATTTCTTGAGCAGAGTGGTGAGTACACAAGTGTTTGCTCTGACAACTCACAGAGCTGACATTTATGTTTTGTACATTTGACATATATGTTATGCCTTATATTTTCTATATGTTATCACTGTACATTAAAATTTTTAAAAGGGAATAATAAGAATACATACTTGTATTTGTTTCTGTATGAAGAAGCACTAGAATATGTAAGAAACAATAGTGACTACCTATAGAAGGCAGAGGTCTGGGAATGACACATATATCTTTTTATATTGTTTTGTATTTATTAGCTTTATGAATGTATTAACTATCCAAACCAAAAAAATAAGATTCAAAAAATTTTTTTAATTCCTATATGGATAGGCAAAACATATTAAGCAAAGTTCAGATCATAGAATCTCAGAATCATAAGGACCTAGTGCTAACGCCCATCGTATAGAAGATTCTCCTCTAAATCTTCGGGTTAAAGGCCATTCAGTCTCTCTTTGAACTAGTCTAAGAACAGGAAACTCACTATCTCTGGGGCAGCCCATTTTCTAACAGAGGAACTTGTGCACTGTAAACACTTCAAATACACTTGCCAAAGTGAACGTAATCTCTGGATAGAAGCCCACCTTCCTCCATGAAGCTCTCTCAAATTGCTAACTGATTAAAAACTGCTTCCTAAATCTTCCCAAATGGCACTGTTTCTCTGGGAATTATGTATGAGAAGTTCATATCAATGTCTGACTGCATTTTAAACTCCTGGAGGTAGGCCCTCGGTTCCCTGTAACTCTCTGGGAATCAAGGCCCAGAAAGTCACCAGCGAGAGAGGGCAGCCAGGCCTTCCTTGAGGAGATGGAAGGCACCCACAAAGCTGACTCCAGAGCCTGACAGATATAATCAAAGAGAGGAGATAAAGTACTGTGGAAGTCAGAGAAAAAAAAGTTCATTTCTTGATGCGGAGAATCCAAGGAGAAATCACCTTTGATTATGCTCACCTTCAACTCACCAACTTCAAGAAACACCTTATACTCCATGGCCTACACAAGAGCTTCTCTGATTTCCAAAGGCATTTGAACTCCTTCTAAGGAAACACCCTAATCTGAGTGGACCCACCGTGTGACACTTTTGTGGATTTTTTGTGGGAGTTTTAGACAGTTACATTTGTACACAACTCTGCTTTCTCTCTGCAGTTCAGTTGTGCATGTTCAGTTGTGCAGTCTATCAACTTTTGTATTGCCTCACTTCACAACATCTCCCCTGCCTTAATGCCTGGTACATAGTAGGTGCTCAATAAATGTTTGTTGAAAAAGTAAGATAAGGCAAGATAGAAAAGAGAAGGGAGAGAAGAATGGAAGAGAGATGGAGGAAGAAAGAGGGATTGAAGGAAGAGGAGGAAAGGAGAGAGGAGTAAAAAGATGATAATGGAAATGTTCTCAGATGGAAACAATACTCTAAAACACCTCTTGAGTCTCCTCTCCATGTAACAACAAGGGGCTTGGGGAGCAGATTTCATTTTCTATTGTCACCCTGGGAATAGAATCTATCTCCTCAGCACCCTGTGTAGAAACCAACACTTTATGGATAGCACTGAATAGAGAAGTAATAGCTGCAAACTCATTTGGATGATTAAGATTGCTCACATCAACAATCTTAACCAGGATCCAGTAAAGTGTAAGAAATCCACCAGCATTGCTACTCCTTTTAGGAACAGGAAGAAAAAAATTATTGGGCAGGCTAGTCATTGAAAAGTCAGAAAGTCAGCCATCTGTATGTACTTGGCTGAGAGGAAAAAATGATTTGGGCCAGATAAGTCAAATATAAAGTCGACATGAAGCTGAAAGAAACAGTAAGCTAAAGATGAAAGCCTCAGAATCTAAATGATTTCAACCATCTGGAGCAAAGGGATTTAGACAAGTTGAGGCTTGACAGATATAAAACAATCTTGGGCTTAAAAATCTACATGGAGAAACATGACTGAAACATGGCTGAAGAACAACAAATGGAATGACCAAGAAGCATATAAAAAGACACTCAACATTGTAAATAATTAGGGAAGTGCAAATCAAAACCACAATGAAATATTATCTCATACCCATTAGAATGGTTACTATTAAAAAAAATAATAATAAGGTTAGGGAGAAATTGGAACCCTTGTGCAATGTTAGTGGGAATACAAAACAGTTTAGTCACTGTGGAAAACAGTATGGAGGTTCCTCAAAAAATTAAAATTAGAACTACTTTATAATCCAGCAATTCTACTTCTAGAAATATATCCAAAGAATTGAAAGCAATATCTCAAAGGTATTTTCACACCATAGCAGCATAATTCACAATAGCCAAAATGTAGGAGTCATCCAAGTGTCTATCAATAGATGAACAAACAAAATGGATAAACTGATGAACAGATAAACATACAATGGAATATTATTCAACCTTAAAAAAGGAACTCCTTCCATATGCTACAATATGGATGAACCTTGAGGACAGTACACTAAGTGAAATAAGCCAATCACAAAAAGACAAATACTGCATGATTCTATTTATATGAGGTACCTAAAGTAATCAAACTCATAGAAACAATTAGAATAGTAGTTATTAGAGGCTAAGGGAGGAGGAAATGAGTTGTTCAATGTATATGGAAGTTGCAATCATGCAAGATGAAAAAGTTCAAAATATCTGTTGGACAACAATATGCCTATGATCAACAACACTGCAATGTACACTTACAATGATTGGGACAGAAAATTTTGTTAGATGTATTTTATCACAATTTAAAAAGAATGGAAAAGACTTAGTGGTTTTAGCTGACCATCTACTTCATATTACTCAACTGTGTTATGCAGCTACCAAAAAAGTAAAGGCTACTTTGCTTTAGGCTGCATGAAAAGGATACAAGATGGAAGGGCCACCTCATTGCTGAAGTGGCTTTATCCCTGGGGTCCTCAGTTCAATTCTGAATATTATTCTTTGAAAAAAGACACTGACATCCCAGACTACATCCCAAGGACAGTAATCACAGTTTTCAAAGGCCCAGAAACCAAATCAAGATTGTGACCTAAGTCATTAAAGGAACTAAAGTTGTTGAGCCTCAAAAATAGAAGACTCAGAGGGCATGAATATACCATCTTCAGGTATATCAAAGAGCAGTCTCCATAGAAGGAACTTTACTACATATAGACTCACTGCCCCAGAAAGCAGAACAAAACCATGGGTAATTATAGGAGTATAGATCATCTCATTCCCACAAAAAGTTAACAGTTGTCAGAGGATTAAGTTCCTTATTTGAGGAATTGTGTAAGCAGACCCTTTATAGAAAACAACTAATGTTGAGTTCCTACTATATAATTGTTATTAATGACTTTTTGCAGGTGATGAAACAGAGAAGAGTCAAGTATCCAAGGTCACACAGCCAATAAATGGTAGGTCTTGCCTGATTCCAAAGCCATGCTCTTAACCACTAAGCTATTAGCAGCTATCAATGGAATACAGATTTCTATACTGGAAAAGAAGATGGTCTGATGATTCTTTTAACTTCAAGATTCTACAATTAAGTAAATCAGAGAATAAAAGGAAATAGAATAAAGAGAAGAGAAAATTACTTTATGGGGACACACTTATGAATGTGTGTGACTTACTACCTTACTGGGTAGTAAGGTTATATAATAGGTATGGTCTGATTAAAAAAAAAAAGTACTTAACGGCCTAGCTATCTATGATAGAAAGCAGGGTAACATGACCACAGGCAATGCCTGTCCTGGAAGAAATAAAAGAGATCCAAGTTGGGCTCCAAGCTGGGCTGGACGGTTGGGCCTCTTTGCAGGTTAGCGATACAAGCAGAGGTTTGGTCCTGGAGAGCCATGAGAAGACTCATGACAAAAGAAAGTAAAAGCAGGGACAGGAAATTCCCTAAAATGAAAAATTTCCCCATAGGGAAATATGAGCAAGTCATCAAAAGTAAAGACAGTGGCTGTAAGACCCACCTTCAAAGGGATTGCACTGTAACAGCAAAACAAGGTATCCCTATAGTCATGAAGTTTTAATGGTGATATTTCTGTAGGCAGAAAAGTAGGGCAGGTTAGGGAAATTACAGTACCTATTATAAAGATATATATCTTTATTTACTAAAGACTCTCAAATCTATTGTCTCATTTGATCCTCACTTCAGCCAGTTCTGGGAGATAAAGGAAGGCAAGGATAAGAAAACTGAGATCTGTATGATTTTACTGATATGCAGAATTTAAGGAACAAAAGGAACAAACTAAATGAAAATAGACTCACAAATACAGAGGATAGTCTGATGACTACCAGATGAGAGGGGAATTGGGGGACTAAGTGAAAAAGGTGAAGAGATAAAAAAGTACAAATTAGTAGTTATAAAATAGTCATGAGGATGTAGAGTACAGTGCACAGAATACAGTCAATATTATTGTAAAGGCTACATGTAGAGACAGGTGCTAGAGTACTCAAGAAGATCACTTCATAAATTATATACATGTATAACCATTGTACTACATACCTGAAACTAATATAAAATAATTAAAAAAAATAAGACTCACATACAAAATATTTTTTTCAATATTATCAGGTCATAATTGTTGCTAGTACCTTGTGGTTTTCCATGCAAATTAAGCCCATCAGAGAACATCAAGCATAACTTTGAGAAGCATTTTTTGCCTTGATATTTAAGAAGATCATTTAAAACACTAGCAATTACTACAATTGAGTGTTTACTGTACTTCATGCCTAGCAAGCATTGCCAAATCTAACTTTTACAGCACTCTCTCTAGAAGGTGGGCTTTATTAGCTTCATTTATGCTTAAGGAAACGGACTACAGCAAACTGACAACTTGGGCAAAGTAACAACTCCGGGAAGAGGCAGAAACCAAGTCTGTAGTGATATGGGCTCCATCCCTCCCCAGTGTTATTCCAATTCACTTTCCCCCCATGTGGACAGAGTTTTAATATTTCTATATTGGTAGCCATTAAAATTTTTTTAAGAAAAAAATAAAAACAGATCTGAAACAACCCTGGTAGCTCATGGGCTCAAGGACAGCAACTATTTTACCCACTACAATGCAGTAAAAATATGCTACTTAGGCACAAGGGCTCCAACTCCAGTTCTATCACTTATTAGGTGTGTGCCCAAGGCAAATCACTTCATTTTCAGCCCATTTCCTCCTGTAAGATGAGGATACTATGTATCTCACAAAAAAGCATGAGTTAGGAAGAGGAGAAGAATGGTCGTTGTCATCCTACACCCCTAACCACCATGTGCTAGTTGTTGTCCTGAACAAGCTACCTACTCTTGAAGCACTAGGATCCCGAATCAGCAACCCTGAACTAACAATGCTTACTTCCTTGGTTGACTTATGAAGATAAAAGAGAATGTGAATGAAACGCATACCACATGAACCATGGAAGCTTCTGGAATCAGACCAAGTTTGAAGCCTGATTCAATTGCTTTATTGTAGCTGTGTGAGCAAGTGAATAGCTCTTCTAAGCCTGTTTCCTCATCTGTAAAATATGACCGACAGCAATTCCTATGTCACAGAGCAGCTATGAAGGTCAATGAGACCCTGGATGACATGTGGTACTCAATAAGTAAGAGCCATTGTTTTCATTTTTATTTTTTTCCTTCTCAGCTCCCACACAGGGCTTTGCCTGCACTGATGGGAAAAGGCACAGACTCTGCTCTGAGCAAATGTGGAATGAAACCGAGGCCAATGTCTAGATCTGGGACTAAGAGTCACCTGTACCAAGTGCCCAGTCCTCAACCCTCGCCTCAGCACCAGGTGGAGAGCATCCTCATCCCTGCTCGTGGAGCGCTTCTCTGCAAAGGCCAGGAGGGTATGGGTGGGAGGCACGTAGAGCAGGGCTGGGATCCGGTAGGTGATCCCTCTCTTGTCTTCCTGCTGGAACAGAGGGCAGTTGAAGGAGCACGATGTCACTTCTTCCATGACCTCTACAAAGACAGAAGGCAGCTAAATGTGTGTCCTTACCCAAATGCTGGCTTGTATACAAGTTCTGCTCTATTATTACATTTCTGGAGATCACCAGGAGGCAGAGATATATTCAAATATTTATACACACAAGTAACATCATGGCCTCAACAGCACAAAGCAAACAATATGCATTCTTGAAACTATCCTCCAGACTCTGTGGGAATCCCATGCAGCTTTTGTTCAAGTATGTCTCTCCAGAGATTCTGCATATGCTTCTGCCAAGCATCCAGTGGTACTACCAGGCTTCTAATATCAATTTCTTGGCTTGGAGTTTTTAGGCCATTTGGGGCATATAAATATAAATCTAAATCCATATGGTGGAATGCCTGTGGTTAAGAATTCTCTGGAGGAACATTTTTTCTCTACTGGAATCTAGAATAAAAGGCAATCTTCTCTGTCATCTCTGTGTTAATAGTAAGATATTTTTCCCTATTCCACCCCATTGGAGGGTGTAGATTTTTAAGAGACGTGGCTTCATGCGGGGATCTCAGGTCCGAACAGAATCTACCCCATGCAGGCCTGTAGTTTCATTCACTGTAACAGCAGGTATCTATTAAAGCCCAACTCTAGATAAGATGAGCTAACACCCAAGGTAGCCAAAGTCAGGTTAAGGGGCTAACTACTCCGGTTTCTCAGTTTACTCCTGGTTTTTAGGCCTTGGGGATTTCTTTTACTTTCTTGCAAATTTAGTTATAAAGGACTTTGTTAGATTTTATCCACCATTTTACAGGTTAGATAGCCTGCCATAAGACTGAAAATGAAAGTCTCTAGGTACATTTCTCAAAGAAAATCAGGTGTTCCATTTCTTAGAGGCCCAAAAAAGGAATCAAGCTAGACAGACAGAACCAGGCATAGAATTCTTTTTTTTTCCTTCTCACTACATGTCATCCAAACTCTATCCTACATTTCATTTGTAAAAATTATCAAGCTGTAAGAATGAGGCCCAAAAGGCCATACTCATTTTTTAATCAATATTTCTGGGTACCTAACTCCAAGCCAAGCCATAAGGTAGATGCTGAGGAGACAGGAATTAGAAGTCCTTGCTCTCAATAAACCCACATCTAATTGAGAGAAACACACATACACACGAGCAATACAACATCATATAATAAATGCTATTTTAGAAGTAAACACAAGAGCATATAGAAAAATAGAAAAAGGCAGCTGTTGACATCAAAGCAGCAGAGAATTTTTGGAGCTCTTGTTTCATATTATTATAACTGTGCCTGTAACATTCTTCTTTCAGATACCACAGACCTCAACTCCTTCACCTCTGCTCAAATATCATCCAATTAGCAAGGCCTTCCCTGACAACTCCCCTGTGCTCCTTATCCCCCTTTCCCTGCTCTATTCTCCATGCCACTTATCATCTATACATTATATTTAATACATACTACAGAATAGACATGCCATAAAGAGCAGGGATATGTCTGTTTTATTCACTGCTATATCTCTACACTTAATACCATGCCCGATAATTGATAGGCACTCAACTAATGTTTGTTGAATGACTGAATGAATGGGGCAAGCCAAATGCAGGGTGAAAATGAGAAAGGCAGAGAGAGTGAATACCAAAAGCCTATAGGTGACAGAAAACATAGTGATCTGTGGGAACTCTCAGTAATCCAGTATGACTATCATGGAGTCAAAAGCTGTGAGCAGAGAAGGGTCAGTAGAGCCCAGATCCTGGGAGGCTTTAATATCTATTAAGGTGTTTGTCCCAAAGACAGGGAGCCACTCAAGAGTTTTTGGTAGAGGAATGGCATGATCAAGTATGCATTTTAAATCTATCTCTCAGGTAGCCTTGTGGGCAATGAACTGAAGGGGAAAGTTACACTGCTTTTGGCTACAGCCTCCTAGAGTCATTCAAGACAAAATGTCACCGATAGCATACGAATGATTCATTTAGTCACTATTTCTAACTTAGGGAAGAACCATGGCTCACTATCATGAGTGGTATAGGGAGATAGTTTCCTGAGTTTACAACAAAAGGCTTCTCTCACTCCAACTCTAGGCTTTTAACAGCAGAAAGGCAAAGGTAAACTGTTTTTTAAAATTAAATTTATTTAGATGACATTGGTCAATATAAGTTTCAAATGTACAACTCTATAATACATCATCTGTACACTGCATTGTGTGCTCACTTCCCAAAGCCTAGACTCCTTCCAGGTGAACTGTCTTCATTACACAATACTACAGCATCTCTCTGCCCAGTTCATGCTCTCCCGCCAGGGAGGGTCAGGCTTTCTTTTAAGTAAAGATCTGTCCCTGAGCCAAACTGGTATAATGGTTAAGAACATAGGATTTGGCCCAGGCCAGGAGTAAATGACCTTGGGCATGTTATTTAACTTCCCTATGCTTCAGGATCCTCATAAAATTCAGTAGAGTGAGAGAATTAAATGTAAAAAGTTTAAATGGCTGTTAACAGGGCCCATAACACAGTATGAGCTCAATATATGACAGAAAATGTTTAAACTGTTAACCACTTCATATTCCAGTTTTATTCCTTGAAACCTGTGGAGGATGATGAGGAGGACAACCACAATTACAACTCCCCTTCTTAAGAGCATTTAAATCTCTCTACACCTATGGAAGAGAGATTTTAAGCTCTTATAAGCTAACACTTTAACTATGAGTTAATACCAATACTATTATCAGCCAATGTATGATTAGGTAACATGAAAATAACAATTACCTGGATGACAAAAAAGTATGGAGCACAGAATGGGCAGGGAGTGGGGAGGAAAGAATAGGAAAAAGGAATGGGAGAGGAAGTGAGGAGAGTGCCAAAGGAGAACAAATTGTCATATGGGATTGGATCGATGTCTCAACTCTACTTCTTTATTGTGACTTTGTGCTAGTCAATATCTCTAGGTCTCAAATTCTTTACTTGTAAAATACGAATAATAATACCTACTTAAGATGATCAATATGAAGAACCACTCAAAAGTGCTTTATAAACTTTAAAATACCATAAGTAAGTCTTTATTATAAATTTTGATGTCTTCACAATTTCACTCATGGCTTTGCTATCACTACAATTAGTCACTATTATTAGTTTTTATAATGATTATGCTGATCATGTTGATGACCATGGCACTGACACCCAAACTATTTCACAGAAACTATGCTGGGAACTAGGGACAGAGATAAAGTTCTGCTTTAGAGTTGTTCATGTTAGCAAAGAAGTCATGTTATTATTTGCTGCTTCATACAATCACCTTTTAATCAAGCCCTCCCCACTCCCTTACTGGAGAGGGTATAGTGTAGCATGCATTTGAAGTTTGACTTGGCTTTAACATTTATTAGCAAATCATTTTACCTCTGAGCCTGTTTCTTCACTTGTAATGGAGATAATACTATCTATTTCTCTTGCTCTAAAAACAACGTAATTCCACGCGCTCCATTTAATCCCGTGCAGCAGGCAGCCACCAGTGAATCCAAGGAGACCTCCCTATCTCATTTATTCATTCCTAACAATTAATATTTATGAAGCATCATCATATGTCAGGCTTTTGGAGATCCTGTAGTCCAAAACCCTCTCGTGGTACATGTGAAGAAACTCAGGCCCACGGAGAGGAAAAAACTTATATACGGCCACTCAACGAACGAATCAGTAGCAAAACCTGAACCAAGACCACGGTCTCCTAAGGTCCAGCTCAGGGCTCTCTGGAGACCACACGCCCGTTTCTAGTTATAGGGTTTTCCTAGTCTGTTTTCTTTCACCTCTAAAATACGAAATCAAAGGTTTAAGTTTGGCTTCAGTGAAAGTAAAACAAACATAGCACTAGCCAAGAATATTATCTTCCTGTGCTAACCGACTGGGATGGCTCTGACTCAATACTCCCCCAAGACTGGATTTTCTAAGCCCAGACAGAGGGTGCTGCCGAACCTGTCTCCAAAGACAAAGCGCCCCACTTTTCCGGGGCTCTTCCAGTCTCCCAATCCCGCTCACCTGCGCAGGACCCCGGCTTCTCTTCTCTCTCCCAGCAGAGCTGAGCGCAGGGGCAGGCCCTCGGGTCTCGGACACCAAAGCCCAGGAGAATGAGCAAGGCTGGGGAAACGGCCGCAGGAAAGAGAGGAAGAGACTGCGGACACCGGCACAAACCACGAAACCAGTGAACAAAGGGAGAGAGAAATACCGAGAATCCAGAAAGTGGACGACCTGACATCCGGGACGAGCATGAGCAGAAGCGAAAGTCGGTCGGCGTGGAGGCCACAGCCCGCGGGCGGTTGGGACCGGCGGTTGGCTCAGGCGCAGAGCCGGCCCCTCCCCTTCGGACTGGTGTAACCGAGGCCCCGCCCCTTCGCTGCCCAACCTCGGAAGTCCCTCTTTGCTCCAGTCCCCGCCAGTCCCAGCCACAGCGAAGGACCTGCCCCTTCCTCTTTGACCACCTCGGCCTAAGTTCAGTTCATGCCTTGGGCCTACCACGGTGCTTAACGGCCGCGAAGCTCCCTAGATCCGCCCTCCCACCCTTCCATTTCCTCCTACTTCACCTCCGCTTCAACCCTCTGTCCCCACGCGCTTATCTATTGGTTGCCAGTGTGTTGTTAGGTATCACCGCCTAAAACTTCCCTGGGTAGCCTGAGAATCAAGCAAAAGTTCCGGGCCTCAGAGAGGACTCCACAAAAAGGATAGGAGAGCCTGAATATTGGGCCACCCCTGCTGAAAAATAATTATATGTGTGTGCATGTGCATCTGTTAAGAAAATAATAGCATTAGATTATAGACCATTTAATCAAAAGCCTATGAGTCCATATTTATATGAATAAATGAATAAGCAAATGGAGAGGAAAGAACAGCTCTTCCTATAGCAGAATTTCAATTCATAAATGCAAACTGTGCAAAGACTGGGAAAAAATATAGCTTATGCTGAACCAGCTAGAAAAGCCCGTTTTCCTTCTGGGAGTCTGGAATGTTGGTACATGCTAGGCAAAGGGTGCCCATATGACCAGCCTCCAACAAAACCCATGGGTTCCCTAGGCAGAAACGTGGCACACATTTGCACTTTCATTGCTGGGGGAACGTGTGTTTAGTGTGATCCCTTATGAGGAGAGAACATACAGAAGCCTATAAATGGATGCCTCCACACTTTGCCTGTGTCTTTTTCTCTTATGATCTGATTGATGTGTCTTTACTACATCACTGTAATAAATCTTAACTGTAAAGTCCTAGTGAATCTAAGAACTAGGGGTGGGTTTGGGGACTGTCAACCGAATACCATGTAAAAAGTTTTCAAACATGTAAAACAATACCATAGGTTGTCGATGCACACATGCATATGAAGAAAATGCATGGGAATAATAACTATCAAATTCAGGGTAGCAGGTACTTCTGGGAGTGCAGAAAGGATATGATTAAGGCTACCCAAAGGACTTCAATTGTATTGGTAATTGTTTAAAGGTGGCAGTGGGTTCATAGGTATTTATTATTCTTTCAACCATATTGTTTGAAATATTTCATTTTTAAAAATTAGCCTATAAAAAGTCCTAGGGTTATTCACCAGACTTCAAACTCAAAATCCACAACACTGTGGATCACCAAATCAATTTTAGAAAAATCTCTAAAGATAATGCCAAATTTCTCTCAATTCTACATTGACTGATGGTCTCAGTCTTGGGCCTGAGGCTGTGAGGTTTAGTAGCAATCTCTATATTTGGAGGTGAAGAGATCTTGGCTCTAATCCTGACTTCCCACTTCTGAGCTCAGTTACCCTGGCAAGTTATTTCATTTCTGTGCCTCAGGTTCCTCATCTGTAAAATAGGCCCACTTGACCCAACTCATGATCTGCTTCATGGCTCAGATCTAACAATTTTCACTTTCTGCAGAGAACCTCCCAGGCCTTCATGCTAAAACAGTTATTTCTCTTCCAGCCTCCACAGCACTTTGTACAGATGGCTTCTGATGAATTTTCTTTATATGCAACTCCATTGGTCGCTCTTTATTAATCTGACAGAAAGAGGGTTAAATCCATTCTAATGGTCTCATAGAGTATTTAATTAAAGGTACCATCATTAGAACTCCAAGCAACAGGATGAGACCAATTTGTGGAACTGACCTCAACCATACCCAAGGGTCTTGACTGAACCAGAAGGAAAGACAATGAATCACAAAAAAAAAACAAAAAAACAAAAAAACAAACAAACACAACAACCATAAACCATCAAGCTCTACTTTAGAAAGCCAGGTGGCATTCTCATTTCTGTATTGATCTTGTACCTGGCCCGAGGCATTAATTCAGGTACATAAGGGTGTAATAGCGAATATAGACTCTACTTGGCCCATAAGAAAGCTGAGAACAATTCTATCATCCATAATTATACTGGCCAGTGAGTTGGGACTTCACCTGAATGCCTTCCATGGTTAAGGTGGTATCACTGACGGCTTCAGCTAAAGATAGGAACAAATTCCATTAAAACATTTCTAATAGAATGACACTCAAGATAGGGATAATGAGGAGGAGGGGGAAAGTAGATGGGATAAAGGGGAACAGAAAGAAGTCAAACTATGGGAGGTGAACACACTGTAAATAAGTATATGCCTTACTGTTAAAGTGTACAGCTGAACATTGGATTTCATTAACCAATGTCACCATGATAGATTGATAGAAGATAGATAGATAGGTAGGTAGGTAGGTAGAGTGATCGATCGATCGATCGATAGATGATAGAGATAGATGGGGAAAACCTCCCACAGTGTGCCTAAATGAGTCAGTCACCCTTCCAGGAAGCTCCCCCACGTAACCAAGGGTAGCCTCATTTTGGAGGAATTTCCACAGTCATCTGATGGCTACATGATCTACTACTGGTGCCGTCTTAAACACTTGAAAGTTGTTTAAGACCGTCACAATGGTGCAAAGCACCATGTTTTCAGAAAGGCAAGTTTATGCGTGGCTTCCACACAGGAATATCCTGAGGGCATACATGATGTCCCCGTTTACAATTGTTGGGGCATCCCAAATAATTCACTCCTACACAATTCAGGGGCTGGCAGTGTCCCTAATGTGGTCTCCTGGCCACCTGGTAGGCCTCGGAGTTCCTAGTTCACTTAGAATAATTGAAACCAGTTATTATTTTTGGAAAGACTGTCTAATGGCAATTAGTTCAACCTGTCTCGTACGTCCACATCACTAGTCAGGTGGCATTCGTCCACCCCATAAGATGACTAATAGCTATAAGAATGGGGGTAGGAGAGTTCTGGAAGTTGTAACATGTTCTGCATGAAAGCTATAGGAGCTGAACATGCTGATTTTCTGATAAACGTTTTAGTAGATTAAAGAAAATGGCTATCAAATGGTGGTTAGAGTAATCTGGTGGGGCATGGCAAAACCAGCAGTCAGTCCAGTTTAAGCAGCTTGCAACAATTTGAGAGAGTTGTACTAGGTCGTTTTCCTCTGAGATGACGGCTCCAGGGATAACTTTTTCCAAATGTTATCTCTAGGACCATGTCAAACCAACAAGGGGAACCCAGGTGCTGAACCAGAATTAAATGTGAATAACTATGGCCTCCTTTTGGCTAAGGAACCGCCTAGAGGGTATCGTAACCAGACTGGCGTGAGGATGCTGTTAGGGCAAAGAAAACATGCCCAGCAATGGTCCGAGCAGCAGAATACTGAATTTTCAGAATAGATCTATACAAAACTCCCCAACCCCTCTTATTCTGATCATTACTCAGTAAGCAACAATAATTAATTTTGTCTCAACTTGACTGCAATATGGGGTCCCCAGATATTTGGTTAAGCATTATTCTGGCTATGTCTGAGGGTATTTCTGGATGAGACTACTATTTGAATTGGTAAACTCAGTAAAGCAGACTGCCCTCTGCAATGGTGGTGGGCCTTATCCAAACCATTGGAGACTGGAATAGAACTCAAGTCCGGGTAAGGTAGAATTCACCCTCATTGCCTGTTTGCAAGCTAGGACATCAGTCTTCTGCTTCTGGACTGGAACTTACGTGGTCAGTTCTCTTGGTTCTCAGGGCTTCAGACTCAGACTGGAACTACACTATTGGGTCTCCTGGGTATCTAGCTTATAGACAGATCATGGGACTTCTTAGCCTCCAAAATCATGTGTTCCCATTCCTTATAATACATCTCTTTATACAAACACATATTTATTGTTTCTTTGGAGAATACTAACACAACAGTCAAAAGGAAGTGATTGCTTTCTAGGGAAAGCCACATTCAGTGACCAAACTGCCTTACTAAGGTGTATTGACCAGGACAAGGTAAGAGAGGTAGAGTCAGAAATCTTCCAAGTACATTTTTTGAATAGGCTGTTTCAACATTCGACAATACTACATGCCTGTGGATGGAAGAGTGGAAGGTCCAAATAAATACCGTGACTATCAACACACTGTTGAGTGGCTTTTGCAGTAAAAGTTGCTCCACTGTCAGACTGCATGTGATCAAGAAAAACAAAAAAATGAGACAGAATAGTTTCAGGTTCAAAATAGTGTGGAGTTGACTAACAGCAACACTGTAACCTTCAGAAATGTTAACAGTGGTGCGGCACTACTGGTAACCTCCAGAGGGAATATATAGCTAATCAGCCAGGAGTGAGTGGAGTTCATGCCTCACTCATGGGTTGACACACAGGACCTATAACAGGAGTCACAATTCTGACATGCAGCAGTAGCCTCTGCATCAGAAACATAAGTGTTTTACTTTGTGCCCAGGCTACGATGATGGTTGTAATATCACATTTGCTATGATGATGGATCCAGGCAACAATGGTGGTAATCAGTGGTACAGGCTCCATCTGCAGCTTGACTTCAGTTGGTCTCATCAATGAGCCCCCACTGTAGGTATCTACATAGTGACCCAGATAGTTCAATTATTAGCTGTAATTACTAGTTTGTGGCTCCAAAAAGTGTCTTTAATCTGACAGTTGTAGTTTTCCAAGAGACAGACCATTAAGTCTAGGCCATTGGCAAGAGCCAGAGAGTCAGTAAAAATATAACATATCCCATCTCTAGGAATTGTCTAGGGCAAAGATGACAGCTATCAATTCAGCCCATTGTATTGATCAGCCCTTATCTTCTTATATCCCCTCACCTGGTCCAAGTACTTTCTCTTCCTGAAAGCCACACATGTCAGGATCCCACTCTTTTTACTAAAACTGTCATAGTTGTCAATGGTCTAAAATTTTATCCTACTTGCAAACATTTAACAAGTTAACCTACTATTTTTCCATAGATACTGGCAGAAGACATAAGACTCCTGGATAAGAGGCAAAAAACTTTATTATTTGTAGTACAGGAAGTAACATGAGCATGATATTTGTGCCATTTTCCCATACCCCCCAAGTGATGCAGAATAGGTCTAAAAGGATGCCTACACATGTAGTGAGTGGTGTCACAGGCAAAGAACCCTGAGCTTGGGAGATTTAACATTTTATAATGGTATATAAACCTGCTCCTTAGGGAGAGACAATCTCTAGTCTCTCTGGGTTGCTCGCTGCCAAAAAACAACACAAAAAAACAAACGAACAGTGAGATAGGGCCCAGGAAAAATGGTCAGGGTCTTGCATTCACATTAAAAAAAAAAATAATGCAGGAATGTTCAGGGCTCATGACAGATTGCTTCTCCCACGTTTCTCATTATCCAGTGGGTCACCTTCAATAGTATTATAAACCAAATCCAGGGCTATAAGAGCCTGAATATTATTCAATGCTCATCAGTGGTTTCCCAGAAGAGTGTATCAAAGGGAAATCTCCCTCCAAAAGGTCAAAGCTCCCTTAAAGCAGTAAGATTCACTGCAAAAAATTCTGAGTCTTTTATTCTTGTCTCTGAATGGATTTAAAGTTGGCATGGTAGACTGTAAGAAGGGACTGACGGTTAAGACAACCCAACAGTTGCCATTCTTCTTTAACAAGCATCATGCATCCAAATCCCTACTCTCCCAAGCAAACCAGTCAAAGATCTAACAATTCATCTGGTTTCTGCCCAAAGAAGTCGGGAATTTCCTTCCTTTCATGCTCTTGTAGGTTTGTCTCTGTAATTACTATCCAAAGGAGGAATCTGCTGCTCACCCAGGAGGAATATTAGTGTCAGTAGTTACAATGGGGCGGTCCCAAGGCTGACTGCAAGATTAGTGAGGGAGTCCTCCTGCCCAGAGGAGAGTAAGCAACAACCAGGGCACCTTGTGAACATTTTTGAAGCTACTTCTCACTACTCAGAGCCTGCAACCACCTCCCCAAATCTTCGTTAACAAGCATTTATGTATTTAAAATGCTCTGAGAAGGGGGACACAGACACCACCAAACCATTTAAAAAATCCAGAGTACAAAAAAAGGTTAAGAATCCTTGTTGATTATTCTTAAGGCAATTGTGGTTATCAGAGGAGTCATCTGAGCACATGTGTTTTCAGGCTGGATTATTATATTTAATAACATAAAAGGGTATCAGTGGGGACAGGATACATTCTAAACTTTATGTATTAATGTGATATTAGAGGTTTTCCCAGCTGATTTTCATCAGTGAGACAAGGTTTGCAGCAGGAATAGGGGTATCTAGGCAGAGGTGGAGATAAAGTAAAGAGACTTGGTAAGAGAAAGGGCTCTAAACTGAGGAACTTAGACACAGAGAAACATACAACTTGGGTGTATTCAAAAGAACTTGCACTTTCTTCCACTTCCTAAGGTTGTTTCTAAAAAAAAAAATATATATATATATATATATATATATATATATATATATATATATATATATATATATATAAGCACCAAATATCAAATACGCATTAGCAGCTGAAATTTGCAGATAATTAAAAACATTAGCTATCTTTCCCCAATCTCCTCAGCTGTCATATTTTGGAAGATCTAAGTCCTTCCTAGGTAGGTGTGAAGAACTGAAAACTATGAGGACAATGAGATGGATATCAGGATTTCCTAATGGGAAGGGTGCTGCAGACCTACTAAAGAGGGTAAAGAGCAACCCAGAAGCTTCCAAAATGGGCTGAAGGGAACCACTCAGTTGACACAGATGTCAAAAGCCAGCCAGAAGCACTCTGCAGCCTCACAAACTGCACCCATGCTGAATCGTAAGCCTGTTTGTGATAAGAAACTGTCCTAAAACACTACAAGTGTGGGGTGCGGCAGATGACCAAGTGCAACACAGGGCTGCTAACCCACTTTTTCAGCAAATTGATACTGCCCTTATGGTGTCTGGCATCATGGAAAAACCTTAAGAAATCTATGCTACTGAGGAAATCTCTAAGTGGGTTTTATGGGCAGACTAAAAAGATTATAGCACTCATATTCTTTATAATCACAAGAAATGTTTTGTATGCAGGCATTTCTGGAGGGTAAAGAGCCTTCATAATCTCACAAGAACCCATTATCTAAAACCTCTTTGATAGTTTCAGACATTTAGCGGAATGAGCTCTACCCAAGATCACAAATTAGGATAAAGCTGGAAAGAACCTAGGCCTCTTGCCTCTCACTTGAGAACCTTCTTTTTTCCCCTTTTATCCCACTTCTCTATTGGGATAGTGAAAAGCTAGAAATAACATATACATCTGTCAAAAGGGAAAGAATAAAATTAAAACCATGTCTACTACAGAATGTTATGCAGTTATTAAAAATGAGTTTGACCTATATATACTGACAAGTACCTAAAAAATATTAAGATAAACTACAGACCATATTTCAACATAATTCAATTTGTTAAAAAAAAAAAAAAAAAGACGACGAAGATGCAAGCATGTAAAAAAAATAAATAAAAAGGTACACCTGGTATGAAAAGACTCCAAGGAGTCATTGTGGAGAGGGTTATTCCCTATCTATATCCACAAGCCTTGGGATCCCTATGTCTAACAGTTATTCCTTCATTGTAAAAATACAATTATCCAATTACACACTTTCAAAAGCTTCAAATAGCTAATAGAATAGAATTATCACCTAAAAGTGGAAGTGAGAAGACTAGCTCTGAGAATTACATGACTTACCCAAGGTTGACAGGAATAAAGAATATAAAATCCAAGGCTTCAACTCCCATCCAATCATGTTGCACAATCCGCCACTATGTGGCGCTAAATAGGGCAACATTCCCAAGTCAAATAAAAAATGTGATCAGCGTGATTTTTAAAAAGCTGAATATGGTTTTAAAAGGTACTAGGTTGAACTAGAATCATACTTTTCTTAAGGACAGAGGGGCAATATTCCTGTTGGTCACAGGATCTAGGCAAGTACCCAGTTCTTCTCTGACCACAGTGGGAATATCCTAGAAGAAATGCTGCTCATACCTTTGGAGCCAGATTATCCAGGTTTAAATCCCAGTTCTATCACTAGTGTGACAAATTATTCAATTTTTGTGCCTCAGTTCCCTCAAGCTATAAAATGGGGATAGTAATAGTACCTTCTTTTTAGAATAATAATAGTACCTACTTATGATTCTTGTGAACATTAGGAAGTTAATACATGTAAAGTACTTGGAACACTACCTGACACAAAGTACTCAATGTCATTATTACTATCACTCAGGGGTCTTTGACCAGTAAAACAGTCTAGAAAAAAAAAGAACCTATAGTAGAGTAAGACTGTTAACACTTGCTGCTCTGTTCCTTCCATCAAAACTATCAATCAAAAACTCCACTTTTTCACATCTTTCCTTTTATTGAAAAAAATTTTAGAAAATGGCAGTTCATAAAGGACACAAACAAATCAACAGGGATATACTAGTGAAAACATAGACAATATAAAACTAAAAATGTTGTTGGCTTCTTTAATTCGTTAAGACCACAAAATGTAACAGATCTGTTTTAAACAAATTAAAAAGCTATTTTTTGCCCCAGTTCTCTCTAAACCATATATATACACACCCATAAAAAATGGTGTGTGAAGATGTTGTACACAAGAAGTTGTATCCTGAATTAAGGGAAACAGCTGTTGAAACAGGAATTAACATAATAAAATCGGCAACAGATTAGCAATTTTAAAAACTGAGTCTTCAGATGCTGCATGGCACAAAGCTTTACTACATTAAGTACTGCTAGATATGAAGGAGAAAGTCTGTACGGCTTTTAGCAAAACTGCTTTTCCAGAAAAGCAAATCAACGCAATTAGCAGACTTAGGAGGCTACAGCTAGATATCAGAGCTACAATTTCTTGTATCTAAGCTAAAAAAATCCTATTTACCCAGAATGGGCTAAAATTTCAGGACAAAACGGACATTTTTAACATTTCTTATTTTATCCAGTTTTAGTTCTTTGACTTTCTCCCTCACCTCGTGATTCCACATGATCCTGCAGAAAGATGGCCGCTTTCAGAAGTGGCTATTTTATTTTTCTTTCTGTGGCGAGACTGTCATGGAGCCTGGATATTTCAGGCTCATATGCATCCATGACCAGTGTCCCACTGTGGTCAAAAAACTTAGCAATGGACTTGGTGAACTCAGCTTCCCGCTGCTGCTTTGTTCTCCCACTGATGAAGGTCAGCTTCAGAGTGTATTTGTCATCAAACCTAAGCAAAGATAATAAATCAAAAACCAAACAGAGATTTAACCAGTAACAATAAGCACCAAGTGTTTTTTGAAGAACAAAGCTGAGATGCCTACACAGATTTACCCTTTCAAAACAAACAGGGGTTCCTGCCTTCAAGATACAAGTTCTGATTCATAGGTATTGCCATGTCTTCCCTGATTTAATTAGTGTAGATCTTTTTTATCTTGTCATAGACTGTTAAGCCATATGGACCATCTTCTCTCACCTCTAGACTTCACATTCGTTATGTTAGAAGAATCTTCCTAGCAGACACTTTTCTCAATCTCAACTGACTAGTTCTCATTTGTTAATACTACATTTAGACATAAACTTCTCTGGGAAAGACTTCCCAAACACTCCCAAACTGGGTCGGATCTCTCTCCTTTTGTCTTCCACAGCACCACCAATCAATAGTCAAATGAGTGCCAATCATGTGCCAGGTCTAAAGACAGGCTCGATTCTGTCAGTGAAATTACCTATTGAAATTGTTTACTTGTATTCTTCACTGGACTCAGGGATGCTTGAGGGCAAGGATTCTGTCTTGTTTTCTATTCTTAGCTTGGCACTTGGTAGGCAATCAAATTTTTATGAATAAATGAAGAACCCTAGTTTTCATAGATGTTCCCCAATTCCAGGTTGCTCAGTTCTTATACCCTGTAACCAATCCAGCTCTGAGTTCTACCTTGTACCCAAGCCAGGAATGTCTTCTACTACATGAACTACAGATTCTTTAGCTACACCTTAGCGTTATCGTGAAGGTCTTTACTATCTCCACCCGTTCAAGAGGGTTTATGTCATCAACCTCTGGCATGCTGACATTCCTCCCCCAACTCCTACCTGTTTCTGCTTCCATTTAATTAGGGCATATTCAGTGGATTTCAGGATGGTATTACCTTTAGAGGACGAAATTGCTTGCATCTGTTTATGCATATTTAAAATAAAAAAAACTACTATCTACCTTTCAGGATCACTGTCATGGTTAAATAGTGCCTATCATTAACAAGTGCTGAAAAAAATCATATCTCAATAAACTGTCATGTATTTGGTTACTTCCAACCTAGATGGCTAGCTAAAATGAAGGTCCTTGAACTATTTTCAATACCTCAAAAATTGTTCTCAATTGCTGCTAACTGATTATCACAATATTTAAGTATCTGGACCCAGTGGCTTTGATGGCAGGACATGATCAAATGAATTGTGACCTGATGCATTTTAGAAATAGTTACTCATTAATTCAATAAATATTTTATTCAACCCCAATTATGCATGTAAGGCAGTCTTAGATGCTATGGATATACAGCAGTGAACACAGAATACAACTATCTCCCTTTTGGGACTTCTTGTGTAAAGAAACCAACAATAAAATAAAAAATACAATGTTTCTTTTAAATATGGTAGGCAGGAAAGCCTTCACTAAGCCAATGTTTGAGCCCCAAAGAAGAAGAGAGAAAAAGCTATTGGGAAAAAGAATATTCTAGGCAGAGGAAACAGCAAATGCAAAGGTCCTAAGGCAAGAACATGCCTGGAACATGTGAAGAACAGGAAAAATGCCAATGAGAACAAATGGAGTGGAAGAGGCTAAGAGCCATAGGCGATGAAGGGTGTGTCTGCATATGTGTGTGGGGTGGAGAGGATAAGTATGGATTTCTAAGCTATGCTTAAGATTTCAGTTTTTTTCTCTGAGGGTTTTAAGCAGAAGATTGGGTTGATTTGCCCTTTTGTTTTAAAATGATCACTCTGCCTACTGTACAGGGGAATAGACCATGGGCAGGGAGACAGGGGCAGGTTTCTATTAGGACATTATTGCAGTAACCTAATTGTAAAATGATGGTAGCAGTGGAGATAGTAAGTGGTCAGAGTGAATATACTTAGAAGGTAGAGTTGACAGATTTGCTGACAGACTGCTGAAAGGACTGAGAGAAAGGTGTCAAATAATTATAGAGTTCTGACTAGAGTAATTAGAAGAGGGAGTTGCCAATTATTGAGATGGGGAAAACTGGGGGGAAAGCAGGTTTAAATGAAGAATAACAGAGTTAGGTTCTGGATGTATTAATTTTGAGATGCTCATTAGGATCCAATGTCAGAAAGGTGGGATATATCTGGAGTTCAGAGTAGAGGTCTAGGATGAAATACAGATTTAGAGATCTTCATCATATACATGGTATTTAAAGTCTTGAGGTCTAGATAAGATTATACCTAGCGAGTGAATATAAGGAAGAGGTGCTAGGAACAAGCACAAGTGGCATTTCAAATTCAGAGAAAAGGGATAATGAAGAATTACAAAGGAGACTAAGGAATAGACATTCAGGTAAGAAGAAAATTAGAAATAAGACTATAGTATCCTAGAAGCCTAGATAACAAAACGAAAAGTGTAACAATGACAGAATGATCCACCGTGTCAAATGCTGCTGATAGGTTAAGCACAATGACGAGAGAGAAGTGAAGAGCAGATGTAAGAGACCATGGGAGGAAAAAAGGGGAGCAGAGAAATGAAAAGATCATGTGAGAAGAATATGGGGGGAAAAAACAATTTTTTTTAGTTGGATGGGAGAAATTATAACATGTTTGTATGCCAGAAAGAACAATCCAGCAGAAGCAGAAATATCAAGTAAATAAGAAGAGATAAGAATCTAGTGGACAAATAGAGAGGCTTTCAAAAGGAACTTAGAAAGAGGGCAGAATATGAGTACTCTATAGAGGTAATGATGCAAACGTTCTGACTGCTTCTATCTTCTCACCTATAAAAGAAGCAGAGAGTAAAGGTGGGGAAGGAGGGCAAGAGGTTTGAGGATAGAAGAGATGAAAGATTCTCTAGAACACTGAGAGTAACTGGACTACAGAAATGCCATGGAATCTAAGCTAGGTAAGGAGGAAGTGAGGGGTAGGACAGTGAAAAGGTGGTAGGCTCAATGGATTACAGATGCCAAGGGGGCTGAAGAATTGTTAGGACAAGAGAAGTAAGAGATAAACTAGAAAAAATAGGAAACAATAGTCAAAGAGTGGGATACTTAAAACTGAAACTATTGAAGGTAATTAGTTATCACTAATAGCAAAGTCTAGGGTACATCCAGGGAAATAGTGTTTAAGACATGGTAGAAAACAAGAGAATCAGAAAAGAGAAGTAAAAATGAAAGGCCAGAATATTGGAATAATAATCTACTTAGATATTGAAGCACCAAGACTTCTGAAAAGACCTAAGTTAAAGAGTACCAATAAACCAGGAATTTTCTTCAAGAAAAAGAGAATTGGGTCTGTATTTAATTTCAATCAGAAAGAACAGAGGGTGCCATATTTCCTCTCCACAGGCATCAACAATATGGCAGTCGGTAAAAATCAGCAGGGAATGTGGAAAAATCAGACACTCATACACTGCTAGTGGGATTGTAAAATGGTGCAGCTGTTTTGGAAAATAGTATGGCAGTTCATCAGGCAATTTAAAAAGAGTTACTAGATGACCCAGCAAATCTCTCCTTCATATATTACCTGAAAAATGAAAACATATGTCCACACAAAAACCTGTACACAAATGTTTATAGCAGCATTATTCATAGTAGCCAAAAGGTGGAAACAACTCAAATGTCCATAAACTAATAAATGAATAAGCAAAATGTGGTATATACATGCAGTGGAACATTATTCAGCACAAAAAGGAATGAAATATTGATACATGCTATACCATGGATAACCTTGAAAACATGCTAAGTGAAAGAATCCTGTCACAAAAGATCACATATTATATGATTCATATAAAATATCCAGAACAGGGAAATCTACAGAGACAGAAAGTAGATTAGTGATTACTTATGGTTGTGGGGAATGGAGATAGGGAGATGATAGCTAAAGGGTACAGGTTTGCTTTCTGAGGTGATAAAAATGTTCTAAAGTTAACTATGGTGAAGGCTGCAAATATCTGTAAATACACTAGAAACCACTGAAATGTATACTTTAAATGGGTAAACTGTATAGCATTATATTTCAATAAAGCTGTTTAAAAATCACCTGTCATAATAAAATTAATGAAATCAAGATGTTGTAAGCATCTACAATTCTGCAACTCTGCCTCAGTGGCCTAGCACAGCAGGTAGATTTAGGATGACTAACCCAAAAGCGCAACTAGAGCCCTGCCAGGACAAGGTAAGACTCAGCTGTAACATCAGAATGAAGGTCTGCTCCCTCTGACAGCCATCTCCACAAGCTGGTAATGAGAGACTTTTTGGCATTGATGCTATACTTACCTTCACATATATGAATAATGGTATTTATAATTTGAAAGTCCACTATATGAGAGGAACCACAGCATGTGTTTTCAGGACTGTGACTAAGAGCATGAATCCTAGGCTCAGGAGTGGGCTAGAATACCTGCTAATATTCAGTCTGGAGCTGTATAACCCTAGAAGAACCAGTGCGCCTGTGTTCCTATTTATAAAATAAGTTGTTCTAAGGTTCATTGTGAGATAATGCACTTGGGCACAATACCCACTGTATACACAAAAGAAATCTGCTATTATTGTAACTAGTATCTCATCTTCCCAACAACTCTACAAGTCATTTTTGACCCTGCTAAAGCTAACAAAAGTTACACAGCTGTTAAGAGATGAGCTGGAATTTAAACCCTGTTCCAGATACGTAGAAAGACCTCAGGTGTCAGCTGTACAAAAATATACCCACTGCTGGTCAGAAACAGATTAAATTGTGCTTCTCTGAGTTACCTGGGAAATTACTTCAGATATTCCTAACATCACAGAAGAAATAGATGCTAATAGGGTTCCTTCAAAGATAACTGACTTCAGACCTTTGACCTTTATAGTTCTGTACTGACTCAGTTAATCAGCCACAAGGAAAAAGAAAATCACTCTTCATTCTTTCGCCAAAGTACTGTCTCCCACACTTTATCCCAAGCACATCTGTGATAATGCAATCTCAGAACTCCAATGCTGAGAAAAACTTTCTAGTATATTCATACCCCTTTCTTCATTTTACATGACTAGCACTATGATCTGCATAGAGCAGGTATACAATAGTCTGTTGTTGATGACTCAACACCCAGGGAAAATCCAACACCAGGATTTTAGAATCTGTGAGGGTAGTCATACCTTTTGAGACTAGAGGACAGTTGCCAAATATCATCAGGATCCATCCCTGTAGGATCTTTCCTGTGGGCCACGAGAAAGATGCTCTTCTCCTTATATGAGGTATAAATGGTCAGAATCCCCATCATCACAAAATAAGTTCAAACTAAGTTAAGGAGAAAACACACAAACATACACAAAAAAAGAGAAATAACACAAATGACAAGCAAGGGGTACAAAAATTACTAAAGAAGAGTTTTGCTTTGCTGCACAAACACTGAAAATTGAGCTATTTCATTTTTAACCTTATTTTTATGTACCAGAGAAGCAAAACTCTCTCTGGTTAGTTGTCCAAAGAAAATCTCAAAAGGAAAAAATGGAAAGAGGTACAGGGCATAAACCAGCTCTCACCTTTTCTGTTCAAGAATAATGTATATAAGAAGAACCTATTAACCTAGTTTGTCAAGACTTATACTTATTTCTCTATAAAATACAAAATAATCATAGCGTAGTTGACCATGTTCAACCAATTTCAAAGGACATTAAAACCAACCAAATTAGTTTACTATAAGAACAATTACTCCCTATATATATATAGGCTTATTATTACAGTATTAACTAGCATATTTGAGAACCTACTATGTGTTAGAAACTGCCATAAGAGCTTTGTGTATATTGTATAATTTAAATTTTATAAAAGTGAGAGGCAAGAAAATATAGTGTAAAGTGTATGGGCTTTGGAGTGAGGCAGTCCTAGATTTGAATTCTGGCTTTTAACCAATGTAACCTTGATAAATTACTTCCTTCCCCAAGGCTTAATTGTCATCTCTAAAACGGGAATAATACTGACTTTACAGAATTGGCCTGAAATTTTATTTATGTATATGTATATATATTTACGTATGTATATATATTTAAAGTGTCTAGCACACAGAACACATAATCATTAATATTTTACATAAACTGACATGATTATAAAAATGGCAAAATCTTTTGTTTAAAACAAATATGATCAAACAAATGAAATTCCATCAAGGCAGACTATATTTTGTAATGACGTTGCTCTCTGTCTTCAAACTTCTTTAGAACTCCTTTGGAAACTGTCTCTAGAACCCATAGCATATTCTTTTGAATTGCCTTATAGTGAAAAAAGTTCATATTGGGATGATTTATAGATGCCAACCATGGGGACTATGATTTGAGATCAATTTGGGTAATATCATTTTTGATCAGAACCAGCTTTATTAAACAGCTTACTAACTGGCTTTGAAGAAAAATCCCCAAAGTGGAGTTTTTAGAAATATTTCAGGTAGTGACAATATTAAGAAAAGTAAACTGCCTACCAAAATGATTTGTTTTAAAGAACTACTACAGTAATAGCACATTGTACACCCTCAATAATACTATGTGGCTATTAAGAATGAGGTAGACCAGTATATATTAATATAAAAAGACACCCAACATATTTAAGTTAAAAAGAAAAATACAGTATGCACAGATTGATTGGGGAGGCGGGTAGGAGTGAGAACCACAAGAAAATTGTTACTATGAACATGTATTACTTTTGTAATAATAGTAATGCTATAATAAAAGTCCTATGTATTCCGCTTTTTGAGAAATAATCAAACTGGGCAGGTAACAAACATGATTCTACAATTATCATAAAGAAAACATTTCGGAGCTGATTACATACCAAACACATTACAGAGTATCTCATTTAATCTTTAGGATAATTATGAGTGTGTATTGCCTATGTTTATAAACAAGTAGCATTCAGCCTCAAAAAAGTTCTTATTAGCATAAGATCACAAAAACAGATTTCAAACCTAGGTTCTCTAGCTCCAGAATAGGTTATTTCCACTGTTACACAAGCCACACCTATACTTCATGCTCAGTAACTCCTAGTTAAGCCCCTAGCTTCAAGGAAACCTGACACAGATCTGATCCTCCAAAATCTGATCCTTTCCTAATATTCTAGAAAGTGACTTGAAACAACCTGTTCTAATGAGAGAAGCTCTGGACTAGAAATAAGAGCTGGTTGTCACTATTACTGTGTTTTGCTACCAGGTGCTCACATTTGTATTGTAATAACCTCTGTAATAACTAAATAGAATTAAAGATCAAATAACTATATTAAATCTAAAATATCAAAGATAATTACTACATAAATTTACAGATACCCCCAACTGATAATGTTAAATTATAACATTAGTAGGCTCCAAGATCAAAGTTTGTTTTTTTGTAGGGAGCAGGGAGGAATATCAGTAGAAGTTTGAAAACAGTAACTAGGAAACAAACCTGAGCATAAATAAAGGATATGATATGACGCACAAAGCCAAAACAGGCTTGGACTCTGGAAAGGGGTGCATATAATCCCAAATCAAAGCCACAATGGCAAAGAAACAGGAGATAGTACAGATGGTGAGGCGACCATCAATTAGACCGAAATTCTCCACGTACTTGTATTTTTCCAGAAGTACCTAGTGAGAAGAAGAAGAAATCAAGCTAATAGGAATGATTCCTACCTATAATCCTGCTTTTATTCTTAATTTCCATGATAAAAGTTATATTAAGAATCATATAAATTACCAAGTAGTTTTTTGCCACTCCAAGCAAAAAAAAAAAAACTCAAATTGTTTTACAATGGATTCCAGAGGAAGAAGTTCATCAACTCCTCATACATTTATTTTTAATCCTCAACTTTTTCCCAAGGATGAAGTTAAAAAGTCCCTTTCATCTTTTAAATGAAGAGATGACCAATTATGGATAAATATCTTATATACTCTCAACCCTCTTGGCTCCCGGCTAATTAACCTCAAAAACAACAGATTACCAGCTTTTTGGAATTTAAACGTTAAAAGAATTTGAGGAGTTTGAGGTAGCTAACATTTATATTTTAACACGTGCTCCCCTATATACACTATAAGGATTTTAGAAACTGCGTTCTGGCTTAATTCCTAACACAGAAAGCTAGGGTCATTCCAAATCACAGAAGAAAAAAGATCCTGTATATGGCCTGTCAGTAGTACACATGCTAACAGACTACCACCTCAAGAAAGTACCTTTTTGGCAGAATCATCCAAAGAATTTTTCACAGCTGATCCATCCCATTTGTCAATTTTTACAGGCTTATCATCAATCTTCCACTGTAAAACAAAAAGTTGTGCATCAAGAGACACAGCATCTTACTGAAAAGTAAAATGAACTACTTCCTTAAGATCATCCTTAAGTATCAGTAATATTTATCTTATGATGTTGAAAAACTAAAAGACAAAATAAAAATGAACGTGAATGAGACTAGCACCACAGAATCAGATAGTACTCATAAGATGTTGCCAGTCTGCATGGTGAAGAGTCAAAATCTACAAGTCCAAAACCAGAACAGTTACATGGGCTACAGAGACTACAGTGTGAATGCACATGTCCCATCCCTGTTCTGCCCAAATGTGAGTATAGAAAAGAACTCCACTTGGTCATCTTTTTCATTCTGTGACCCCTAAACTCAGAAAATATACATCCATGGACTTCCAGACATAAAGAAAATTAGGACAGTCTCCTTGAATACATCTGTCACTTAACAACTTTTATGTTTTACTAGCATGTGCTAACTAAGGAAAACAGCAAATCCAATGTAGACTATTGGAAAGAACATTATGAATTAAAAATCAAGTTATATCGCCAATGAGTTATATGGCTTTGGACAACCCCTGCTTCAATTTCCCTTGAGGCAATTTTCTCACACATTATTGGTACAAGTTCAAAATGGTATAATACCTACAGAAGACAATTTAGCACCTTAGATTCCTCCTTTCCCTCCCTCTCTCTCTCTGCCCCACTCCCTTTCCCTCTCCCCCCCTCCCGCCCCCATACTAATGCCATAAAACCACAAGCATACCACTCAAAGTCAGGCAAGCTAAGATACCATCACTGAGAGTAAAAGAGGATACATGAACTTCTATGGACACATGGTTGGTGGGTGACAAAGCCAAGGCTTAAGACTAAGTCTTCTACTCTCAAAACAGATGTTCTTTTCACTACTACATTAACTCCAGAATGACAGGCAATGTACTAAGTAACATATGAGAACTGGATTAAAAACTGGGGAAGCCAGCTTCTAGAATTGTTACTAACTCACTGTGTGGTCTTGGGTAAGCTGCTTCATCTTCCCCTCTCCAACTGTGTCCATATCTACAAGATGAGCTTCAAGGTCTCATTATATATATTTTAGAGAAACAATTATTTACAAGGCAGAATAGTTTAAAACAAAGCAAACATACAAACAAAAAACCTTAAAATGTCAGAACTAGAAGAGATTTAAAAAGTCATTTAGTTCTCAACCGGAAGTAGCTGTTAAACTGTAGAGGAAATGAATAGCTATGTGTGAAAATATACAGATGTCCAGGCCTCACCTCCAGAGAATCTGACTCAGGTCCAGTATGAGGTACAGAAATCCGTATTTTTAACTAGAATCCCAATGGAGTCTGATGTAGACAGTCTCCATACTATGTTATGAAATATATTTATCTAAGGAAACTGAAGCCCAGAATAACCAGCTAGTTAGCTGTAGCTATATGCATTACTATGTGCCAGACACCACCTATTAGGGTAAATACTATTATTATCCCTACTTTACAGATGAGGAAACTGAGATACAAAGGGATTTATTAACTTGCCCAATAACATATAACTAGTAAGTGGCAGAAACAGGATTCAAAGCAGGACAGATGACCTAGCTCCAAAGTCTGTGTTCTTAACTACTAAGTTATAAAAGCTGACAGTCAGGCCAGGAGACAGCGATCCGGTTAAAAGGGTCTGAATACAGCATATAGAAAGAATGGTTTAATACCACATTTTAATAGCCCAAACAATTTTAACTGCCAACAAATTCAACCAGAAGACAGAGATACAGGTTCAAGGTTAAAAGGATTTGGGTAGTTTCTTAAAGCATGGTTTAATATCACATATAAATTTTAATAGCTAAAACAAATTAAGAAAGTAATTTTTATTTATAGCCTGCTATGTAGAGCAAAATGCTTTGGGCATTATAACTTACTGCAATGATCTAAGTTATTCTGTGATGAAGGCTGGAAGATTATATTTACATACCGATTTTTAAGATCAGGAAACTAGAATTGCTTTGTTCTTAAAGTCAGTTTCATAGGAGCAAAAATTCACATCTGCTTAGGGAAAGCCATAAGCATATTTGCATTTCTATTCATTTCTTTATGGCAAGTGAAACTACAGCTGTAGGAAATAAAATTAAAAACCCTCTACAAAATCAAGGCAAATCAAGTTAAAGAGATTGTACAGTAACAGCCTCTTCCCACAGAGCAAAAGCTCTATTTATTCTGATTCTGCTCCACTGAAAATAACATTTCGCCCCCATATTCTCTTCCACGGTACAGTTTCCAGACAAGGAGAGGCACTGTCTTCTAAGGCTGTTTCTGAAGATGAAGGCGGCAGATCTGAAGTTTTTTCTCTGCTAAATTCAATACTGTAAATACTCATTCTATTAATTACTATAGAGAACTATAAGAATCTCTTGTGAGAAACTGGACAAATACAAACTGGTATAACAATACAAGACAGTATGTCACATTAAGTGACAGCTTAATTTCATGTGTTATAAATACTAGAGAATTCAGAAGGGGAACAACTCAATGTAAGGCAGAAATGAAGTTTTTGAGGAAAAAGTACCTAACAGCTCTTGACTTATTTTCTACCTCACTCTTTGGTTAATTCTGCCAAGTGCTCCTTTGTGAGGCCTTTTTATCTATTTCTGCTATTCCAGTTGGGAGTTCTCATCACCTTGTCATTTCATTTTTATAGCCCTTCACAAAGAACATTTACCAATATTATACAATTTAATATTTACAAGCCTGTAATACGTATATATGGGCTTCCACATTGTTTACATAAGAAATTTAAGTTCAGTAATATCCAGTAACTTATCCAAGGCCATGTAGCTTTTAACAACCTGCACCAGAAGTCAAACTTGTCTTTATATTAAAACCTATACTTTTGTATGGTATAAAGACTTACTAGAAGACTTTTAATTTCCACCTCTCCAGACTATCTGAATACTTTTCTTAAAGCATTTAAGTTTCACAAACTTTCAAGAGCTTCCTAATACTACTTCAAGAAATTCATGCCTTCCTCAATTTTGTCATTACAGATCTCTTAGAGTACCAGCCAGTCAACTTACTACCTGAGAGACATCAGGCACCTTCTGTATACCTTAGCTGAAGGACATTCTTAACTGGTGTATACCTTCTCTCTCTCTCCCCGCTAAAAGGTCCCAGCTCCACTCTCAGACATAAGGTCATCCCCTGGGGCCCCCAACCCCTTATCAAATAGATCTCAGGGATCATTTTCTCTCTCATTTACACTTCTGTAAAAAGTACACAAACACACCAAATACTTGTATGTTTAATATTTTGGGTACCCCATGCCCTATACTCTGCAATACTGAGTACTTTCTGACAGCAGGGTTCTTGATTTCTCTGTCACCACGCATTCGTATTTAACTCTGTATGTTACAGAGATCATTCACATGTATCACCTCATTTGACTCTCCCAAAGACCATAACTTTTCAGATGAAGGGAATCTTAGTGAGGTTAATTAAGTCTTCATACAGCTTAAGAGTTCGTATTTAACTCTGTATGTTACAGAGATCATTCACATGTATCACCTCATTTGACTCTCCCAAAGACCGTAACTTTTCAGATGAAGGGAATCTTAGTGAGGTTAATTAAGTCTTCATACAGCTTAAGAGTAACAGAATTATGTCAAAACCCAAATCTTATGATCCTCAAATCCAGTTTTCAATAACACAATGATGCCATCTAGTTTTCAGTAATAACTACCTTAGCAAAATGACACTTAATGTTTGTTGCTGATGATCCAAATAGAGGGAGGGAAAAAGCAAAAGTAGTCAATAGGATAAGATGAGCAAAGGCTGTGAGGTATTCACCTAGCAAGAAGACAGAATTTGTGTTTGAAAATGACCATCAATTCCCAATACTCTTACATTTACCATCCCAACCCCTAGAAAATGTTCCTGTCTCTTAAAAGGGATTAAGAATGTGAGAACCATGTAACTCAAAACCAATGACATCCAAAAAGAGAAGATCTGGATCTGAAACTCTCAATATAATCATGTATTCATTTTTTAGCACCTACCATATGTTAGGCACAGGGAAGCCTGCAAGCTATTTTCAATTAAAATAAAAAATTCTATTTACTACATTAAAGACCTCCATGTTTAATATTTCCCATCAAACTAGCCCAGGGCCCTACAACGAGAGAACTGGAAGGGATCTCAGGGTACATTAAGACTAAATACCTCATTTCAGAAATGAGGAAACATAGCGAGAACAATGTGACATTTCAAGGTCACATTGCTAAGTAGAGGTAGAACCAGTACCAGGACCCAGATCTCCATGCAATGGTTTCTTCCAAGATGCTATGCATAGGACAAGAGAAGCCAACCAAGGAGCAGAGTTTTCCATTTTTTCTCTCTCCAAGCCCTTGTTGCTAGGACCGCAGTTTAAAGAGAGAGAGAGAGAGAAAGAGAAATGGGCAGAAGGGGTAGAAGCAAGCATGAGCAAAGAGCAAACTCATGATTCCAAGTGCACTTGGAGGCAGAGAGGAAAAATGAGGGAAGAGGACAGTGGGGGGGGGGGGGTGGAAAAAAAAGATAAATCTTAAAGCCTTTCTGTCAGCCCAGTAGGAGAAGTCAATACTCAAACTTGAGTTCAGTGTCTGGGTATCGTGATAAAACGCCTAGAAACCTCAGTAAGCAAAAGTCCAAGGAACAGTGTGGAATCTGTACCGACACGCAAGGGAAGTGGTCGTGGTGGGAAGTAGGGGCTGTTAACTTCAAGTAACTGCTTTCGTTCCTTAGGGCATGTTTTCCCCGTAGGTGAAATGGGCCCCATCAACAGTAGCCCCCAGTACCAAGGAAAATCGACAGCCACGTTGAAATGTAGGAATCATCAAGTTATCCTAAGAAGCTGTGGTAGCCAGCACGAAGGAACAGGTACACTTCCGAGAAAGAACTAAAGAGGGAAGTACCTGGGTTTGAGGTGTGGAGAGAGAGGATTGCAAGTGCCCGTAAAGTTGCCATGGTGGGCCAAACCAGAACTCCCCCGAGAAGCCGCAGAAGAAAAGGGGGGCGGGGATGAGAAGGTGTTCGCACCTGCCGGGCTCTCCAGGCCTCGACTGTCCCCAAGGACCGGCCCCTCACCTTATCCAACAAACCGCTGCGGCCACTGCCTGTCCCGCAGCTGGAGCCACCGCCAGCCCCGCTACTGCCTCCGCCACCACTTCTCCCAACCTGTGCAGCCGCCGCCGCCATCTTGTCTGCATCTGCGTCTCCCTCCTTACTTGTCTGAAGCCGATTGGTTGAAGCTGATGCATGACGCACCGCGCGGAGTCAATCGGGATTCGTAGTTCGCGGCTTGCTGAAGCGAGGTTGCTCGCAGAAGTGGCCGCGGGGTTTGCCGGGATTTGTAGTAGTTAGAGGCTCCGGCCGCCGGTTGCCGCCTACACGGCTAGCGGCCGCGTCGCGGTTACTAAGGGGTGGAGAAAGTAGTGGCAAGCGCCACCGTGGAGCGGCTCCAAGATCCCCGGGAGGCTCGCAGGCGCGCATCCCGCTTAACTGGGACGTTGCCCCTGCGGGCACCCCGGAGGCGGAAACGACGCCGGAGGCAGGTGGGGCTGGAAATTTAGTTTGCGTGAGGGGTTAGTCTCCCCCGCCTCAGCTGTAGGTTCCAAAGGGGTAGCCGGAGCTCGTTCTCCATCCATCTCTAGCCCTGTTACAGCACCTACGGGTTAGTCTCTGGTGACTGTCATTTTAACCGTTAGTAATGTTTTCCTTTTATAGAGAATTCATTCACTAAGTGCCTACTGTCTGCCAGGCAGTATCCTATGTGCATTTATTTATTTATTTATTTGTTTATTTAATGTAAGTATAGCTCGTATACAATATTATACTAGTTTCAGGTGTATAATATAGTGATTCAATATTTATATTTTACAGTGTGATCACACTATTATCTGTCACGTTGTAAACTTATCACAATATTTTTCACTATATTCTGCTTTTTTTTACCCACCTCCTCATTCCCCCTCCCCCCCCGCAACTATCAGTTTGATCTGTTTCAATGAGTTTGTTTTTGTTTTATTTTGTTTTTTCACTTGTTTTTTTTCACTTGTTTTGTTTCTTAGATTTCACATGTAAGTGAAATCATACTGTATTTGTCGTTCTCTGACATTTCACTTAGCATAATACCCTCTGATCCATCTGTGTTGTCACAAACGGCAAGATTTCTTTTTTTAATTGCTGAATAATATTCCACTGTGCGTGAGTATATGTCTGTGTGTACACCACATCTTCTTGAAGTCATCCACTCATTTAGTCCTCTAAAAGCCCTGTCCAATTGGAAAAATGAGAAACCCAAGGCCAGATAGCATGTATCGGAACCTGGTTTAGAAGCCAGGTTTTTTTAACATCAAACTTGTGGTATGTTCCCTCTGTCGCTCTGCTTTTACAGTTTCAGGATGTAATTGTATTCTAGATTTTTATTAATTCACTTTTTTCCTCACAAAAAAATTTGAGCACCAACATTGCCTGGAACTGTCTAAGGGATACAAAGAGACCAAGACAGACCTATTTCCTGCTCTCAGGGAACTCTAGTGACCTAGAGTTATCACATAACAGGATTGTACTATACTATTATATTGCATCACATGTTTTTTACCCTCATAAATCTCTCGTAAGTGTCTAAATATTGAACAAATATACTTTGAGTGCTTTCTATGTAGCAGTCACTGTTCTAGTCACTGGGGATATTTCCCTGAATAAAACTGACAAAATACCTGTCTCGGTGAAGCTAACATTCGATACATAATGTTAGATGAGATTTCTTTACCTCTTTGAAGCAATCCACTCAGAAGCCCCTGTAACTTTTTATTATTGCTCATCTTTTATAACTTCTTGTTTTTTGAGATCCAGCTCTACTGTCATCTGCTCTATGACACTTTTCCTGATCTTTCTCTGCAGACATAATGAAGTGCTCCATAGTATTGTGTTTGTGGTTCAGTTCAGTAAACCTTATTGAGTCTCTTCAATGGGCTGTTTGAGGTGCTGGGTATAGACGTAGAGGTAGCACCCAGGCCTGGTCTTAGAGGGGCTCACAACCTAGGGTTGGGGGGTGGGGTGTTTAGAGAGGAAAACAGACAGGTAGGTAAGCAGATCATTATAATATAGTCGGTTAGAGTGCTTCCATTAAGAAGTGGGCCTGAGGCAGTAGAACAGAAAAGCGTCAACCTGAGGAGGGGATGTACAGAAAAACTGTTTGCATGCACCACACAAAGAAGAGGGGCAGAAGTGGATAGGCCAAAGGAATGGGACAAGGAAATGTATGCATATGAGAAGCATTACTCTGTGTGTGTGTGTGTGTGTGTGTGTGTGTGTGTGGCTCAGAGGCACTACAGTTAGATTGAGATTAACTGCTTCAAGTTTGAGATAGAGACCAGAGGAAGCCGAAGCTAATTAGACAGGCATCCTCTAAGTCTGGATCTTGGACTTTTTTTTCCCACCATATAGATAAAGTTCTTACTTCTCTTAGAATTACTTTCTAGACAATGTAACCATTAGTTGTGAATCCACAGCTTCTCACCTAGCATTCCTCATAGGGAACTGCAATTTCTATGGTTAGTTGTGTGCAGGTCTGTATGTCCCCCACCAACCAGAATCCGATTCATTTATTCTGTTATATGCATAACCAATATCTTTTCCCAGGTTGTGTCTTATCTTTCAACTTTGTTTTTGCTACTGTTACTGCACATAAATTTATTTTGTGTAAATGATTATATAAACCAATTCTTTCCTACTGATTTGTGATTTTCACATCTTATTTAGCACTCTAGCCCCACCCCATTGTCACGAAATTATTCTTCTGTTCCACTTTCTCATCTATGTCTCTATCTCTATCTTTACATCTATACCAATTTATTTCTGGGCTCTTTAGCCCCGTAGTATTTTTCAAGACCCTAGATGAGACACATTTTGGAGCAGAAGGGTCACAGTATTTTATAAGTAATGAGAAAGGTTAAGAGCTCTGAATGGCAGGCTAAGAAGAAGTATAATATCTATTTTATAGGTGAAGAAACAGATGAAGAAACAAAAAAAAAAGCAAGTCAAAGGACTTTTCCCAAGATTAAAAATCAAGTAAGTATTGTACATTTCAGAAGCAAGGTCTTTATATTCTATAAGTTACTTGAGCCATCTCCAACAGTGATCATCTCTAACATTTCCCAGCTATCTATTTACTCATTCATTCATTCATTCATTCACCTATCTGGCAGATAGGTGTGGTTGGTCACAAGAGAGTTTTCCTAAAAGATGGATTGATTGAATGACAATTGATCTTTTCCCATTCATCAGTCTAGTCATTCATCTTCCCAACACATTTTTAGTGAGTTCTAGGCTCTGTGCTAGGCTCTGGGATTACATAAGTGAATAAGTTACCAGAGGCCTCATAGCAGGGAAGTTGGTAAGGGGAGCAAACAATTATAATAAAGCGGTAAGTACTATACTAAGAGAAGTGTGGGTTGTCATGGGGACACATAAGAGGGGCCTCCAACCCTTTTCAGGGTGGTCAAGGATCAGGGAATTCATAATGCCCTGTGTGGGACCAAAGGAGATATTAGTATTACTCATTTATTTCACAGTCAATTATGGAATCTGTTATGCGCCAAGTGCTGTGTAGATCCTGGGAATAAAAGAAATGAATAGCATCATAGATGCTTAGAGTTTAATTAGGGAGCTCAGAAATATGTGTAAAAACCCTTGGGCCCTGGGAATACCATCATATCCTTCATTTGGCTCACATATATTTATTGCATGTTTCCTATGAGCATTCCAAGGGTGGAAGAAAGACGAATTGGACATGTTTCTAGAATCAGAGGTTCTAGAATAATGCACCATTGAAGGAGCTCCCTCACAGTTGTTAATGATCTTATGATGTAGAGAATCTCGACCATGAAAGAGATACAGAAGAAATACTCCAGAGTTTAGCCACAGCAGCAATTACTTACCACTGGAAGATTCAGTGATGGCTTTGTGGAAGGGGTGCCAACTGGACTGGGTCTATAAAGAAGCTTTTTTTTCTTTTTATTATCTCATTTAATTCTTACAACAATTCTCCAAGGCACAGGTTTTTATCTTAGGAGAAATCTGAGGCACAAAGAAATAAACTAATTTGTTCAAGGTCACTCAGCTTAATGGTATAAACTAGACTCAAATTTAAGCTTCCTGTCTCCAAAAGTTTTGCCCATCCTACTGCACCACTTTACTTTTCACATTTGTCACTTCCAGGAAACATTTTCTCAGAACACCTGATCCCCAATTCCCTATACTGCTCCTTCCTTTTATTGAATTTGTCCCCAGGCATTCTTTCCATGGCCTCCCTTCCATTGGCCAGAAGCTTATAGGTTCCCAAGCAGTTCCCAGCTGCTACTCCAAGTTGTCTGAAACTATCCTAATGAAATTTGGGAGTGGCTGGATCCCTTGAAAGAAAATCTCAAATCTCTTAATAGCTCAAGGTTTAAGAAATTTAGATATTTTAATAGAGATTTATTCACAAAGGAAGTGGCATTTGAGCTAAATCTTAAAGGATGAAATCAACCAGATGAGCAAGACAGAAAAGGCTATTTTAGGTCAAATGAACACCAAGAACAAAGGCAGGCAAGACTGAATGTCAATTATATGTTTTGGGAATAGAAAAATGATTCTTTGAGCCTGACAGGTAGGGCTCACTGGCGTTGCAAAGTTAGAACATAGGACTCCAGGGGCCTTCAGGCTCAAGCATTTGGCCTTCATGCTCAGTGGGAATCCATTCAGAAGACTTGGAGTATTTTAGGTGGGGAAGGATGAAAATTTAATAAAAGCAGTGAGAGACAGAAAAGTGCATTGGAATAGTATTTCTGAGCTGGAATTGTAATGACTCAGTGACCAGTTAATGGAATCCCATTTCACTTAGCATTATTTTTATCAGACCTCTCTTTTTAAAGCACAGCTGGGTCTCCCCAGCTCAGATATTATCCATGGTTCTCAGTTACAAGGTAAAACCTGAGCTCCTAGCCTCGCACTATCATTCCTGTCCAGCCTTATTGTCCAAGACTCCCAAACATACATCTCTTTCCTGGGTCCAGTTCTTTTTTTACTGTGCCAGACATGCCTGCCACCATGCCCTCAGTCCTGTGGCCTTTCTGTTTAGAATGCTTCTATCAGCAAACTCAATTCATCCTTCAAATCCTGTTTATCCAAGTAAAATCTCATTATTTGCTTGTCATTGCCTAAAATGTGAGCCCCCTCTTCTCCGAATTCTGTTAAAACAGAAAACATTTCTAGTAAGCCCTTAATATGTACTAGATACTACCTTTCTGACTTGATCCTCTCATCTATCTATTAAGATAGGTGTTATTACCCCCATTTTACAGGAGTGGAAACTGAGGCTCAGAAGGGTTGAGTAACTTTCCCACTCATAGAGCAAGGAAAGACAGAGCCAGTATTCAAACCAGTTCTGCCTGAGTCTAAAGGTGATACTCTTGCTAAAGTTTCACTGGATTAGGATTGATTTGAACAAAAAACCCAGGGCCTTGTCCTCCTCTTCATTTAAAGGACAAGCTCATTTATGAAGCAAGGCAGTGGGCCTCTAGGGTCTCAGAGATATGGTGTATTTATTGTGTGGTGGTCCTGGAGGGCTCTCAAGCCACATTAGAATGACAGAGCAATACTGTACCTTCTCACTCTTATACTTCCTCATTTTCCTTGCTTGGCTCTCAGGGAAATGGCCTCCTCAGGAATCTACAAGCTGGATGATGGGAAGCCTTACCTGAGCAACTGCTTTCCAGCCAAAAATCTGCTTCGGATGCCGGAGCAAGGTCAGGTGACTTCTCAAGTTGGTACCTTTGCCTTACCCCAGCTCCTGCTTTAGAATGTCTCACATCCATTTCTTTCTCCAGCCCCTTGACTACTGTTCCCTACCCCACCCAATTTCATCCCTTCCAGTCCATCTTCCTCCAGCATCCTTAGGAAGCCTTCTAAAATACACATCTAACCATTGTGTTCCCTTCTGTTCAGTGACTTCTCATTGCTATTCTACCTTCAGAGTCTAACCTCCTCTTATCTTTTGTGCAACCCCATTCCTTTATTTATGCCTTATTCCATAGTGCTCTCATTTCACGTTGCTCTCATTTGCCCAGAATCTTTCAGCCCTCATTCCAGTTATCCAGACTCTTCCTATCCCACAAATCCCAGCTCTCCTCCCACTTCTTCCACGTGTCTAGCTACTCTAGCTTCTGTGCCCATCCCCTCTTGTGAGCTGTTTTCCTCTCTGTGTTTCTTATTTGATGATTAATTATATTCTGCCAAGCTCCTAAATAAAATGGCTTAAACTTGATTCTACTAAGCTGTTTTCCAAACATTTATCTAGTTAAAAACTCACCTGGGGAAGGGACTCCTCATCTATTGAGCAGAGCCCTACAGATAGAATACTACCAAAGAAGTATGGGTTCACTGAATTAGGTTTATTGCTTTGAAAAGGTAGAACAAGGGAGAAGTACCTCTCATTTACTCTAGATGAAGTGACTTACTGGCCATTCTGTTTATGGCATTTTAGAAGAATCTCTTCCAGTCTGTTCTTCCTACTTCTCTAGAGTTATTTCATTTTTTATATAAAGACTTTCTCTGGCCACCTACCTGTTTAAAACCCTTCTATGGAGCTCTCAGTATGAACTCATGATTTCACATCCATACCCCCTCACCCACACACACACACAGAGGGACAAATAAAGAAATAAATATAGCCGTGTGTAAACTGTATTTGTATATGTATATTTCCTAGTCCACTGAGAGCAATGATGCCTCAGTCACGAAGAGCATACTTGCACCTAGGAATCTGGCTGTCTAAATTCTATTCTCCAATAAAAGAAGTCAGGGTTCCTCAGAGGAAAAGTTGCTTCTAAAGCTGGGGTAGGAAAAGTACAAATTAAGCCTGAAGCATCATGTAGTGCCAGAAAGTAAAGAAGTGCTCAGAAAAAAGATGGGGGCATGTTGAAAAGATGTAAGTGCCAACCCGAAGGAGCTCCCAGTGGCCAAAACTGGGACAATCTGAATAACAAAATAAAGGTAGAATTGGGTTGTGAACCGCAAAATAAATAAATATTCATGAGCCCATAATGATATAAATAAATATTTATATACATCAATCAGTGGAGGAGAAGGAATAGCTCTTTCTTATGGGAGAATTCCAGTTAATAAATGTAAAAGGAATGAAGGAAATAGAAAATCACTATTAAAACATCACAATAATAATTTTTACAGGCAAGAAATGTCTTTAGATGCTGTATCAGTCAGCATCTAAAACCAATATTAAAACCAATAGGACGGAGAGAGGTGTGTGTGTGTGTGTGTGTGTGTGTGTGTGTGTGTGTGTGTGTGTATGTATGTATGTATCTCCTACTAGTTCTGTTTCCATATACATACATGTATATGTGTGGATATAGAAACAGACATATACATATATAACATACTTCAAGGAATTGACTTATAAAATGATGGGGACGAGCAAGTCTGTAATCTGTAAGGTAGGGTCTGAAAACTTAGGGAAGAGCTGATGCTGCAGTCTTAAGGCAAAATTCTTTTTCCTCTGGGAAACCTCAGTTTTTGCTTTTAAAGTCTTTCAGCTGATTGGGTGAAACCCATGCACAGTATTGAGAATGGTCTCCTTTATTTAAAGTCAACTGATTGTCGATGTTAGCCATATCTGCAAAATACTTTCACAGCAATGCCTAGATTTAGATTTACTTACCATACTACTTACCATAGCTGTGCCAAGTCAACACATAAAATTAACTATCATAGATGTTAGAATTAGATGCTAGAATCCAAGTATGATGAGAAACAGGATATTTGCAAAGTCTCAAAGTATATTTATTAATGACAAAGGGAAAAATAGTAACTTCTGAATAGAGAAACAAGGCCGACACCACCTTACCTGAATGATCAAAATTAACATCACAGGTAATAAGACATAACATCATGTGCCTTCTAATGTGCTGACAATGGCACAGCATCACTTTAGTGGTAGTTTCATCAAATTTCAAAGCCTTAATCTAATTATGGGAAAGCATCAAGCAAATTTAAATTGAGGGACATTTTACAAAATAATTGTTTGGTACTCTTCAAAAGTGTCAAGATCACACAAGAAAAAAGACTGAAGAACTGTCCCAGATTAGGGGAGACTAAGGAGACATAACTAAATGAAATATGAGTTGCTGAATTGGGCCCTGGAACAGAAAGAGGACATTAGTGAGAAAACAGGCAAAATTCAAAGAAGGGTTGTAGATCAGTTACTAATACACTAGTGTTAATTTCTTGGTTTCAGTCATTGTATTATGATTATATAAGATGTTAACATCTTAGGGAAACTGGATGAAAGCTGTACAGGAATTCTGTGCTATTTTTACAACTCTCTGGAAGTCTAAAATTATCTAAAAATGAAAAAATTATGAGGGCAGAAAAACCCTTCCCATGAATACTCTTTCTGCTAAAAGCCTGCCCCATTAAAACTCAGACTTTTTATTCTAATCCTCAAGACCTTTTCTGATCTGACTCTTCTGACCTCCCAGCCCCTTCCCTCAAGTTCATCTGATGCACTCTGAGCCTTCCTTCCTGACTGTGTTGGGGTTTTGGGATCAACTAAAGATGGGAATCTCCAGGAGTCAGGGCTGTTGAGATAGGGCAAAGGACCATGCCCCAAGATGGGGGTAGCCTGGGAAATGGAGTGCCTGGACTATCAGGCCCTGAGTGGGAATGAGGACTAACTCACTTAGACATAGGGCAGGAGCTGCATCCAAGAGACAGGATTGGCAGCAGTGGTCAGGTGAGCCAGGGCAAACCCCCTAGGCAGGGGTAGTAGGCTGCAAGGGCAGGGAGCCAGTGGTCAGAGGCACCAAGCAGGTTTCCACAGCTCTGCCAGAGCTACCTGGTTTTTCTATCTCCACCTAGTCAACTTTCAACTTACTAGATCATGCCCTAAGCTAGTAGCTCCCCTTTCTGGGCTTCCACAGCTTTCATTGTAGTATTGACTTTCTTTGAGTCAGGGCCTCCATCTTATTTATCTCCATAGCCTCAGCTCCCAGCACAAAGTAGATGCTCAGGAAAAAATCTAAATGGATGATTATGGGTGGGGGCTGTGGCTCAGGATTAATTCAGACATTCATTCAGCAATACTTAATGTGGTAAGCTCTGTGCAGGCCTTGGGATACTTACATGAATGAATCAGACAAAGTCTGTGCTGTGTGGAGCTTCTTCTCTAGAGGGCAAGAAAGACAATAAATAAATAAACAAATAAAATAATTACAGATTGCAATGAATGCCTTGTAGTAAAAACTGTTGATTGAAAGAACAGTTTCTAGAATGTTGTCATGATTTTTTTTAAATGAGTTTACTAGTAAACCTCATGTTTTTCTTTGCTTAGGTACATTTTCTAGTTCTTTCTACAGTAAACCTGTATTATTGTTTTTTTTTTTTTTTTAATGACAACTGCTTTGTCATTTTCTCATGCTGAGCTCCTGATACAATCTTTGCCCTGTAATGATGGGATCCTGGGTAAGGTCTAGGAAGATGGTGTTATTTGAGCTGATGTTATGCACTGAACTTTACCCAAGAGATAACACAGGAAAGAATGATCGGGTCTGCTAAGGGTCCATACAGGCTTTGCAGAACAGGAAATACTTGATCTAGGGTCTTGAAAACAATTAGAGTTTAGAGGCAAAAATATGGAGGAAGGAATTAGGCAAATAATTCTATGAGTCTTAGCCTTTTCATATGTGAAATGGGGGCAGTAACATGTCTTCACTGGGTTTGGGAACTAATTAATTGAGTTACGTATGTAGACACCTCCTCCCTCCCCACCCCATTGCTAGCAGCAGCACAGTATCTGGGGCATATTAGGCAATGAGGAGCTATTTTTTGGTTTTAGTATTATAGATAAATATTCTGTAAGTACTCTAGTTGTGGTTTTGAAGGAGTTTGCTCCTCAGGTTCTGATCTTCTCAACAGGCCGAGGACACTGGTTAGTGGCTCGGAAAGGTAACCTTAAGAAGAAGCCCAAGGGTGTGGTTGAGGTACCGACTGAAGGTCAGGAAAGCCAGAAGAAGATTTCTTTTGAGGTCAGAGGGAAGAAGGGGTCTCGATGGGAAAATCAAGTGGACATTCCTGGACACGTGCTGGACCGGGCTTTTCTGGTAAGAGTAAACGCATCCTGGAAATGCTGGCAGCATCAGCTGATGGCTGTCCCAGCTACTCCACTCTGGTACAACTACCCTCAACCCACTATTTGAGTGATCTTGGCAAAATGAGTACAGCTAGCATGATGAAGGGACCCAAAGCTTTCTTTACATATAAAGCTTTCTTTGCATCCGCATTGTTAGATAGGTATTATCATCCCTATTATGTTGCCATTGCGCAGATGGGAAAACTGAGGCCCCAAGGGTTAATTTGCCTAATTTGCCGTGGCCATGATCCCATGGCTAGTAATTAGAACTCTGCTCTACTCAGGATTAGAACTACTCAGGATTAGAACTCTGGTCTACCGACTCCAAAGCCTGTGTTTTTTACACTGTATCAGGTAAAAATTCTTAATCAAGTTGGGGAGGCAAAGGAGTAAATCAGGGGGAATAGTAAATTGAAAATCCCATTCCAGCACATAGTAGAATGTAGAGATTCCTGCTCTACTCTGGGGAGATCTCTCTAGGAGCAGGGGGGCTTAGGGGGATCCCATGCTCCACATCCTTTGTCTTTTGTGTGTAGTGTCTGTCTGAAGGCCAGAAGAGCTGACCAAAACTATTACCCAGTGCCTAGGGCAGGCTTTCCAAAGAGGACTGGTGTAGCTGTGTTGGAGACCAGCCAGGAAATTTCACATCTGCTCTGTGCAATACCTCCCTCTGTGGCTTTGCAAAGAAAGACACATTTTGTAAGTCAGTATTAATGTGCAGTACAGTTCTCAAAGCTCCCTGTGAAGAACTCTCTGACAGCCTACTTTGTTCCTGGGCTCACTTATGGTTTTAAAGAGATGGATTTCTGCATAGAGCAGATGTTGAAAGAAAGCTTTGAGGAGGCAGCTGGTTATATCTCACCTCAAGTGGTGAGGTGTAAGCTTTTTGCAGAATCCTGTGGAATTTCTTTCATGATTATGTTCACTCCTCACTATGGGTGAGGAGGATGAAGGGCAAAAACATTTCCCATAGTGTTTTTCCCCTTTGTTTCCAGCAACAATTACATTCCCCCATTGAGATGGCTTGTTATTCATGGTGCCACTTTGGATAACAGAAGCAACAAGGATGTTTTTCAGCATAATGGGATATCTACCCACCTATTAGATAGTTCCACTTGAATATTTTACTAGTACCTCATATTGACCTACTGCACCAAACCCCTTATTTCAAGTCCCAAGTACCTCTTTTCTAGTATTTACTATACTGTCTCTATGATGGTACTATTATCTACCCAGTCACCAAGCCAGTAACCTGGGTTTATCCTTGACATTTGCTCCCACTCCCACCATTACCAAGCCCTGCACTTTTATTAAATAGTTGTCAAATCTGTATTCTTTTCCTCATCTATACTGCCACCATCCTAATCTGAGTCACTGTCATCTTTATTTGAACTAATTCAGTACCTCTCTAACTAATTTGAACCAACCAGAATGCTTTTATTTTACATAAAAAGAAGCTAGAGGCATGATTATTTCATGGTAGGTTAATTTACTGGTTTAATGACCTCTTCCAAGGCCCAGGTACCTCCATCTTTCTGCTCTTATAACCTCAGCATGTTAACTTGTCCTCTTGGGCTTATTGCCTTCATGATTCCAAAATAGCTGTAGCAACTCTGGTCACATATAAAGGATAACATCCAAAGGTAGAAAATTGATTGTCCCTGCCTTATGTCTATTTTTAAAAGTAAAAAGAGCTTCTCAGAACTGGCCTCTCACCCCCAGCAGCCAGTGTTTCATTGGCCAGACCTAGATCACATGCCCCAACAGCCATTTCAAGGTGAATGTGACCTCCATGATTAGATTAGACAAGTCAAGACTTATCACTTGGAGCTGGTACTTAAGGACATAGCCACTCAGAGAAATGTGAATAACATTGGAGTTCTTTAACAGGGAAGAAGTAGAGAAGTACCTCTAGGGAAGGTAATTAACAAAGTCTGGCATATTGGTCTCTCCCCTTCCATGCCTACCTTCTCATTCTTTCTATGTGTATCCAACATAGCAATTTTATAAAATTGCTATCAGCCCTTGGCCAAAAAAACACTGGCAACTTTCCATTGACTTTAGGATAACATCCATACTCCTTTACAGAGCTAGCATGGGCCCAAATGATCTAATGACTGCCTTCCTAGCCTTATCTTGTTTTTCATTCTCTCAGAAGTACCTTGCTTTTTCTGCCTTGATAGCTTTCACAGTCCCTACCACCCACTTTCATGGGACCAACTTCTACTTAGCTCTTAGGTCTCAGCTAATATATTACTTCTTCAGATAAATATTTTCTCACTTCCAGACTGAGATTAGGACCACCTAATCAGTTATTGTCTACCTTAGCATCTTGAATTTCTCCTTTAAAATATTTATCATAAGTACTTGCTTGCTACTTGGCTTCCATGCAATTGTAAGTTCTATGAAGGCATGGAATATTTCTGCCTTTTCTCCATTATTTTCCCAATGCCTAGACCCATGTCTAAACATAATAGATACCATAAATGATTAACAGAAAAAAAAATAATGAGGTTTGGTTGAACAGAAATATAAGCTTCAAAGCTGAGATTTTCTTCCAAATTTTAATTATGAAGACAACAAAAAAAAAACAGATTTTGCACACTGATGTTCATAGCAGATTATTCATGGTATCCAGGACATGGAAGCAACCAAAGTGTCCTCCAATAGATGATTGGATAAAGAAGCTGTGGTACATATATACAATGGAATATTACTTAACCATAAGAAGAGATAAAAGACTGCCTTTTGCAACAACATGGATGGACCTTGAGATAATCATGCTAAGTAAAATAAACCTGACAGAAAAAGTTGAAAACCACGTGATATCAGTTATATGGGGGATATAAACCTAAACATAACAAACTAACAGGACCAACAAACAGAGACTCATGGACATGGACAGTAAACCAGTAGTTAGTTACTAGAGGGGAGGGGAAGAGGGAAGAGCAGGGAGGTAGATGGGGTAAAAGGTGTCAAATATGTGGTGTCAGAAGGAAATCTATGGGTGGTGAACACACAATGCGATATATATATTATATGTATATATTATATATAATACATATATACGTTATATAATATATATATATTATATATAATATATATAATTTGGGTTCAAGTCATAGGTCTGTCACTAGCTGTAGGACCTAGGCAAGGCACTTTATCTCTCTTAATCTTATTTTTCTCATTTAAGAAGGAAGATAATCATATTAATGTGAAAGGGTTTAGTTAGGAGTAGAACAGAGTTGATTTACTTAGCATAATACATGGCCCAAAGTAGTGCTTAGTAAATATTTGGTGAATGAATAAGTAGATGAATGAATGAATGAACAAATGAACAAATTATGACAAATGTATGAGATTGGTAAAGCACCAGAAATACAGACATTTTAAACGCCAGGAAGGGGAAGTGGGGCCCAGAAAAGACAGAAGAAAGATAGGAGTCCTGAATCCCATAAAATCAATGTGACTTTCCCTATCTTACAGATGGGAAACTGAGAGGTAGAAGAGCTGAGGTGGCAGCTCTGTTCTAAACAACTCCAAAGCCATGCTCTTTCCACTATAGCAGACAGGCCACCTTCCTCAACAGGGAGTCATTTATTGTCTTCGCCAATTATATAAACTGTGCTTGAGAGCTGACACTCTGCACTGTGTTCCAGCTGAAGCACCACCATGTGAGGAAGCCGTCAGACCTGTGCAACATTAACGTGAGTGGGCTGAAGTTGTCCAAGGTAAGACCAACCAGCAGAAATGTGATTAGGGTGAGCCAGATCTGAGGTGGCTCTTGGCTGTTTGTCCATTAGACTTCTAGAATCCCTGGGGAATGGGAATCTGGTCACGAGGGAGAGAGTCACACAATGACTCATTGGGTGTAAACAACATTTACACACAATCTTTTGCACTAAGTTTGGTATGTCCATTGTTCCATGTGAGGTGAATTAAAGGAAGTAGTTTTATGGAAATGGGTTTGAATTTGGCATAAAATTTTTGGTGGGTATGATTCATTGTGTGACAGAGTCCCATCAAAAGAGCCTACAGAAGAAATTTCCATCAAGTTTAGTGCCATGAGTGGTAGTGATTCTCCGGACATGCATGTTTATTCTTAACTTACAGACACTGTGACTCATGCAATGAGTCATATTTCTTTTGTTGCATTGGCTAACAGGTAACTTGGAGCCAAATTTATGGTCTATCATTAACCATTGTAATAACAGGATATTATGGCATATATTTTTGGTTTGTAGGCCTTACATGGCATATGAAGAGAGATTGTTTGTATAGTACTACACAGCAATAAAAATGAATGAACTAGAGCTACAAATGTCAACATAAGTAAATCTCAAAAGAACTATGTGTATCAACACAAGTGAATCTCAAAAACAGTGTTAAGTGTGAAAGACATTGCAGAATAATATCTACAGTATGAGTGCACTTAATGTAAAGTCTTAAAATATGTAAATAATACTATATATGGTTTATGGATACACATATATGTAATAAAAATATAAAACAGTTATAGGAATGATAATTACCAATTTAGGATAGCTCTTATCTATGGGAGAGAGGGAGAAGAATGTGATTGGAGAGGGATATGGAGGCAGTCAACTCTCTGAAATGTTTTATTTTTTAAAGAAATTTGAAGCAAAGACAGCAAACACTCAGACTTTTTAAAGCTGGTTGGTGGTTACATGGTTCTTCAGATTATCATTCATTATACTTTTCTGAACATTCTTTTGAAATACCTTCCCACAGGCTAAGGAAAAGGACTTCAAGCATTTTCATTCCGTGATTTACATCAATGCCTCAGAAAACCTGCTGCCTCTAGGTGAGTTATTTTCTTCTTGTAAACCATCTTCTGCCTCTTGAGTGACATAGCCAGTCACTCATGTTAGAACTTGCCTGTCAGTCCATCCATGAGTGGCCACACATCTCTTTGTTGGAGTGCAATAAGCTAGGTGCTGGAGAACACGCAGACCTGGATTCCAACCCAGAGCGGGCATCACCTATTTAGAACATTTCTCTGTGAGCTGCTACTTCTCTCTGTAAGTGGAGATAATTCCTGTCCTTTATTCCTCCCCAAGGCAGGATGCCTGGTAGGCTCAGATGAGATAGTTATATAAAGATGTTTTTAAGCCCGTAAGAGTTCCTATTGGAGCATGAAGCCTTCTTGTTTATTCAGCATATCTACAGCGACCCCTGCTGGGTGTCAGGACTATGTGAATACTCGGCTTTTAGAGATGAATGCATCTAATTCCTGGTGAGTCATCGTTTGGTGGGAGAGATGGATCTGACACAATTATAGCAGAATACATTAAGTGTGATGATTGAGGAAATCATAAAATGCTATGCAACTTGGGCCAGAGAGTCAGGAGAAACTTCTGAGAAGAGGAACACCTAAACTGAGACCTAAAAAATGAATAAGAGAGACTTAGGAATTAGAAGGCAAGGAGGCATTTCAAGTTGACAGAGCAGATGTGGAACGGTAGTGCCTATCAGGATCGCTGAAGAAGCTTTGTATGCTTTCAAGGGATGCAGGTAGTAGAGAAGGGAGACTAGAAAGTTTGGCAGGGACTAGGTTATCAAGGCCCTGAGTGACTGGGACTTAATCCTGCAGGCAAAGAGAGACTTGGAAAGCTTTTAAATACAGAGGCTCAGTGTTGGCTCTGAAGAGGGTAGATTATAAGAGAAAAAAGAAGATGAAGACCAGGAAATCTAGGAGATGGTTTTATTTTTCCAGGGGAGGGAACATGAGGCCTGAATCAGGCTTATGGCAGTAGGGGTGAAGGGGAATAAGAGAAATTTAGGAGGAGGTTAAAATAATAGGACTTGGTACCTAGTGGGCATGTAGAGAAAGGGAGGAACCACCAAGGGGATCCGCTGAGAGGAGAGGCAGGTTTGGGGAGAAATAGGATGCATTTAGTTTGAATGCATTGAATTTGAGGGTTTTTATTAAAGAAGCATGGGACGAAGTTCCTGCCCTTGAGTAAACAGTGTAGTCTGTCAGGAACATGGGCTTGAAATACCAAGGTCATCAGGCATTTGAAAAGATGCTCAACCTCACTAATAATTAAAACAACATTAATATAGTATTTTCTGCCTATCAAATATTGGTCCAAATGAGGACTGATGACAGTTGGTATTGGTAAGGAAATGGATACTCTCACATTAAGCTGAAATGCAGTAAATTAAAGCAACACCTTCGGAAGGCAATTTGACAGTGTCTTTTAAAATAGTCATTGCCTTTAATTAGTTACTCCACTTCCAGGAATTTATTGTACAGAAACACACTTGTATAAGGATGTTCATTGGAAACATCCTGAAATATCTACCAAGCAGTCTTTTTATTAGGCTCTACTGAACATTTTGACTAACAAGATCTCCACAGGCCACACTTGATACTAGGTTCACTTAGAAGGCTCCAAGCAATTCCACATAGAATGCCAGCCACACAGCACCAGCAGTTCATCTTTAGTGAAGTCCTCATAGCAGTTCATGTAGCAGTCCATGCAGCCATCCATGAGCCATTCTCTGTGGCTCCCAGCTCAGGTCCAAGACAATGAGATCTTGTTGGGTGGATGCAGGAAATGCTCTGTCTTAGAAACCTCATTCCCCACAGGAGCAAATAGCCATTGTAACACTCCATAGACATATCTCCTAGAGTTCCAGCAAAGGACATGTCCAATTATAAGAGTCACACACACAGGGAAGCCCAAAGTTACAGTGCCTCCTTCAGATGTTTATTGTTCAGTTATAGTTTCTTCTAGTCCAGGTGTGGTTTACTAATCTCAGGTCATTTTTACCATAGCAATATTGCTTGGTAACATAGTTACCATACCATTTGTTCCACATTACAAGGGGAACAGGGCTAGAAAGTTAACCCAAGGTCCAGTTCTCATGCAGAAGGGGAAAAGTGTTCTTACCTTTTTCCAGAGAGCCTAAAAGCTATCAATAAGGGAATGGTTCAATAAACCAAAGTAGGTATTATAAAACGTAATTCAGACATTATGCAGATCTATATGTTTGACATGAAACAATCTTTAAGTCATACTGTTAGTGAAAAAAAAGCAAGTCACAGTATAATGTGGATGGTATGATTAGATTTTTATAAAAAGCATGTATGTTTCTGTTTATGCATGAGAAAAAGTCTGGAGTATATACGTGAAAACTGCCATAGTTATCTCTGAGTCTTGAGATTACAGGGAACTATTATTTTTGTGGTTTTTTAAAAAACTTTTGCGGACATGTTTCACATTTATAATCAAAAGTTATTGTTTTTATTATATTGTTATACTTTATTATAAATTTTTAGATAGGCTTTGGTATTAGACTTAGATTCAATTTTTGGCCCTTCCACTTACAAGCAATTCCATTTCTAGCAAATCACTTAGCCTAGCCAAACCTCAGATTCCTCAGCACCAGAACGGAAGTAATAATCTATTTTTCAGGGTTGTTGGAAATTTAGAAGCCATGTATGTAAAACACCTTACAGAGTGCCTGGCCTAACCCATTGGGAACCCATTAAATGACCACTTACTATCTTTCTTAAGTCTTCACAAGCTGCAGATTCTCTCTTTCTCCTCCCCCTACAGAGGCATTTCACACGTTTCCAGCTTTAAAGGAACTGGAACTCGCATTTAATGGCATCAAAACAGTCTACGTGGAATATGGAGACTTTAAGTTCTTGGAAGTAAGTTGGAGGTAGGGAGTTTTTGGTGCCCACCTGTTTCCTTGTAAGGAATAGATGTCGAGGTCTCTCTCTGCTGCTCATAACTGTTGTGAAGGGGCTGTCTGGGCCTTTACAGCCAGACCATTGTTTCAGAGTAGTCCTCTGGGAAGGACTGTGGAGTTGGTGGTGGTAGTGGTGTCAGTGGCAAATAGATGAGAATATATTATACCTATGGCTGTGGTATAATAAATAAATGCCAAAGAAGTCTGTACAGAAAAGTGAGTTTAAACAGAGTATTATAGGAAGGAACAGTTTGAGGGGAGATCTGGATCCAGTTGGGGTTTGGGAGCTATGCATGCTAAATGCTGGGCACAACAGATTGGACCAGCTGAATTAGCAGCATTGTGGACTGATTTCAGAGACTCATCTTGATCTAAGTGAGTCAGATTGTTTCCAGCAGACTTGGATAAGGCAGGCTATAGACCAAGTCCATAGGCCCAGAGGTGAGTGGGAAATAAAACAGGGCTCCTGTGAGTTGTGCAGTACCCACAGCTGTTCTCCAAACCGCAGATTAGAAAATATAGAAAAATCTGTTTGCACTCTTGACTTTCTCCTAAATTAAATTTCCCACAGTCATGGATTTTCTATACATGTTCTCATACTTCAAGTTATTCACCTCTCCAACTTCCATGAAAACTTTAGTACTACTTTTCAAAAAGAAATAGAGCTTTTGTAACTACCTGAGAATCTGAGTACTTTGAAAGTAGATAACAACAGATCTAGAGCAAGGTGTGCAGCTGGGCATCGGTCAGGCACACTCACCAAATAATGGACTCTCCCCAACGTGTTGGCCTTACAGTGCCAATGTTTTCGATTTAAACCTCAGCAGAATGTCTGCATGTCATGAACTTGGGGTTGACTCCAGAGACTTGTTAACTTAAATTATTTAATCTGCAAACATCAGTGGTCAGCTATTTCTCACACAGTGTTGCCAGTGGGGGCGGGGGGGAGGGAGGAAGGCATGAGGGAAGGAGGGAGAGAGACTCTGTGAGGCACGACCATGTACCAATATTCCTATTCCTCAGACATATATTCAGCTATTACAGATACCTGTCCAACTAACTGTGAGAAAGACCCCAGAGCAGTCTACATAAAGCACTCAAAGTCAAAGGAGGAAGATATTCCATCTGGCGCAGAGTTAGGATAAGTTTTTTAAGGAAGCAGCTTTTGAGCTGGTCTTTTGAGGCTTGGATTGAGATACATAGAGAAAGGTCATTTCTGGTTGAGTGAAAAGCTCAAGCAAAGGTCTCTAGATGACGCAAGGCCAGAAATGGGTGGAGTCATGATGGCCAGCACCAAAGGATAAACAATGGTTTGCAGTGGAAGGTAAGGCTGGCAAATAGATTGGGAACTGACCCTAATAGACCTTAAATGTTAATCCAGAGAGTCAGTAGGGTTTTAACCTCTGTATGATGCCCTCCCACCCCCGACCCCGACCCAGAAGGTTAAAAAAAAGTAGCTAACTCCTACCTCATGCATGAACATCATTGCAACACACGGTGATTCTATTCCCCAACCTTTCATCTCCACACCATAGTTTCTGGACCTTTCCTTCAACCGCCTGACTGGGGAGGCCATCCGTGATCTGGGGATTCTACCACACCTCCGAGTCCTGCTCCTCACAGGCAATGGGCTCACCTCCCTGCCACCGAATTTGGCTGTCGCAGAGCAGTAAGTTCTACATCTCAGAGTCAATCCCTTTAGTTCCCTCGTGAACCTTTGTCTGGATACAAGTATCCAGGGAAATAGTCTAAAGCAGCTCAGAAGTTCTGTAAATACAGTACTCAAAGCAGAGAGAATGCCACCTACTGAAACTCCCAGAAAAGACACCTGTGAAAGCAGGGCCCTGAAGAATGGAGAAGCCTCAGATGGGTGTGTCACATTCCTCTGCACTGTTAGGAGAGACACAGGTTTCTGGCTAGTCACATTCCCTGCCTGTGATTGGTTATATCTACTTTTGATAATCAGTATCAATCATCCAGCCAATATACTATACCCCTTTTTTCCTGCCTATTGGTTCATTGGGATGAGGAACCCAATTGGCCAGTAGCAAACTCAACTTCCAGTTAAGTGAAACTTTTCTTCTGTCCCCTATAAAAGAATTGCTTCTTAGGAAACAAAGACCTCTAACTCAGGAGAGCTCAAATTTGCAGGAATGAGAAGCAAAAATACTGCAAGTAGATTGTTAGGTATAATTGTAAGAGGAGCTGCTCTCATTTTTGTTCATTAATTCCTAGACCCTTTGTTTTGGTTAGGAGGCTTTCTCTGCAACTTCTAGAGTCAGCACACAGCCCTGGGGAAAAAGTGGCCCCAAATTGCATTTCTTTTTCCTTTGCATTTCTTTTTCCAAATCTCAGCCCCCCAACCCCAAATGTTCACAGCTGGTTAGTTCCCAGATGCCTCAGAGAAGATTATTTTTGATATGTGTATTTTGTCTGGATTTTCTAATTTATACTCAAGGGAGAGTTGGTCCACAGTATTTAGTCTACAATACCATAAACCCTTCCATTTATTTTGGCCAGGTGCCTAGGGGCACTCAGTATAGAATCATTTTAAACTAAACTAGCTGGATATTTTCTGAATCACTCTGATGATACAAATTTGTACTACAGTTTTATGAGAAGACCAGTCTGCCCTCCCCACTCCCCTTCTCTGTTCAGTCTAAGGCACTCTTCACCTGGCTGTGGGATAAGGGGAATGGGTGTCATTCTAGTTCACTGTCTCCTGGGGGTGTATCTTTTTAGGATCCTAGATTCAGGAAGGGGGTCTCCAATTACATGCCCCTTCTTCTATTTCAACCAGATCAGCAAAAGTCCTTGTGTCAAAAATGGCTGGTTGTGCTTAGTTTCTATCTCTGGATTTTTAGATATTGGCATACTACTTCCTTACTCTCTTCACATCTCCTAAATGTTTTTAAATGATAGACTTTATTTTATTTTATAGTTTATTCATTATTCTAGTTGTTTTCGGTGGAAAGTCTCGTTGCATAAAGTAAAACAAGTCTCCACCACTCTATACTTCTATTATCTTACATATAAGATGGGGAAAATAAAACTACTTATATCAGAATATCAATTGAAATAATTGTGCTTTTAAAGCTGTGAGGCTCCAGACGAAATTACTGTCATTTTTTTCCCCACTCATCTTTACACACTCAATATGGATCCTTCTTCTTCTGCTAGCCTCTTAAATGTTGGCGGTCCCCCGTTGTCCTCTCAACCCACTGTTTTTCTTAATCTTTATATTCCTTCTTAGTGGCCTCATCCCTTCCCAAGTCTTAGTCACTTCTCTACTTTAATTTTATCTTCTGAGCTATAAGCCCATATATCCTGCTTATACCAAACTTATCACTCACATGTCCTGCCAAAATCTCCTCCTCCTGTGTCCCTGGCCCCAGTGGTAGGTACTGCTCTCCATCCACTGTGCAGTCGTCCAGGCTAGAAACCTGGGCATCAACCTGAATTCTTCCTTCCCTATCCTACATGTCCATTGAATCACCAGATACTGTGAATTGTACTTCCTAAATTTTTCTCAGACTTGCCCATTTCTGTTATCCCCCTGTTTGGTCTCAGTCTCCATTTTCTTAACCTCTTATACCATCCTCATTACCATCAGAGTGATGTTTCTAAAATGCACATCTGATTCTACCACCACCTTGTTTAGAATCTTTCAGCAGCTCCCCAGTGTTCTAAAGATAAACTCCAATAACATTGATCACAAACCTTTTTATGACCTGACTCTGCCTACTTCTCCATCCTCCTTTCTCTTGACCTTTTTCCATTTCACAATATACCTCATCTATTCTGAACTATTCACATCTCCATTTCTGGATAGATCGCACTATTCTGTCTGGGTGAGTGAGGGGAATCATATTTGACCTACTCCATCTTTAGTCTGCTCTCTTACTTGTTTTGATTAACAGCTGATACTTTAGCCCCTCCATTGGGCCTGTTCCTTTTCCACTTGGACCACATAAGTCAGCTTTCTCAGGCTTGACCAGCACTGAGCAGAGGGGGACCATTACCTCCTTTTTTTCTAATCACTGTGTTCCTGACACCACCTAAAAGAGCACTAGCTTTTTAGCAGCCACATCCTAAATCCTTTTTTAGGCAAGTAATCTGTTAATCCACATCTCCTTCATCCTATGTCTGGTATGGTGGGTTTTCTGTCTTATCACAGAGGCTGATCTGACATTTGCACGGACACTAGAGCTTACTAAATTTCATCTTGTTTGCTGCAGCCCCTAGTTCAGTCTGTTGAGCGATATTTTTAGCCAAAGTCCCCTTTCATCATACAGATAGAAGAACTATTTATAGTTCCTGGGCCTGTTGACCGAGCCCAGAGACACTCAACACCAGCAGCAGTCCCAAAACCAGAGTCCAGGGCTCCTGATCCCATTCCCATGCTTCTTCTAATATGGATTTCCCATTTCTGAATACAACCGTGGGGTCATACTCTTAGCTTCTAAAAAAAAAAAAATCAAGATAAACCTATCAGATTTTAAATGGTATTAATACTTTTTTCCGAGAGAAGGCATTAAAAAAAATAGCAACGCTAAACAGCTGGAAACTTCAGCCTCTTTACTAGTAACAAACTCCCTCCACTTCAAAGAGCTTTCCTCTCAAAATTGTCACAGGAAGGGCTCAGTAGGAGAGCCTGAGGCTTTCTTCTTACACCTCACATCTTGTCCTCCTGCTCACCTATTGACTGCCCCTATTTTAAGACTTTTGTTCTGGAAACAAAATGAAACTTTTCTATGTTATAATTAGGATGAAACTTTTAAAGCCAAAGCACTGGAACTTGTCACAAGAGACAGGACAGAACCTCCTATTCCTCCTTACAGTATAGGAGGAATTTTTTTGAAGGCTTATTTTTTAGCTGTTTCATATTTTACTGGAATAAAGATTGGCCAATTAATTATAAATCAACATAGCTGCTGTGTACCCGCAGGTAGAAATTAAAAATTCAGTGTATGAAAGTTGGTCCTTTCAGGAAGGGGAGTCATCTGTGACTTTGAAATACTACGAACGAAGGCATCTTTCTTTCTCTGTTGAGTGTCTCTAGTCTTTGGATGTCAAGCCTGTTCCCCCCTCCTCCACACTGTGAGTGCTCCTTCTGAAACCATATCTGACCTTTGCCTTTTTTAGTTAGAACTGCCAAGGTTATAATTTACAGAAGTTCATCAGTATTAGAGTAACAGAAAAGGAGAACATTTACTAGAAGAATATTAGGGAATCTCATAGCCATGCCTTAGGGATATACTGAATGTATGTCTTGAGCATTATGGAAGAGCCCAGAAGTTCTGTCTCTCAGCTTTCACACCCGATCCTCTCTGTGACTTGCCTCATTTTTCTTTACAGGTAAGCTGCCTGTGTCTCGCTGGGCCCCATGATGGGAAACATGATTACCCAGAACTTCTAAATATAGCACAGCTTCAGCCACAATGAGATAATTTTTCTCCTCTTCCCTTCTCTCATTGTGGTTAAGAGCACAGTAAATTCCCTCTCCATTCTTCATGGTTTAGCTTAAACCTTGCCTTCCCTGGGTCTTCCCAACCAGAATGTGTGACTCCCACCAAGCTTTGCACCTGCCTCTGTTACAGCATTTGTCCCACTATGTGCAGTGTGTCCATCTCCTCCCCAAGACTGTAAGCACCTTATAGGGAGGGGTGTGTTCTTTTTCTCCTTGTATTCCCAGTACCTAGCTTCATAAATGTCTGTTAAATTCATAAGGATGATTGGATGAATAAATGACTATATGCCCTGTTTAACTTCACCTTTCAAATATTCCTGAATTTAGATGTACTGTTACAGTCCTTTTCGACTTTTAAACTCACTATCTTCATCAAACTCTCTTTGGCCCAGATAATAGTTACCCTTCCATCTCTTTACCCTACCCTATGGTGCTTAAAGATGTGATATGAGAGGTGGGAGCTTCAGAAAAGGGCCTGGGATTTTGAGTCAAGTTTGAGCTCTATGACTGTCTAACTATGAGACTTCAGGCAAGTCACTCTGAGTTTGAGTTTCTTCATCTGAAAAGGAGATAACACCTGTCCTCAGTGCTATTCTGAGATGACATCTACAAAACATCTAACACAATGCCAGTAATTTGGTAGGCTTTGAAGAACTGTTTCTTTCCCTTCCTCTTGTTTGTAGTTAATTATCTATATATATTTGTGACTGGATATCTATGTGTGTGTCTATTTGAAAGTATGGAAGGGATAGAATTAGAAGGAGGAATGAAAACATAATTTGAGTTATTTGCCTTTGTGTACTTAAAAAGAATTACTTAGGCCTCAAAAATGAGGTCACATTAGTGGAGATACCTAAAATGACACTACTTCCTGCCCTACCTGTGTACACAGGACCTCAGCCTATTAAATCCTACTCTCAGGAAGTTTCTGGGAATCCTCAGAGTTTGAGTTTAAAAAGACACTTCCCAATTCTTTACTGATGTATGCATTTTATGAAGTCACTTCAGAGGAGAGCCTCACTGCAGCCAACCTTTCTTCCTCCACTCAGTGGCAAAGCTGTGGTCCATGCCAAGGGCATTGTCTCCTGGCATTCCTATGGTTGCCAATCCTTGGGATGATACAGTACACCAGTGTCTGCCCTGACTCAAAAATTTTCAGTATTCTTCCTACAGCATGCTTCCCCGCAACTCAGTCATGCCTCATTCACTGCAGAGTTTTCCATGAGCCCTGCTAATGCCCACCCCATCCTGCCCCAGCCCAGTCTCGCTGAGTCCATCAGTGAATGTGTATAACCTTTCTCATGGTTTAGCATAAACTTTGTATAACACAGAATACTGCATGTATGAGTGTGGTTGGGGAAAGGGTCATTCAGGGACCCTTCTGGTCCCCGTCTGCAAGAACTTCTCTTGGGCACTAGAGAAGCTCCCAGGCTGGTTAGTTAGACTTCTTGATTGGTTCTTTATCCTCCATTTCTTCCTGGGAATGATGGAGCTTAGCCCCTGCCCTTGCACATTATCTTTGTACTCACAGGGAGGCATCTGCAACATCGCTGACAAGCAAGAGGTACATCCTGAGGTTCCCAGCACTGGAGACACTGATGCTGGATGACAACAAACTTTCCAACCCCAATTGCTTTGCCAGCCTGGCCGGGCTCAGGAGGTAAAGCCACAAGCCTCTTTCTGCAGGGCCCTCTATAACCCCCAGCCTTGCTCACAACTTGAATGCTTCTCTGAAAGCCAGAAGGCCTGGGTTTAAATTCCACCTCTACCACTTTTCTCTGCTATGTGGCCATGGATAAGTCATTTCTCTCCTCTTGAGCTTTAACTCAGCCGTAAAAGTGGGGCATCAGTAAGAACATTTCTGATTATGTGACTGGATTAGAAGCAGCAAAGATAAAGGAGGGTAGGAGGAGACAGGATCCTGACCTTGGAGGAGGAGACAGGAAAAATAAAAGAACCAGAAAGATAAGTTTAACTGCTATTTGGTTGACATAATGATTATGCTGGCACTTAAATGGTTAAGCTTTAGATCCCTGGAAAATTTACTGTGGATTTAGCTACCATTTATTGAACACGGCTTTGCGCCAGGCCATTTACATTGTCTTATTTAATCTTCACAAGAACCTTGAAAAGTTAATAAATATGAGTCCCAATTTAGAGATGGAGATGTTGAAGCCCAGAGAGAGTAAGTCACTGGCTTAAGGTCACAAGCCAGTGACTTAAGGAGTAAGTGTCCAGGACTGATTCCATGTTCCTTCCCTAAAGTTGCTTGGTAAATGTCTCTGAAGTATAATTATTGCTGTCATTCTGTATTCATTTTCCTTAACTGAAGACTGAAGAAGTTAAGCCTGGATCAAAACAAGATTTTCCGGATCCCATACCTGCAGCAGGTTCAGCTCAGAGACGGGTCAGGGGATTGGGTTGGAGGCAGGGAGAGTCCTCGCAAAGGGTCCCAATCCATGCTGCAGCCCAAGTCATGGATGTTTGAAAACTCAAATGAGCAACCGGACTATACCGTACTGCCCATGAAAAAGGATGTTGACCGGACAGGTGAGTAATGACCATTGTTCCAGAGACTCTAGCCCCATGGTAGGAGTAAACTTCTGAGAGTTTATTCTGAAATCTGTGGCTCCCTGGTTAGCTGCTGCACTTAAGCTGCTGGGCCTGGGAAGGTAGAAGTCTCACACGAATTATTTCAGTGGTTTCCTAACTGGTTCTGTTAAGGTACTTCTAAAATCCAATTAAAAGTTGATTTTTAAAAATCTCAAGTAATAAGAAACTCAGAGGTAAGGCTTCCCTTTTCCAGAGATGGTTAGTTCTGGGGTACATTGGTGTTCTCAAGGGACTCAGATTCTTCCCATCCTCTTTTCTGCCATCCTTGGCCTGCTTGTCTATCCTTGTAGGCTGGTTCCCACTGAGGTCTTAAGATGGCCACCACAGTGTCAAGAATCACAGCCAGATGGCAACATTCAGAGGCAGAAAAGGAAAGAAATGTCACCTTTATCATAAACCAAAATCCCTTTAATACATTAGTATATTTCTGAATTATATATTCTGCTCCACTGATTTGGTTATCTATTACTATGCCAATACCACACTATTTTTTAAAGCATTTATTTTAAATTGAGAAATAAAAAAAATATAGAAATGTGGTGTAGAGCTTGAACTTTTATATATATATATACACTTTTTAACCACCAAAATAGAACATTTCCAGCATCCTGTGCGGTAGCCTCCCAGTTAGTACCTCCTATAAGAATAACCACTATTATGATGACTATCACCGTAGATGCGTTTTGCCTGATTTGAGATTCATGTATAGTTGATCCTTGAACAACATGAATTGTGGCTTAAACAACAGAAATTTATTTTGTCAGCATTCTGAAAGTTAAAGTCTAAGATCAAGGTGTCAGCAGGTCTGGTTTCTCTGAGGCCTCTCTCCTTGGCTTATAGATGGCCACCTTCTTCCTATGGCCTTCCATGGTTGTCTCTCTGTGTCCTAATCTCCCTTTTTTATAGGAAGACTATTCATACTGGATTAGGGCCTATCCTGGTTACCTCATCTAACCTTAATTACACCTTTAAAAGCTCTGTCTCCAAATAAAGTCATATTCTGAGGTCCTGGGGGTTAGAGCTTCAACATAGGAATTTGGTGGGGAGGACACAATTGAGCCCATAACAACCAGTCTATCGAATTTTACCCTATGGTTTATGCTTTTTGGTTCTTATTTAAGAAGTATCTCCCTTTCTCACAGTCAGAAAGATAGTTTCCTATTCTGTGTTGCTTTTCATTTTGCTATTTGAATGAATCTTTCAAAGAGGGTTTATATGTAATAGATTTTCTGAGTCCCTAAAATATCCAAAATCACCTTTATTTTATTATCATACTTGAATGATAGTTTGGTTGAATAGAAAATTCTAGCTTTAAAATTATTTTTCTTCATGCGTTGATGATATTACTCCATTGCCCTCTAGATCCATTGTTGCCAATGAGTAGTCTGATGCCAGTATGATTCTAATGTCTTTGTAGAAAACCTATTTTTGCTCTCTTGACTCTCTTAAGATATCCCTTTCATCCTTTTGAAATTTTACTGAGGTGCATCTACACATACAACTCTTTTTGCTTATCCCATTAGGTACTTTAAGTATTCTTTTGATCAAAGATGTGTGATTTTCTTCATCTTGAAGATATTTTCTTTATTTTCCCCTTTCCATTTCCTTTGTTGTCTCTATCAGATGCTGAAAGCTCTGGATCTACCTTCTATTCCTCTTTTCTATTATACCTTATATTTCTTTGCCTTTTTGCATTGCATTCTGAGACAGTCTCTCAGTTTAGTCTTTCGTTTTATGAATTAGCTCTTCAACTGAGTCTGTTCATTCATCTAACACATTTATTCGTTTATTTGATTATGATATTTTAAATTCGCAAAATTGTTAATAGCTTCTCTTCCACTATAACCTGCTTTTGTTTTAGGAATGAAAGAGCCCTTCGAATTCCTCTGAGGATACTAATTCTATTTAAAATTTTTTATTATTTTTGTTAACTCTGTCGTAGTTTTTTTTCAGATGCTAATTCTTCTGTTTGTCATATTTCATAACTTTTTTCATAGTGTTAATTTTTACTCAAATATTAGGAGGTTTTAATTGTCTATCTTTTTGTTGAACAATCCCAAAGCAGAACCTTACAATGCAGGCTTTGATTTCTGGGGCTGCTTCCTGATATCGTAGGGAAAGGACGGATATGGTTTCAGGCAGAGTATGCTGTGCTGCAGCTCATCTTTCTAAATGTGGGGGCTCTCTGTCTCCCCAAAGGCTTACTCCTCAGTGCCCACACTTGCAGCCATGGCCCATCCTCATGCTAACTCCTACTTTGTTCCTTGCACAAACCTTTCCAGCCCCGTTACAGAAGAAGTTATTTATGCTGTGTGGTGTTCCACCCATATTATTGTTTAATTCATTTTCCCATAACCTTTCTCAGCATAATAATATTATTAGCATGTGGAGGGGTCTCATTATCCAGAGCAGAGGTGAGTGGTGCCTGCACAGGATCTAGTCCCAGCAGATGCTTTATTAGGTTGAACTCAACTATTTATTGGCTCGTCTCATTCTGATGGTCCCAAGAAAGAAATTACTCTATAACTTCTTGCTTACTACTATGCTGCTGGTTATTCTTAGTCTTTCTCCTGAATTCACTGTCTTAACACATTCTATTTCAACTAATATAACAAATTATTTTCAAATCTTCTGACAGAATACCTTTTATATACATTTCTCACTGTTAAGACAGTTGGTTTGCCTTCTGATCAGTACTAACTGCCTAGCAGGTCTGAGGCTAGAAAAGAACTTGCATGTTGCAAAATCAAAATGTGGTTTTGATTTTGTGTTGATGAAATACAATGAGCGAGGGGCGCAGGGGAGCGTGAGATAAGATTGGAAAAGGAGGCCAGGTCAGGCAGGATCTCAGAGGCCTGGCCAAGGAGTTTGGATGTTATTCTAAGTGCAAAGGACAGATGTCACAGCCAGCTCCTCTTCTCAGATAGCATTGCAGCTGAGGACCAGTGAGGACCCCCTGCTGTACACAGTGGGTGGCAGACCCAGACCCTGGCCTCTATGCGTGGGGGCAGGGGAGTCAATCCATGCTCTCACTAACCTTTATTCTGTTTCTTTTTTGTTTCAGAAGTTGTGTTCTCATCTTACCCTGGATTTTCAACCTCAGAGGTAGGAACTGCCTGTTTTATATTTATGTCCTTGAGTTAGAACGTTATTTTTAATAAACAAAAATAAGCTAATGGAGCCATGAGAGACATACATATATAGTCATTGAACAATATTTACCAACTACCTACCACATGCCAGGTGCTGTGCTGTGCTGGCCTATGGAGATGCAGTGGTGAACTAGACAGACAGGTCCCTGCCCTCACATAGCCCACAGGCTGGCTTTCACTGTGCTCAGATGTGACTAAGTAGGTTGAGGTCGATGCCTCAAGTGATGAAGCTGGCACTGAAGTAAGGCTGCCACTAGGATGAATTCTATGAACTCCTAAAGAGAGCCCTCAAAAAGCGACTGATCCTTGCCAAATGCACCGCTATCCAGGATCTAATCTTCGGTGTCACTGGTTTAGTCATTTTATTTTTGTCAACCCAGAAAACTGGTTTTCTCTCAAGGCAGCTGCTTGCTACCCCAACTCTCAAAGATTGATGAACTAATGAAATTTTTATTTATTCATTTACAATAAGAAGTACAACTATACATTAGTCAGTTAATGGAGCTTGGGACAGTAGCCTGTCATCTACCTTGTAATTTCCTTTGGTTCCATCTAACTCAAGGAATCAGTGAGTGAACTGAGTTAGGCATGGTTAATCCAGAAATTTACATTTTTTCCTTGATCAAACATGTTGACCCTAGGACAAGTTGGGTTGTGCTGAGAGGCCATGACCCTGTAAGTGACCCAGATGCACTGTGACACATTCAGGCCTGCCTGAAGTCATTCAGGCCTTAGCTGTTATTTCCTCATGAAATGAAAGGCCTCCACTGTAGGACATGAGATAGCCAATCAGACCAGGTGTTCAAGGCTCAGGTCACTCCTGCTATCCATCTTTCCACTATGAAAAGGCCCCTTAATGATGTAAGCACCGATTTCTTTGCCCTCTGGAGAAATTTTAGCCCAACTCTATAGAAGTGGGGGTCCAGTTTAGGATAAGCTGCTGTAAGACAGAGGTGGGAGGTGGGGGCTATATTATCCTTTGGTCTCAGAGAACTTGAAACTGGAACTTTGGGTGCCAAAGAATCAGCTCACTATATGACCTCAGAAAACTTGGAGCCAGAACTCTCTTACAATGGTCATTCTTTCCACCACATGCCATAGGAAAGATCTCTTGGCCTTTGGCAGCATTCAGCTTCTTTCTCATCAAGGCTCTTTAGCTTTGACTTTTTTTTCCTTCTAAGACAACCAAGGTATGTGCACTTCCTCCCACATTCGAGATTCTTCCTGTGAAGTCACTGAAGGCCAGGAACCAGACACTGGCCCCGCCCTTCCCAGAGCTGAGGTACCTTAGCCTGGCCTACAACAAGGTGACTCTCTGATTTTCTACTTATTTCCTCAAGGGCACAGATGGGAGAGTGGGATGCTAGCTATTCTGGCCTGAAGGCCAGCCCTCCAGTTCCCGGCATTATAGGTATGGGGAATCAGGAAATACCAGGACGGTAGAAGTAGAGAGAGTATAAGCAAAGGCAGGAGTCTATCCATTCAATCACTGATATTTATTTAGCACTTACCATGTGCCAGGCTCTGTGCTAGGCACTTGATATACAGCCATGCAAAGAAAGATTGGGCCTCTACCCTTATGGGGCTTGTCACCTACAGGGGAAGACTGATCCCTACGAATAGTCGCAATATAAGCATGTTTAGTGTTTTGAAGAAATTCGTAGTGCTATGAAGTATCTAATGTGGGGGGTGTCTAATCTAATATTTGAGATCAGGGCAGGTTCTCAAGAAAGTGGTATTTAAGCTGAGATCTGAATCAGTGAGTTAAGTGAGGTGAAGACTAAGGGTAGAAATAGGGGTCCAACTTCACTCTTTTGTATCTAGATCTTCAGTTTTCTCAACACCATTTATTGAAAAGACTATTCTTTACCCATTGAATGATGTTCTCACCATTGAAGAAAGTCAGTAAACTATAGATGTATGATGGATCTGTCTTACATTCTTGAAATTGGTAATTTGTGTCTTTTATTTTATTGATCCAAAATAGTTAGAAGTTACCCTTTCATTGAATTTTTGTTATTAAACTAGCTGCTGGTTTTGCTGGATTTCTGTTACTTGTCTTTTCCATTTCATTGATTTCTGCTCAAAAATTTGTGTCCTTCTACTCACAATGAGTTTAATTTACTCTTCTTTTTTTTAGTTTCCCAAGTAGTTTAATTTTAGATATTGATTTAGACCTTTTTTCTTTTTAACATAAGCATATAAAACTAAATTTCTTTCTGAGCACTGTTTCAGCTGCATCCTACAAATTGTGATTTGCGTTTTTATTTTCATTCAATTAAAATATTTTAAATTTTCGTCGTGATTTCTTCTTTGACCCTTGGATCATTTAGAAGTAAGTTAATTTCCATATATATGGGGCTCTTTAACTGTCTTATATTTGTTGATTTCTAATTTAATTCCTTTGTATCAGATAACATAATCTGTAGGATTTCATTCTTCTGAAATCTTATTAAACTTGGTTTTGGTTCACCCTATATTCTATCTTCATGAACATTCCATGTGCATTTAGGAAAAAATTTGTATTCTGAAATTTTGGAGGGTAATGTTCTAAAATATCAATTAAGTTAAGGTGTGATTGGTAGTGTCACTCAAATCTTTTTGGTACTGTTGTTTTGTCTATTTCTTCTATCAGTTATTAAAAGCTATGTGTTAAAATCTCCAGTCATGATTGTAGATTTGCTTTTTTTCCCTTTAGTTTTATCAGTTTTTGCTGCATATATTTTGAAGTTCTACTGCCAGGTACACATACATTTAGAATTTTTATATCTACCTGATTTATTGATCCCTTTATTATTATGACTATTACCCTTTGCCTCTAATACTCCTTGTCTATTTTGTCTGATTTTATATAGGTACGCAGCATACTCCCCTTACTATTGGCATGGTATATCTCTTTCTGTTCTTTTAATTTCAACCTATTTATAGGTTTATATTTAAAGTACATCTCTTTGAAACAGCATATAGTTGGTTCTTGCTTGGGTGCCAGAGCATTTTTCTCAGTGTTCCTGCTCTATCTTCAGCTTGCAACCTTCCCTGGATCCCTACACCTGAGAGGATTTTATCTCCACATTCTTGCTTCTTCCCCAGCAGTAGACTATTTTTGCCTATTACTTAGTGCTGGCTAGTCTGGTGGCAGGGGTCCAACCCCAGTCTTAAGTAGGCCCTGGGTTCCTGTGTCTCAAGAATGGTCATTTCTCAGTGATCCTACCCATCTCCGAACAGTAGAAGACCTTTAATATAGTTTCCTGCCCCTACCCCAGGAGTAGCAGGTTTTAATTTTTTCCCTCCCTGTCCCCCTCCACCACCCCAATGCCAGGCCCTAGGCCCAACAGGTCTGGCTGACCTTCCTCAGCAACTTAAGCTTTTTGTTCACTAGAGAGAAGGGTTGGCAAGAATTCTTACCTTTTCTGCAGTGGCACCTTCTCTCTGCCAGGCCTACCCCTGGAGGAAGGCTTTCTCAGGTTTCCCTCCCCAAGTCCAGTCTTTAACACACAAGTAGGTGTGAATTCCCCTTGTGTCTGCAGCTCTCAGGAGTTTTATACTCTTACTCTAGTGAGTTAAGAGTATAGGGGTCCCCAAGCCCCAGAACCATGGACCATTACTGGTCCATGGTCTGTTAGTAACAGGACCACACCGCAGGAGGTGAGCAGCTGGCAAGTGAGAGCCAGTGAAGCTTCATTGTATTTGCAGCCACTCTCCAGTGCTAGCATCACCACCTCAGCTCCACTTCAGATCATCAGGCATTAGAGTCTCATAGGAGCACCAGTCCCTGGTGCCCAAAAGGTTGGGGACCACTGCTCTAGCCCACACTTGGCCTTTAGCAATTTATTAAACTTTTAGCTGATTTCTTAAATGCTTGTGTGGCACTCGCCATCTCTTCCTTCTATATTCTGCCATAGATGAGCCAGTGTCTTTGTTCCATCTCTTTTTCAGAGTGCACATCTAATCTTAGATTTCAGGCCACTTGATTGCCCTGAGACCATAGCTCTCTGTTGGGCTGAAGAAAAATTAGGATGTACATTACTCAGCTTTTCCTTATTGTGAGGGGAGCAGCACTCTTTCCATTTTTTCTGCATTCTCACTTGAGATTTTAAATAACATTTTTCTTTATGACAGTTACCACCTAACATATATCTTTTTGTCTACTATTAGTTGTCTTCTGCCAGAATATAGATTTTTTTTTGAGAGCTAAGACTGTGTTTTGCTTACAACTATATCATCTAGAATAGCACCTGATACATGATAGGTGCTCAATAAGTTTGTTAGATGAGTGAATGATATTTTGATCATGTCAAGGAATACTCAGAGCTACCTGTGTTGAAATTGAAATTTTTATTCAATATATTAAAATTGCAAATTTTAAAACCAATTCTGCCTTCAAATAGAACTTATACCTCTAGAATATTCACTCAGAAATCTAATAATTTTTGTGTCGAGTAATCATTTCAACTCAACCTTTAACAAATATTTACTTAGTTCACAAATTTGACAGAGTAAGTTATTTTCCACTTGACCCAGTTAAATCGGGCAGAAATTTCAAGTTGTCATTGGGTCCTGAATTTATTTACAGGGGCATTGAACTCACCTTAAAGGGAACAAGCTAGCCTGATACCCAAATTATGCTTGCTACATCAGCCAGAATCCTAAGCCTACATCTTTCAGCTGGGACTTAATTTTTACAAGAAATATGGCACACACGCTCTAGGCATCTTTCAACTTTCTACCAGTTTTGATGGTAGAGATGTATGGAGTTTTGCATCCTGACAAAATTAAATTTTCCATCCCCCATTCTGTTGTGACTGCTTCTTGACTATCTGATTTGCATACGAGTGACTGCACCCTCTTTAAACACCATTATCTCATTATTTATCAATACATATTAGGCTTCTTTGTAGGTTCACTCTCCATCTCTCCTTTTCTAGAGTCTAGATCAGAATTCAGTAAACTTTTTCTTCAAAGGACCAGATAGTAAATATAATACTTTCACAACTACTCAACTCTGCCCTTGTAGCACAAAAGGCAATACATAAATGAATAAGCATGACAGTGTTGTAATGAAACTTTATTAAACAGATGAGGGTCCAGATTTGGCCCATGGGCTGTATCTTTCGGACCCGGCTTTTGTACAGCCTTCAAGCTTAGAGTGATTCTTACATTTTTAAATGTTGGGGAAAAATAGAAAGAAGAGTAACACATTAAAATTCACATTTCAGAGTCCATAAGTAAAATTTTGTTGGAAAGAAGCCACCAAATTTATTTGTTTATTAATCATCTATGCTGTTTTTGTGCTACAACAACAAAGTTGAGTAGCAACAACAGAGACTGTATGGCCTACAAAGCCTAAAACATTTGTTATCTGGCCCTTGACAGAAAAGGTTTGCCAAACCCTAGTCTAGGTGATCAAAGGTTAAAGTCCTTCAAGGCCCACACCTAGTTCCCTTTTCTCCTCTCACTCTGTACTCTCTCCATAGGGATGGCTTCACATACCCATTGGCCCATGAAGAGAGACTCACAAATTTGTAACTCTAATATGGACCACTCCTCTGAACTGCAGACCAGTATATCCACTGTCTACTTGAATCTCTACTTGGAGGTCTCAAAGGTACCTCCAAAGTATACATATGCAAAGTAAAGCTAAGATCTAGCCCTTCAAATTTGATGTTCTTCCATTGTTCCATATCTTAGGAAATAAATCTATCATCTGTCCAGTTACTCAAGCCAAAACCTAGTGGTCACCCTTTTTTCCTTGCTCTTAGGTCTTTCACACATTGTTCTCTTTTCATGGAACACTTCTTCTCCGCATTAGTTAAAGTAGCACTAACTGCTACAACAAACTTAAAAATCTCAATGACTTAACACAATAAAAATTTATTTCTTGCTTTTACAAAATCCTATGTGGATGTTTCTGGTTGGCTGGTGGCCTTCCATATGATCATTCAGAGACCCAGGATCCTTCTGGCTATGGCTTTGTCATCCCATAGGGCCTTAAGAGTAGTAGTATATTGGATCCTATGCATCTGGTGGATAGGTGGTTGATCAGAAAGTAGGTGGTGAGAGATGTAGAAGATCATGCAGGAGGTTTTGAATCAGCTATGCCTGGAAATGACATCTGTTACTTCTACCCACGGTGCATTGGCTAGAAGTAAGTATATGACCACATCTAGCTCCTGGAAGGCAAGAAGATACACTGTCCAGCTGTGTGCCCAGAAAGTAAAGGGAACGGTTTTGGTTAATACAGATGTTTCTCTGCCACATACTCCATCCTCCACTACATTTGCTAATTTCCTCCTACCCATCCTTCAGCTCTCTCAGAAATGCCTTTTTCTATCTCCCTGACTAGGTCAAATCACCCTAGTACTTCATGTGCCTCTCTTTTAGGGCACTAATCATAGCTGTAAATCTATTCTCCTTTATGTTACTGTTTCTTCAATGCTTGTTTCCTACTAGGTAATGCTCTGTGAGGTCAGTGGTTATATCTGTTTTGCTTAGTCTCAACCCAGTGCTTGTTACATGTAGGTAGGTATTCAGTAAATATTTGTTAACCAAATGAACAAAAATGAAAGACATTGACTAGGTTAATAGACTATTGGACATGTAGTGCTACACAGTGAAGTCCCAGAGGAAGCCAAACTGAAATGCCCTCCTCCTTCCAGCCTTCAGACCTTAGCACCTTCTATGGGTCCCGAATCTGACCCAATAGCTTTCAGTGTATCCAGGTTCTGAAAGGTCACTGCCTTACTCCTGGCCCCTGTGATACTGAAGGCTCTGATATTGTTCTATTGCTAATAGACACCTTCCCCAGAGTAGTCCCCAGATGTTCCAGCCACTCTACTTAACAAGGATTATGTAATTTTTGTCCTTAAGAGGCTGGCCTTGGGTGGAGCAGCCCATTGGCCCCAGAGAGCCATGAGGTCTCCTTTACTATGGGGTCTACTTATCCCTTAGATAGATGGGTTCCCTTGACCTCCTGTTCCCTGTCCTTCCCCAGATGAGTGTCCAGGACAGGCCTCAGTGAAAAAGACCATTAGGAGTACTGTTGACAGACTGATGGGGTGTGTGGAGATTGCCCTGAGGAAGGGGACATGTCAGACAAACTGTATCTTGAAGTCAAAGTTAATTCTCTGCCTACCTTCCAGATTCCTTGCAAGACAAGTAGTCTATTGTTTTGTTATTATTATCACCAACATCCTCAACACTTAGTATAAGCTACATAACCAGTGTGCAGAAGAGAGAAAAACTCTTAACGTTGAAACATGAAACAGTGATGGTAGGATTTCAGACAGGAGGGGCAAGGCATTCTGGGTGTGAGCAGGTGAAACTGCAGGGATAAGACGTTGCCCGTCAATGAGTCCTGTCCATAACAGCATCACTTCCCCAGCCCCGCTCCAATCCTAGCAAGCATGTAGCCCTGCATTGTGGGCCTGGAGGCACTTGGGCAGAGGTGAGAGGTGGTATCAACCTGATGCTCTCACCTGCATGCCTTCCAGATTGCGAAGGAAGACGCCCTCCTGCCGGTAGCTCTCTTCCCATCTCTCTGTGAGCTCGTCTTTCATAACAACCCCCTGGTGGCCCACACACGAGGTATGGTGCCTGCAAAGTTGCTCCCCACAACCCAGTGCCCAGGAAGCAATGTGGGCACCCTATCCCAACCTTATTAGTGCCAAGCCCTGAGCTCTGCTCTGCATCGTGGGTGGGTGGACAAGAGGGATGGAGAAAACAGCAGACACTGCTGAGCATCGCTCCACACCTGCTCATCCTGACAGCAGCCTTGTGAGGCAGGCATTATCATCCCTGTGCACAACGACAGAAACTGAGAATCAGGGAAGTTCATGATCTACCCAAGGTTACATAGCAAGAAAGAGGTATAGCCAAGAATGGAATACAGAGTTATCTAGATCCTGTGTGAGCTCTTTAAGCAACACCCTGCTTTGTGGAACACTTCTGTTGTGACCTCATTTCCCAGTTGGAGAGGGGTGTAGAGCTCTCCCCTCCCAGAGCACAGTGAATGCAGTGGGTGCTTTGTCAGCCATAGAACCCACTGTCCAAGATGAGGCAGCTTGAAGGAGTTATAGAATTCTGGGTCCTGGAGTGACACCAGCAGAGTTCTGATCCTTGCTCCATACTGTCTTTGTTGCCCTGGGCAACTTCATTAACCTCTCTGTGCCTCAGTTTCCTCACCTATCTAACAGGAATAATATAGGTACATACCTCCTAGGGTTGGTGTAAGAAGTAAGTTAATTAAGTACAGTTATTTGAACAGTGCCTGACACACAGTGCCCCAGTAAATGTTAGCTATTTGTAATCTTATTTTCCAATTATGGTTCCAGGGGTCCCTCCACTGCTCAAAAGCTTCCTCCAGGAGCGGCTGGGGATCCACTTAATTAGAAAGAAGACAGTGAAGGCTAAACATCATATTTTGATGCCTCAGAAGGACTCACGGAAGGTAAGGCTTCCAAGGCAGCACTCCCCAACCCCATGTTAATGCATGTAGACTCACCTGGCAATCAAGCTGCACTCTCCCACAATGCCCAGAGTCCCTTCATTAGGTTTATAGTAGCAGTAGTGTCTTCTCCTTTCCTTGCTCTATTAATACAGATATACCCAGGAGGGACAAGACAATCAGAGAGACCCAAAAGGCAGAATCAGGATGAGCCTTGGAGGTCATTGAGTCTGACCCCCTAATTTTACAGAGAAACTGAGGCCCAGAGCAGGAGCTGTAGAGATATGGGGAGAAATCAGTCAGAAGACCCAGGTATGAGTCTGACTTTATCACTTTCCATAGCTGCCTGAATTTAGCCAACAGTTTAACTCTTTGAGCTTCAGCTTCTCAACTCTAAAACCTCTCAGAGCTGCTGAGAGGATTAGATTAAGCAGCAGATAGGAAAATACATTATAAACTCCCCAAAGCCATACCAGTGCAAGTAATAGTCACCTATAGTAATCATGAATGGCTGCACCAGGCCTAGAATACACATCTCCCGCTTGAATCTTAGGAATCATTTCCTTATGTTGAGGGCAGTCTGCTCCCTCTGTACCTTCTCTCTGTGCCTTCTGGGATATCATAAAGTAAGTTAAATTCCTCTTTCATCTGATGGACCTCAGAAATTTCTGTGAAATGGTCCTCCATCCTGAACTTTAATCTGGGCATTGCTAGGATCAAAAGTTAAGTACAGTTCTTCCCTTGACACTCCCTGTATAGCCTGCTTCTGTCCAGGCAAGGTTTTTCTTGCCTGGAGCCTTCAGAGGACCAGAGCAGCACTCAAAGCCAGAAAAAGACAGAAATTGAAACAGTTTCCATCATATTCCCCTTGTCTGTTGCCTCCCCTAAGAATCCCACTGCCTCCCTTCCCGTTAGCCAGCGGGGGAGAGGCAGAATCAGAGTTAAGCCGGATGCTAAGTACACAGTCCTTTCTCCCATGTCCAGAGCACCCATACCTAGTACTCTGCTGAGCACTTGCACAGGTACTATCCCATAATCCTCACAACAGACAAGGAAGCAGGCCCAGAGAGGTGAAATAACTTATTTGTTAGTTAGTGTTGGAGTCCAGGGGAACCTCTAACTTATCAGTTATGACCAATAAGAGTATAAACACAAATGCCAGTGGCCGAACGAGAAGCAAATCAGTGCTTTGTAAATCTAGGCAAACACCATCTAACCTCCAATGCAGGCTAGACTGGAGAACGTGGCTAGGCCTTTAGCTAGACTGGAGAAGATATCATGTCCCCAGTGTGCTCACAGAGGTGGGCTGGATATATGCAGCAGACTCGAGGCCTTTTACTCAGTCACATAGATAATGGCTGCTGGCCCTCCCTCAGGCCTAGGAATGGTCAGAACTAGGGGAAGATGGAGAACCTGCCAGAGCAGGCCCAGGTACACCCAGCATGTAACCAAGATGCTATGTGAGCCCCTTGCATGTGAGAACACAGATGGAAGATAAGACAGCTTGCCCCTAATGCTTGGCAAGCCAGCTCACCAGGGATGCAGGACCCAGGAACTGTTGACTTTTGACCAATTAGGTTAATCCAGTCTTCCCTTGGAAGGGGCTGGGACAGTTATTTGAACAGTGTTAGTGGGATAGACAAAGAGCGTCCTCCCCACCCCACCCCTGCTTCCTCTGAACTCTAGCACAGACCTGTGAGAGGGAGGAATAACTGTTGCCCCTTTCCCACCAGCTGGCAAATGATGACACTTGGTAATTGGGACACTTTGGCCTGGATTCTGAAAAAACTCTGGGTTCCTAGGCTTCAGGTCTAAACACTAAAGCCTTACATATTTTCAAAAAGGAAATATTGTTTATAAAACAGCTATCCTTCACACTTCTTAGTCTGTTAGGTACACTTGCATACATCATCTCATTTGGAAGAACTGCAGTATAGGGAGGCCAGGGACTGTTATCCCATTTCACAAGGAGGATAGAATTGTATTCCAGACCGTATTTTTCTTACAACAGTGCTTGGGATCTTTCCACTACACTATATTGTCAAAGTATAGCTATAAGTGGACCAAATACCTTTGACAAAGAATAAAATCAACCCACCATGTAACTAGAGAGAACTAAGCGCAGCTGAAGGAAACTGAGCACATGGTTCCCTCCTGGCACTTGAGGCAAAGGGGGAAGACAGGCTTTTGCTAATTAAGGAAGCTGAGTAGTTCAACAGGAAAAGAAATTATTTCCTTGATCCTGAACTCTGAGAGATCTTTGTATAAGGTGCAAGGACCAGCATCCTGAATGGGGCCTGGTGCTGCTGCCTTCCAGGAACTGTAGAACCATCTCCCCCATGCCGTCTAGGAGTCCCTGAGGAAAGTTAAGGGCACTGTGTTAAGCCTTGATCAGAGGAATAAGACTACTGAGGGCTGGAGTGATATGATCAGGGGTGCAGAATGAAGCCTGCAGCCCCGGACAAGAATTAGATAGCCCAGATGCTGCCACTGAATAACTCCGTGAGCTTGGACAAGTCACTTTACCTCTCTAAGCCCATTTGCTCATCTATAAAATGAGGATAATTATTCACTGGGTAGTTTTGAGGTATAAATAAAACAACATATGTCATTCATGGGGCACATCCTAGGTACCCATAAGTGTGATTATGCGCCCTCCCTCTCCTTTTGAGCCCTCACCCAGTGCTCTGTTACTATACAAACTGGCCTTAGGCTGATGAGGTCCAAGATGAAAGATTCTGATTAGGAAGCAAACCAATCCAGCTCTTCTCCCATGACAGGTGAAAACCCAAATTTTAAAGTTGCCAAAGCAGCCTCTGATGCTCCATCACCTACCTGGAACCACAACCCAGTCTCCCTCAAAGGAGACAGTAGGATCAGAGCTGACTGAAGTACGGCCCACTGCCAAAAGCACTTCTCGGGAGTCAGTGATACCCGTGGAGGGCGTGCACGGCCCTTCCCTGCCCCACCGAACCTTTGTGCCACTTCCGCCCATCTGCTCTGACTCCACTGTGCTTAGTGAAGAGACAACGTCCCGCCGAAGTGACACCGCTGGCCACCTCAGCCCGGAGCACCTGTCAGATGAGGACATCAAGAGCACAGAATCCATCTTCTTGACCCAGGTACCTGGATCCACCTGCCCCTGCCCACTTGTTCCCAACTCCCATAGGTTCCTGAGCAGCCCTTAGCTAGCTGGATTGCTGTAGGCAGCTGGAAGCAAGCATAAGGCAGATCTGGGAACCAGAAGGTGGCACCCTAACTAGGCCTACAGGTCCCTTCTGGGAGACTCACTGACCCAAGGCTACTAGTAGGGACACCCATGGGGACAAGTCATGGTCCTATGGTATAAACCACACCTGGGGTCTGGCTGGGGTGCAATTCTGACAAGGTTTTCAGAAGGAATTGCTGCTGCCTCTGCCAATCTGCTTAAGGTGACCTCACTTGTGATGCTGCCTCTGAATCCTGGGAATACAGATGGATGAGACATGGTCCTGTCCTCAAGATGTCCTCAGTCTAATGGAGGAGATGAATAGGAACAGTGCATACAGTCAGTGCTGAGAGTGAGAAACTCAGGGACTGGGAACCTAGAGGAAGTGGGGATGCCTCTGTCCCAGACTAGGGAGGGCTTCCTGGAAGAGAATCAAATGAGATGAGTTTTGCAGGCTGAGTAGGAGTTAACAAGGTAAAAATATGGGCAGCAAGGGCATTCTGGGCAGATCAAACACCATGAAGCAGAATACAGAGGAAGGAAATTAAAATGGTACATGCAGGAACCATGAATGGTTCATTGTCAGTGCAACAGAAGGGTGACATGTAGGAAAATGGAAATACAAGGCTGGGATAGTTGGCAGGGGCCCCTTAAACTTTATTATTGTATCATTGCCCTTTCTGATCTCCCCACCTGCTGTCTTGCACCTCCAGATCTTTCCAAAGTGTACATTCACATTTATATCTGATTTTCTGTCCTTCCACCCCTTACATACTCCATGTACGACTTATAGTGATATATAAATTCCTACATGAAAAAAAGTAGAGTATAAATAAATAAGCATTAAAAATAAACAATTGAGAGAGTTGTATGAAAGGAAAATATGGACTGGAAAAGAATAAGTTCAAGGGTAATTCTGTCACTCAAACGTGCACATCATGCACTACTACTATCATAATAGAGGTGTATTGCCAAAATGCAGTTCTGAGCAGCCAAAAACAATACAATCGAGTCACTATGATTGAAAAAAAAACTTTTTTTTTCCTTGCCTAATTGCCCAGGTTATAACCTGGGGAGAAGTGACAAGAATAGACATTTTTGTCTTATTCCTGATCTTAACAGGAAAGCTTTGTAGTTTTTCACAATTAATTATAATGTTAGTTGTGAGTTTTTTATAAATGTCCTTTACCAGGTTGAGGAAATTTCTGTTCCTTTTTGTTTTGTTTTGCTTTGCTTTTTTATGAATAGATGTTAGATTTTGCCAAATGCTTTTTCTGTGTCTGTTGAGATTATCATCTAGTTTGTATCCTTTATTTATTGATAGGCATACTACCATATTTGCTATTCAGGTATTAAACTAACCTTGCCTACCTTTTGCTTTTCTTATATTGCTGATATGGCTTGCTAGTATTTTTTTGAGGATTTTTGTGTTTATATTTATAAGGATATGGAGCTGTAGTTCTCCTTTCTTGGGATGTGTTTCTTTTGTTTTGGTTTCAGTGTAATGCTGACCTCAGAATGAGTTGGGAGTGTTCTTTCTCTTCTAATTTTTGGAAGAGTTTTCAAAGGATTGGTGGTCATTTTTCTTTAAATGTTTAGTAGAATCCACTACTAAAGCCATCTGGTCCTTGACTCTTCTTGATGGGAAAACTTTAAATTGCTAATTCAATCTCTTTACTTGTTATAGGTCTTTTTAGACAGTCATAAGTTTTAAGAACAAGTAATTACATCCCTACATGAAATACAGGTTTCATAAAGATGTTTATTATAACACCAATTGGGGTAGGCTAAAACCAAATTCAGACAATGTTCATTTATCCCCCTGTAACTCCTCCATGGCTTGTTATCCATCACAGTAAGGGTAAAGAAAATAAAAACAAATGCCTCAGCTTGGCATTTAAAGATCTTTACTGATCTGGGCCCTGATTATTGCTCCTGCTGCCTCTGTCTTTACAGTACACCCAATTATACCAGTATTAGGTTCTCCTAAATGTACCTTGCTGTGTCTTACCTGTGCTCTTTGCTATAATAGCATCTTGCTGTCCCTTGCCTGCAACAGTCTTCCTTTCTCATCACTTGTAGACTTCTCCTTTCTCCACCCCTGCCTGGGGATGGCTCTTCTGGTTCTTCAAGACATAGCTCAGGCTAAAGCATTATTTCCTCCAGCAAAATTCCTAGCATCGCAGGCTGGTTTAGGGCTTCCTGCAGGCTCACCTAGAAGCCTTGTGCTCCCTTCTGTTACAGCATTTACCAAGATGTATGGTCATTGTCTAGTTTCATGTTTGCCTTTTCTCACCCCAGTCTTGGTTCTTGCCCTTAATAGGGCCAGTATGGGGCCCCACACAGAACTGAAGCTCAGACGTGTTTATGGAATGAATGAATGTATTTTTCTTCCTGGGCCAGGTGAGTGGGCTGCCTTCCACCATTCTCCAGAGGGATGCTTCAGAGGTGGAGAAAAAACAAAGATCACCCCTACCCCCAGCGCCCAGAGAGGTGAAGAGGACTCGGAGGAAGTTTCCAACTGCCTCACTCCCCAGCAAGTACCATGGCTACGAGGAGCTGCTGACAGCCAAGCCTGATCCAACCTTCCCTGAGCCAAAGGGTATGTGAGAAGACTAGCTCCAAGGCAAGGGGCCCTCTCCACAGCTCAGAACAAGTCAGGGCAAAGCCAAGGCTAGTGCCAAGCCTCTTTGCCAGACCAAGGAGCTGTCTTCAGACTGTCAAAGGGCCCCTGAAGGTGTCCTGATTTGGAGGCCTACATGTTGGGACCCCTGGCCTGGGGCTTAATTGGCTTTGAGGAGCCACAGCTGTTCAGATTCCAACCAGTCTGGTTGCCTTAGGTCTGGTTGGCAAAATCTCTCAGGAACGGTCTGATGAACAAACACCCAGATTCCTAAGCTCCTCCCCAGCCTAGTTAAGCCCAAGACTGAACATCCAAAGACCCCCCCTATCTGGTTTGAGGCAAGGGAGATAGTGCCATCTCTGAGCTCCTTATTTCAGACTGATGTGTTAATCGTACTGGTACTTTCAAAGGAACTAGAGCTTAGCTGTGCTCTTTTGGGTGTCAGTCCCTGCAGTGTATAACCCCCCTGAGGTTAATGGCGTTACACTAAAGTCAGCCCTTTCCCCCACACCAATGCCATTTCCCATTAGGATCTTTGCTCATGAGGGTTCAGTATTCACTGAATAAATGATGGAACTTCTGACACTGCAGCAGATCAGGAAGAGATGTGGGAACAGTATACCCTCTTGGGGCTTTTCATCCTTTTATCCAGGACCACTATGAGATGGGGAATTAACAAATTGGGGGAGACATCTAGGAGGAAGGGGGAGGTACCTGGACTCCACGTTGCCTTCCTGCCCTAGGAATCCAGAAGAATGCACAGGCCCTGCAGCATATGCTGAAGCACCCACGCCTTTACCACTCCTCCAAGCCCAAGATGAACACTCTTCAGAAACACTATGTTCCCAGAGAGAAACGGGTAAACCTGCACCTCCCTGAGTGTACAAATGGTCCTCCAGGGCCCCCACAAGAACAGAGGTGGCTGTCACCTCGGGCCCTTCTAAGGGCCATGCTTTCCCAGCGCCCCCAGTTGCTTCCCAGCCTGTAGCTGTGACTATATGAGGAAGTGAGGCTGGGAAAGTCTGAACATAAGATTGAGATAACACTCTCCTCTCACCTTCTGTCAGGCCCAGAGGATCCCTGTTCCACCTCCACGGAAGACTCGAGCCCAGCTTCTGGATGACATCCTCATTCGCATGCGCGACCCCCAGAACATTACGGAGGCTCCGCTAGGTATAGCTCTGGCCCCCAGTCCTCAGCTGCCAGGACCAGAGATCTAGTTTATTCATCTGCTGGTATAAAGCAAAGGGCTCATCTCAGAGCTAGGAGGGCTTTTAGGGAGCATCTGCCCAGAGCTTCCCATGTGCAGAAACTGAAGGCTGAGTAGGCAGGGAGTTGCCTAAAGTCCCACAGCATGTTACAGACTAGAACTAAGGCATGACAGGACACCACTGGCTTCCTAACGCCTCAAGCTGGAGAGGTTTTTTTTCCTTTTATTTTTGTTTTGTGTTGTTTTCTGTTTGTTTTCTCTATTTTTTTTTTTTTTTATGGTGACATTGCTTAACGAAATCCAATAAATTGGAGAGGCTATATTTCAGTCCCCTTAAAATTCTTCTCCCATACCATCCTACTTTCTAGGTGAGGCCTTTAGATCCAGCCCCCACTGCTTTAGGCTAGGTGACACCCAGAGTGAGCCTGCTGCTCCTCCTGGCTTCTTTCCCTCAGGAGCTGTCCTGAGTCAGCGGACAGAGCGGCGGCTGGTGAACCAGAAGCAGTACCTGGAGGCCAAGAGGCTGCTCAAGGAGTTTCGGGCGCGTTACCGGCAGCTGGTGCGCAGTTCGCTGCGGACGGTGTTCGGGGCCACAGCGCCGCCTCTGGCCCGCCCAGCCCTGAGCGAGGGCCCACCTAAATTCGGCCGTTTCCTCCAGTTCATGGATGAGTTCTGCCGGGAGCCCACAGCCAGTGACTCGAAAGGCTAGAGCTGTGTACAGGGCCACGTGCGCTGCCCAGCCTGCGCCCCATACCCTCCCCGAGGGCTCCACACCCTCGACTGTGCCTCTGCCTCGGGCTGGCTGGGCTGAGTGTGGGCCTCAGAGCTCAGCTCAGCCTTGCTGGCTGGCCCCAGAGTCGGGAGCTTGTCAGGACCTCCCCTTCCCGGGCCCAGCAGGATCCAGCGCCTGGCCCAGCTGCAATAAAGAGTGGGTGCAGAGAGCAGGCTAGCCTACGTTCTTTCTTGGAGTCTGGGCCAGGCTGTCACACTGGGAAAGATCTCTGAGTTGATGCGCATCCTAGAGTCCTGTGGGAAACCTGCTTGAGTCACACAGTTGAGCGCTAGGATAGAAAACAGTACAGCAAGACCTAAGTAAGGCTCAGAGACGTTAACTCACCCACAGCCAATAAAGCCTGTGTGTGTTGGAAAGGGGTGGCAAAACAGACCATCAAGCCCCAGAAATGGTGCTTTTTCTGTTGGACAGCTTTTTCCATTGAGGACAGATGTGGGGAGGAGGAAGAGAGGATTGGGAATTCCCTTATCAGACAGCTATGGCCACAAAGTTGGGACAACCTGAGGAGAGGGCTTACATGGAGTTTCCCAGGGTCCTCTAACCTAGGATACGGACTGAAGTCCCATATGGGCTGTGCTTCTAAAACGGACCCTGAGGCTGTGCAAGGTCAACGTGGGCTCACAGTACATAAACTACTTATGGCCCAGGCAGCCTGCAGGGTTGCCCCCTTGTGAGTGCCTACTAGTCAGCACCTGCTACAGAGGAGGATCTGGAGGCCCCTGGGGCTGGATTCCAGAGATGCGCAGAGGGGATGGATGCTGGGTATGACCTAGTCACCTGGGCAACACTTGTACCTAAGGCTACTTTTCTGGAGGTGCCCACAGTTCAGACCTGGAGAGCAGTTCCCAGAGTCTCCAGGAAGCAGTGACACAAGGATTAAGGATCCTCAGCAAGACATAAACTCCTACAACCTAAGTTGTAATAAAGACAATTATAGAAATTTAGTCTTGTAGACATAGACCTAACAGGAGAAGCATGGAGTATATGATGTACTTCAAGTGTGGGACTCTATTAGACACAGAATATTTCCATACGATCATACTCAACCACATAGCCTCACACATGTGGCCAGTTAAATATTTACCATATAGGCACATTTGCATTCATACAGTCACATGCATATATATACCAAACTACAAAGTCGTATCTCATTCATCCACACAGGCACCTGGACAGATACAGGTAATAGTGTTACCCACAGCAGCACTCCTGTGCACAGGCATGTTTACTCACCACCTTGGATCTCCTGGGGCCAAAGACCACCCTTCCCCTGACGTCAGGGAGGAGAATCCACCCAAACATTCACGCTGTAAACCTCGCTAGGTTCTGGTTCTACAGAAGTAGACTGCTCCCTTCAGCTAGAAACATTATCAGACCATAGGCTCTCAGGCCTGAAAGGCTCCTGGAAACATCTCCCAACCTCGAGGGAGGAAGAAGCCTCTTGCAAACTCCACAACAGATCATTTAACTCCTGCTTGCACATCTGGTGGCAGGGAGCTCAGTCCTTCCAAAGAATGTCCCCTACTTTGTTGAGAAAATGATAAAACAGTTCTAGTCATTGGGATAAGCTATCTAAGCCCTTTGTTTGTCCTAGCTCTGCTTTTTGGCCAAGAGTATATATCTGCTTTCTCTGCCCAGCCAGGCCAACTGTTCACTGATGTGAACACATTCTGAAGAGGCTACACTTACCCAGGCCAGACACTCTTAACTTTCTCTGTTATTCCACATAGGATACCATATGACTAAATTGGTTGCCTTTCCTGGACTTGCCAAGTTTGGGGTTTTTCTCCCTACTCATGATACCTAAGATGCAGTACTCCAGCTGTGTCCAACACAGCACACAGCACCATTGCCCCCTCTCTTCTCTGAATAGGACATTTTTATAGAGCCAAACATTTTATTCATCCTTTGCTCATTCTTAAAACAATGACATTATCCCTTTGGCTTTTATTAAGCCTTTATCAGCAGATTACTAATACCAGAACTGCTTTCCATTTTTTATACTTGAAGTTGATCTTTGATATCCAATGCAGGATTTTCTACATTTCATCATCTTAGTCTCCAGGCTGCCAAGATTATTTGCATTCTTGATAATTAGCTTTCTCATCTTAAAGAGATTACACACAAATGTAATCCTATACATTTGTTCTTCACAGCTATGGCTAAGGTGACTAGAGCCAGTGCTGAGCATGTTCCCACAGGCACTACCTTGGCATTCCTTTAAAACCGCCACATTCCTATCAAGAAAAAAACAGCATTCCATCCTTTCTGTTGTTTCCAGGCAGGATATCAGACTGTCTACTTCTCCACCCTCCCATACAGGTGAATTGCTGCATTTCTGGAAGCCATACAATCATTTACCAGTTATGTCCAATTCTTTTGTGTATCAGGAGTAATCCAGACTGCATCACATTACTAGGGTTCATTTTTTAACCCTCCCTCTCCTATTCGCTGTATAATATAGTCACCTTTACCCATAGCATCAATGGGAGTTTCAATCTCTATAAATCCTTTTGGTGTTAAAAACACCTTTTGAGGCCTCAGTTGCGTGGTTTCCTGAGTTTTGTGCTTTTGAAGAGACGTGGCCTAATCCTCGTCTCAGCAAAGCCTCAAACTAGTTTTGTCAAATGAACTGGAATTCATAACTAATCAAGGAGGCCATTTGGGTGGTAGCTACCCCTCCTGTTGCCACAGAGTCGCTCACTCACCTGAGCACATCTGAACTACCATTTGGTACTTCATCTCCCTCGGCTGACTCTCACCCAGAACCCCCTTCCTTCTCTATAAGGAGATGGGAAGCTGGCTGCCACTCTTCTGAGCCTTCTTCAGTCTAACAGGGGCAAACCAAAAGAAACATTTTCTCCTACCACCAATTCTTTAAATTCTGCCATGTTTTCCTAGTCATTTATCCAAGATGCCAGTGATTACCCAGAGAGAGATGGATGTGGCCACAGGACTGATTTAGTTGCAGATTGTGCCTCACAATCCTTGCTACCTCAGGATATCTCCCACCCTTATAGTGGGCGCAGAGGGATGGTAATCTCTTTAGCCTTGTCAGGCCCAGTCTAGGAGGAAAGCTGACCCAGAAAGCAACTGAACTATACTGTTAGGGAAGGCCAGTAGAGGAAGATGGCATCATCCTGAGACTGATTTGAACCCGGGCAGCAGAAAAAGCAATCAGTGGCTTTGGAATCAGAGAACCTGGCTTCTAGGCTGTCAGGGCCAGTGTCCTATTTGCAAATGAAGGCCACCCCTTTCATCGCACCATGCTATAAAGGAATTAATGAATGTGGCATGTAGGGCATTTTCTGTTACTTTATGGGCCAAGTGACAATCAAGTTGTTTTTCTCTGACTAGCTGCATTGTTTCTTGCAAATCATTTTAACAACCCTCCTTTAGAAGAGGTTGGGCCAGAAGATTTCAAAGATCTCTCAAATGCTGGTTTACCATGTGTGACAAGGACTTCTTACATCAGTACAAATTGGTTTTACAAGTTTATATGGAACAAGGATACATTTGTTCTCTTTCGGATGAGAAACTGATACCAAGGGGATTCTGATGGGTTCCTGAGCAAGCTCCCAAGAGGGTATTTTTAAAAAATCAGTTGTTCTCAGTATAGCCCTAATGTGCATAGATAATGTAATCCTATACGTTTGTTCTTCACTCAAACCCTTTCTTGGTGCCTTCATTAGAAGAATGGCTAAATATGGCAATAAGATACATAAATCAGAAATAACTTAGAGCTCAAAAGACAGTTGTACATCACGGAAAGAAATCCCATCCCAACTAATTTCTCTCATCATTCTGAATGCCAAAGCAAGACATTCCAATGTGGGGCATCTCCCATCAAATAACACACACATGTAGTCTAAGCCCAGATTTGCCTGAGATTGCTCTCCAGAGATAAGACTTTGACTAAAAACAGAACATTCACTTTCATGAGTGCTCTACTATATTCTCAACTTGGGCCTCTCCTCAAGCAGGTAAACATACATTGAAGAATGCACTAAGTGGTACTGTTCAAATAACACATCACATCCCGTTTGAGTTTGTGCCATTTCTTTGTTGGCGGAACCATCCTGACAGGGCATGCTCTGTTCTGAGTCCTCTCTTGTCAAAAATGCTCTTTATGATGAGTCTGAGGAGACAGCCAGCTGTGGCAGTCCACATGGATCCAAGTCCCTTCTCCAACTCTAATGCAGACAGCAGGTTGAATAAAACCAATATACAACTCATTCTCTATTTATAGGTGGGAGGGGAAAAGGTCCTAATGACAATTGTGTTTGCATTAACACAGCTGAGAGTAAATAGCACATCAAGTACCGCCCCCTCCAAATCCATTATTTGGCATTTAAGGTAACCATTTTTCCTCACATAGTTTTCATGTTCTCATTGGGACTTTGAGTGTTCCACTGGAAGCTAAGGATTAAACCCACTGAGGGAGAGCCCTTGCTCCCTTTGGTGGCGCAACTTAAGAGGGTGGGCAGGGTCAACAAGGGAGAATCTGACTGCTGCCTTCTGGAGCCAGGGCACAAAAGCTACTGTTGAACTCTAACTGCTTAATCTTTGAGGAGTGCATTGCCTGTTTTTTACCCCTTATTAGAGGAAAGGAAGATGAGCAAGCCTGGCTTTAACTTAGCCTTTTCCAAATAGTTCTCCATTTAAGACATCAGAAAAGAGGGAGCGTGCTCCAAGTTGAGGCTGCCTCCCACACTTACCGACATTAAGGAAGCATTTACTCACAAAACGTGTAAATATTTTTCTTAGGAAGAAAAAATACTGATAATACATAGAACAATGTAACATACAGTCTTGGCACTTTTCCATCATCAATTTAACCAATCTAAACTGGTTAACTGGTGACCTCTGTATGTTTCTTTTTCTGTAGAATAGTCTTTTCAGAAAGTTACAGTGGATAATAATCATGTGTAAAAATGCATTTCTGGATCATCTTTGGAGGAAAACCTATTTAGCAGCCTCTTTCCCTAGAATCCCATTCCCTCCCCTCCCCTTCCACCCCTCAACCCACCAGAAATGCTTTCTCATAGAGTCCCAAGAATTTATAAGCAACTATATTCACTTCTAAAAACCAGGCCAGAAGACCACTCTATGGGTTGAAGGAAAAGGCTGGCTGAGAAAGATTTCAATCCTTAAGGAGTTCTTGATTTTCAAAGAAAAATTAAGGGCTGGCTGGTTTTTAACCCTTGGTAGTTAAAATGACTGTTCCAATAAAAATATACCACTTCCCTAGATTCCATATTCACAATCCTCATGCTATGAGAGTTTTCCCTTCCTGGGTGTGTATTCAGGGGATATAGATAGGTACATTTTAATTCTAACTGAAAAAATCAGGAAGAAAAGCTGTTAAAAAGTCTAAATTATTTGGGTGACCCCTTGTTAGCAAAGTGTGTGTGTGTGTGTGTGTGTGTGTGTAACTTAAAAGACTATTCAGACTCTAGAAAACTAGAGTACAAAATAGGGCACTGAGTATCAAGTTCCTAATTTCTTAAAAAAGATGAGGGGCAATGAGGAGGAAGAGTTTGACTTGGATGATTTCTATACCCATCCCAACTAAATAACATTTTATTATTATGATCTGGTCTTTAGTTTTCCTTTCCTTCCTTACTTCTGCTGACCTTCCATCTCAATGAAAAGCCAGGTGCGAAAGAGGAAAGGAATCCCAAGCTGCTGTCAGTGCAGTTGAGAAGTCTGACTGGGTTAGAGCTTAGGAGGTTACTAAGTTGAGATGTGGGCCTCCTCTGAACACATCAGTGATCCACAACCTGCCTCATTTCTTGGGGCTCATGCTAAAGCAGCTCCTGAAGAGATCTTATTGTCCTATCATCTCTGAAGGAGAAAATTCATTCTCCTTGGTAAAATTACTGAGAAAGTGGAAAACAGTGTTACAATCAAATTCGCAAATACTGATGGGGATATCTAAAATATTCAAGGCAGCCTACTTGGTGCTGGACCATATCGTGAATGGGACCGTCCACGATCATCACTATGAAAGAAGTGGCCTTTCGTAAGACCATTAACAAAATCTCCAGCCACATATACATTCAAATACATTCCACTGGACATTGAGCTCCACAAGATCAGGGACTGTCCTTTCCATCTTTGTATCTCCATGACCCAGCACAAGGTTGGCACAAATTTGAAGCTCAGGAAACGTCTGTCAAATGGAACAGAAAGGACAAACAGCGCAGCCTTCGGTCATCAGCTTCACCAGTCAAGCACAGTGGCAGCTTTCCATTTTAGACAGTTTGTAATCATACAGCAATTAAGCAGCTTTAATCTTTCGAGGGCATTTTTCTTTTTTGGGAAAATGAACAAAAATACAGAAGGCATTCATCACCAGTGTTCCCTCCAAGCAAAAATTTAAAAATTAATTTTAAGAAATGAAGCCACTTTTATAAAAGGTTTTCCTGGGAAGCCTCAGCCAAGAATTAACCTTTTAAAAAGAGGCAACTATATGAAAGAGGCCAGGGGCTGGATAAATACTCCCATGATTTGACACCAACCCAACAGGCCCAGATGACTTCTAGGCAGATATAATCAATGGAATCATGATTCCAAAGTGTCCTCTACTCTACAGAAAAGGGCTGAGAGACCCATTCTCAGGGTGCCATGTTTCTTATATTTTCCATCGGAATGACCTCCACCCTCTTACCTCTTGTTACTTTCCCCTCGATAAGAAAAAACGAAGAATGCATATGCATAAGAAACAGAAGAACAAGGGAAATTTGTATGATAATTTGGATTCCAATGATTTGTGAGAAATGTTTGTTTTGTAAAATAGTGTACCTCTCATTCTAGCTCAGAAACCCTCCCCTTCATTTTATTTTTGTTCCTTGTCTTTCTTTTTCTCCAAAGAATTCACGTCAGCAACTCCATTTGTAACCAACTTCACAAGCAACAGGAGAGGAAAATTCTTCCGAAAGAAAAAGTATTCAGGTTTGAGTTATTAAGTATGGGAAGCATCTTAAAATACAGATAATACCTAAGTGGTTTTTTACTTCTCCAAAGCCAAGCAGATTAAAGATTAAGCCTCCTCCCTCTTTAGCCTCCATTGCGTTGCTTATATTCCAAGAACTACTGCTCAGCTGGAAATCTGGCAAACAACTGTCAATACCACTGTCGCAGGAGTAAGGGGGAAAGTCAGTAAGATGGATCCAGAATTCAGAATATTCGCTGTTTTAACAAGTAGATTTTCACTCTGCACCTGAAGCTAACACTTGTTGCTACAGACATGCAGCAACTTCTTCAAATGTAAGGATTACTTTGGGAAAATATTTAAAATATATATCTTTTCTATTAAAAATATTTTTTTTCCAAAAACAAAAATCGGTTACAACTGAAAAGCATTTTTCAAATTATTGGATAAAATGGTGGCAAGTGGAAAAATAAGTGTTTTTGCTATAACCAATGAGACTAGCCTCTCAACAATATTTACTAAGATCAAAAAGAAACTATATGAAATGGCAGTAACTAATGTTTTCTCTAAGTGCATTTGCTAAGTCACCCTCTCTGTCTTCTGTGGACCAGTGCTAGCTCTTTCATCTTGGGCACCAACACGCCCTCCAGTAGCCTTTGGGGGATATATGTTGCTGGCAGGACCTAAAACTGAAGTGGTGTGAATATAAAGTCATGAGACTAATGTATGTTTTTTTAAGCACGTGTACACACAGAGAACACAAAAAACATACATTCAAGTGAGTGACACTCCCTACCAAAGTAGTCACTGAGGAGGTTCCACATATCTCAATGATCACCAGCATGCTTAAGACACCTCTGGAACTTCTCTCTGGGAACTGTTTATAAGCCACACATACACACACAAAATGGCTCTACTTTATAGCTGCATTAACCCACTCACCTTCTCTTCCAGAGGCTTCAGATAGCTTCTGACTAGTTTCAAACTTAAAATTCTCTCTCCTATAACTTCAAAATAGTAAAGATTTGCCCAGAGAAGGAAGGCAAATCTCCTGAGAAAAGATTATGTAGTAAATCTCTAGTGACCTTGATCAGTGAGTGAGTCACTATTCCAGATCTTAGCTTCTGCTTTAATAAGAGAAAGAAGCTGGAAGAGATGACCATTAAGGCCCCTTCCAGTTCTGATATTTGAGTAGTCTGTGTTTCTAGACTTTGAGGACAGTTCCAGAAATGTTTTCACCAAGGGCAACATCATTGGGAAAAATTATGCAGTATCCTAGTGGGGCCATTCAAGGGAGACAAGAGACATTGGGATATTTAGCTCTGAAAGCTTTGTTAAAATGCTAGTCACATGACTTTATAGTAACAGCTCATACATGCACAGGGAATGCCAGCCTATCTGAGATTCCCTAAAATCATATCTTAATCCCTATTCTCAATGAGCCCACATGGGCAGAAGCACCAAGCACCACCAGGGATGCAAAAGACACATGGTGTCAGCTGCTAAGGAAAATAAATCCCAAAGGTCCATGGGACTGAATTTACCAGCTGCATCCAGCTAGATACCTTGTTTCCATAGTATGGAGTTTCAGCATTGTTCTTGCCTGACTCCTGGGCAGAGTTTTGGATTTTAGATCAACATTGCAGATAACCCTTGGCCATGTGGAGAGTAATAATGACATCCAACTGTCATTTATCTCACAGGGTGGGATCACCAGGAAAACAGAAGACTGTAAACTGTGTGGGTGGGGAGATAAATGCACAGTGAATGTTTATGCTTCCAGTCAATCTCAATTATTTGCATGTGGATTTCGCACAATGGGTACGCAACGCCTAGCCAGCTTTCCCTATGATCCCCTGGCGTGCCTTTGTGTTGCAGTCCATTATGGCAACCTGTTAGTGTGGAAAATCCATGATATTTTGTTGTTGGGAGACCCAGCAGTCAGTCTGGGCTGTGCCACTTAGTGAGTGAGAGAACCTGAACATCTGCACTGCTGTTTCATCATCTACAAATGAGGCCAAGCCCACTTACATATTAGGTCTCCTGGGAAGATCAAATTAAACCAAAACTAAACATGGTCTGTCAACTACATGGCATTAAACATGTAATTTGTTAAACAGGGATAGTGAATTAGCTTTTGTAGAAGCATGAATTCAATAGATTTCATTAGGTATATTTACTTGTGGGGCAAGGGTAAGAAAAGGAGGGTCATAATCTTTTTGGATTTGTAGAGAACTATACTGTTCCACTTTGAAAAAGAGGGAACCAATTTTTATCTGCAAGGCTGATTTAAAAAAAATTAAAAACCTGCTGAAAGAAGTCAGGAGGTCTATCATTCTGAGAAGGTATCCCCTCTTTCCTCTACCATTTCTAACTCTGGCCATTGCGCTCCCGAATCTCATTCCAAGTGGGTGCTGCCAGATTTGGCCCAGAAAAGCCCTTGGGCATGGGTCGTTTAGGGGGTGGGGAGTGCTTCTGGCCTGGGTCACGGAGAGGCAGAGACGTAGTTCCCTTGGATACAGACTACAAAGGTCCTGGAACCTCTCAGAATCACCAGACATAAAAAGAAACCCAAAGTGAGAACATTCAGCTCTACAGGATAAATGATCAAGCCCAAAGATCTCTTAAAAATAGGCAACACTGTTCTATTCGGTGCTACTTGGCCCCGGCCATGCTGCTGGACCGTAAAAGATACTGATCCACGCTTCCTTTCCGCCGACTTACAGTCCGCCTCTCATTGTCAAACATGCGCTGCAACTGCAGAGCCAGCTGTCGGTCCTCTTCCTCTTGCTGCAATTTCTGCTCCCTCTCTCCAAGTACTGGGTCTGCTGGGGCCGGACCCATCCCGCTACTGCTTTGTCGCAGTTTCTTAAGAGAGCCGTTTTGTTCCAAGTGCTTGGTCTTACAGTGTCTTTTCCGGCCCCGACGCAAGGAGGGAAGTGGCTCCTCACCTAGGTTGTCTGCCAGGACACCATTAGGCAAATCAAAATGATTCACTGTTTTCAGCTGTTTCTTTGTTTTGAGGACCCCACCCAAAACACTGTTTTTGGGTAGCACTGAATTAACTGCTGAGATTTTCATGGCTGTGCTTATACAAGTTTTGTCTAACTTGGCATCTGGGCTTGACCCTGACCCTTCAAACTGCTCTCTCTCCAAAGAAGTTCCACTGGCTCCCACTTTGAGTTCTGAAGAACAGCAGGTTTCTAGTGGGATCTCAGTGCTCTTTTTGCTATCACTGCCCTGCCCTGCTTTTGTTTGGCTAACAGAGGGGAAATAATCAAGGTCAGCAGAGGTGGGTCCAGTGTACTCAGAGAGTGCATGCCCACTGGACAGTCTTGTATTTAAAGCCAGAAGTGGCTTCTCCTTGCTAGAATGGATAACTTCAGAGACTATCAAGTCTTCCCCTGTTTCTGGAGCCAGGGAAGTGAGGGTGGCTTTTGAAAAGGTTTTTTTAATCTGTCGCTCCTGAAAGATTTGTTCCCACTTTTTAAGGATCCGTGGACTGGCCTCATAAGAAGTCTGCTTCTGCAGGCTTCTGTTTAGATTGCGGGGTGTTGATTTGATGATGAGGGGACTCAGCACGCGGCCATCAGGGAGTCTCTTGGGAGGAGTACATGGTGAGCAGACAATGGGCTTGAAATGGTTGAGTTCTTCGGAGATGCTGTCATTGCTCTCAGGGCTGATGGAGCGCTCTGGCTTGTGCAACGAAGCCAAGGATGAGAGGGAGCTGAAGGGCAGACGCTTTTCAATGGTTAAGTCAGGGGCCGAGAGGCAGCGGTTGTTTTGAGTGGATAACAGGACACCAATGATGGGATTGGAGGTTGGGGTTATAGTTGTGACCTAAAAGAGATTTAAAAGATTATATGTATATATATATACCTATACACACATATATGTGTATATATACTTATACATGTGTGTACATATGTGTGTGTATATATATGTGTATATATACATATATATTTCTTCATAATTTCGTCTTAATGGAAGAGCAATAGGCAAGGAAAAGGTAAGAAAAGGGATAAAGGGTGATGTAAACCTAGGAAATATGGAAAATCCCTAATCTAGAATGTATACCATTTGCAGAAATTCCTACACACTTGAAACAATTAATAAAATTTAAAATCTATGGAAAGAAAAAAAATCTCATCTAGAACTTTTACCAACCCTCATACCACCCATCTGGCTACTAATTGAAACTCTCTTTCTTCACATCTATTTGTTAAATTCTCCAACATAACTAGTATGCTTAGCATCCATTCTGCCTTTCTCATCTGGAGTGGCTTCTTTTGTGGCCATAGGCAGGAGGTTATGAGATGGGAATAGAGAGGCCCAGAAGCCAGTGTCTGATATATACCTTGGCTTTGCTTGCTGCTCTGAGTCTGCCTTTTGCTCTGTCCTGAGCAGTGTCACTGCAGCTCTGACTCCTTTCCACCTTGGAATTTAGGTTCCTAAAAAATAATAAAAGACAACTAGTCAAGAATAGGCCATAATGTGCTTTCAAAGCCACCCACCAAAAAAAAAAACAATTCCCTTGGGCAACTACAATAGAAAATTAGTTATTTTATTAACAAAACATATTCTAAGAACAAATCCTGTCAAAAGAGAAAGAGATATCCAGAGAGGGCATTTGGTTTAAGTCTTTGTTTCCAAACAAGATCTGCTTAATGGACACAAGATCAACAGCTGTTTTGCTCATGCTTTGAGAGATGTAGGGATACTTCACCTTTGCAAACAACAGACATTTTTCCCCTCCAAATGTCTCCTCAAGCAATCTAATAAGCCCTGAAACAAATACTTAAGTACTTATGAAATGAATAGCAATGCACTAGATTTTTATGTAGGGAGTCAAAATTAAATGTACTCTCTCCCTTAATCCATTTTGAGATTCCAAAGGCATAAATCCTGGTGATTTAAGAAATTTCAAGAACACATGATTTTTTTAAACATATGCATTACATTATGACTTTACAACCCAACCAAATCCTACAGTAACTGTATAACATTAATCTTACTATGTAAAATTACATGCAGATGACTGTCACCTAACCCACAGACTAAGGAGAAATTCTTGATTATCCTATTACTCACCTCTGTTTTCTACTCTCCAACACTTGCCTAATACATGTCTGGTGAGAATAATGCTTTTACAAAAGTTTGCAACTGATACATACCTATACTACAATTCTATTCAATAAGCATTTATCATACACTTTCTATAAGCCAGGTGCTGAGAGCACTGTGTGGGCACTGAAAATACAGAGAAGAATGAGACAGAGTCCATGTCTTTGAGGAATCAGAGTTCAATGAGGCACACAAATAGTTAAATATAATACAGTGAAATGGTACCACAAAAACAAGTGTGCCTAAAAGACAGATTGTCTTAAAACAGGGAGTTATTAATTACCTGATATGGAATGAGAGCAGGGTTGAAAAAGCCTTTTTGTGTCATTTGTATTTTGAAGGATAAATGAGGATTTTCCAAAAGTCAAGGTAGACACAGCCATGCAGATGATCCCAAACAGAAATTATTTCCTTGAATAGTTCTATTTAGCTTTGGAATAGAATACATCATGTCTACTTTTTGTAGCAAAAGATTTACTTTAAAATTTTTACTATGCCAGGATGAGCTCAGAGAAAACTTATAAAGCTGGTAATAACGTATATTTCCAGGATACCTCTCCATACCCTAAATCTCTAGGAAAGGCCTGTTCTACCTACCCACAATGGCTTCTATTCCAGCATTTCCATGTTATTCCTCCCATTCAAAACCTTCTCATCAAATGTCTCATGGCCACATCACCTTACTAGATGGCTCCAATCTGTTGGACTAATCTATGCTATTGTATTAATAGGAGAAAGTGGTAGCAAACCTACATCAGATGTCTGCATTTTACCAAGAAAATCCAACAATGAACCTAAACAAATAATTTGAGAGTTGTACTATTTAGTGGGGGCTATACTTTGGAGCAGGTAGGAAACTTCAATATCACCTTTAAAAGGCTGCTGCTTAGTTTATATTTTACCTAAAACAGTACTGAAATCATTTGCATTCCCAGAACTCACACAAACTGTCAGGGGTATAAGCCCCCAGAAGCAAATTGGATGGCAGATTAAAATGGTGGGGTGAATAACATATACTTTGGGTTATAGGAGGAATGGACAGAGCTGAAAGAGAGAGTATGATTATTTCAAATATAGGACTTGTTTGGCATGATTCCATTGGGAAAAAAAGTAGACACTTAGAGGAAAACTTTTTCTGATCAACCTAAGAACTTTATAACTTTTAATAGTCAGAGCAGTTCACTGATAGCTGCCTTGGGAGGTAATGAGCTCCATGTCATTAGAAGTGTTCAAACTGAGGCCAGACCTATACTCTAAGGTCTAAAATTCCACAATTAAGAATTAGCTTAATGTAATTTTAAAAAAACAGGGTATGAATCCATTTTGTCAGCAGTAACAGATTGATACTGGCTACATGCCCAAGTTATCAGATGTATAAATGACAACTATCTATAGCTGGGGAGAACCTCTTCATAATAGTGAAAGAAAAGGCCCAGGAAGGGGCCTTTGCAACACTCAAATCTAAAATCTTTGTGGTAATCCTCAGTATAAAGTTGTCCTTGTCTCTTCTTCATTTGGTCATCAGATTTTACTAAGCACCAACTCCATGCAAAGCACTGGAGACAGGAGCATCTAGTCACTGAAGTCCACCACACCACAGCACTCAAGTGCTACAGGACAGCAGCAATTATACAGCTAAACTCTCCAAGAGTTTTAGCTCTCACATTTAGGTATCTGATTCAATTTGACTTAATTTTTATGTATGACGTGAGGTTGGGATCCAACTTTATTCTTTGGCATGTGGATATCCAACTGTCTTAAAAACATATGCAAAGAGACTATTCTTTTCCCTATTAAATGGTCTTGGCACCCTTATTGAAAATCAACTGATCATAGGTGTATGAGTTTATTTCTGGACTCTCAATTCTATTCCAAAGATCAATATATCTACCCTTATTTCAGTACCACACTCTTTTGATTGCTGTAGCTTTATAGTAAGTTCCGAAATCAGAAAGTGTGAGTCCTTCGCCTTTGTTCTTTTTCAAGATTGTTTTGGCTATCTAGGATCCTTTGCAATTCCATATGTGAATTTTTAGTAACAGCTTTTCATTTCTGCAAAAAAGATGGGAATTTTAATAGGTATTGCAATGAATCTGTAAAACAAGTTGGGGAGTACTACCATCATAATATTAAGTCTTCTAATCCACAAGCACAGGTCTTTCTTTTTATTTAGGTCTTTAATTTCTTTCAATAACGTCTTATAGTTTTCACTGTACAAGTCTTACACCTTCTTGTTTAAATTTATTCATAACTATTCTATTCTTTTTGATGCTATTGTAATGGAACTGCTTTTACAGTGGAAATGCTAATTACATTTTCAGATTTTTCACTATTTGTGTATAGAAATTCAACTGATTTTTGTGCGGTGATCTTATATCCTGCAACTTTGCTAACTTATTAGTTATGTTTTATTTTTTCATGAATTCTTTAGGATTTCCTGTGAATAATATTATGCCACCTGTGAATAGTAATAGTTTTGCTTCTTTCTTTGATCTAGATGTTTTCCTTTTTTTTTTCCAGTTTTACTGAGATATAATTAACATATAGTACTGTCTAAGTTTATTTTCTTAATGACTGCCCTGTGGATTGATTATATTAATATCTTAATTTATAACAATCTATTTCAAATTACTATCAACTCAATTTTAATAGCATATAAAACCTTTGATCCTATATAGCTCTATCCCTCCAATGTGTCATCACACAAAAATCACAAAAACCATGAATATGAAAATACTATATAAATCACACACGTAACATACAAATGTTATTGTAGTTTTTAGTCACATTAAAAGGCTTCAAAATGCTGGGTGTGAATAGTCAACAACAGTGAACTTGATAACATTCTTAGGACTGAAAGAGCTCAAACAATTCTTTGCTAAAAAATAAGGGAAGTAACTACTCTTCCCACCTAGTACAGACCCATTTCTGTATCCCAGATACTGACACAGTGCCTGGCACACAGTGGATACATCAATAAATTTCTTATAAATGAATAAAAATATGAACCGATGCCTCTCCCCAATTTAAGAAAACTTAAGCATTTATTAGGAACCTCTTAACGGTCAGGCACTCTGCTGTGTTTTAAATATACTGTATCTCATTTAATCTATACAGAAACCCTATGAGATACATATCATTATCCTCAATTTATGAAGAACTGAGGCAAGTGATCTTTCCAAGGTACACAGCTGAAGCCAAGATTTAAACGTGTTATCTCTATGATTCTAAGGCCTGTGCTCTTTCAAATACCACAGCATACACTGATCTTACATCCTATTCTACTCTGCCATAGAACAGACCCAGTATGTCTAGAGAAGCTCTCTTCCAAAAGCATTAGAAGTTATAAACAAGAGAAAGCAGCATTGTCTGAAAGGCAACTGGCTTAAAATTTCCCTGCCAAGAGACCAGACGGTTTCTGGGATGTCTAGTTAGCCTAAAAATACCCATAACCACAATGATTCTGACTTAACAAACAAAGAAAAGGAGGGACAGCCAGTATAAACATGCAGCTGGAAAGTTAGATTTAATGCTTATAAAACACTGCTTAAAGGGTTTTTAAGTGGTAATACATGATATAAAACATTAGACAGCTCACTCATCACTCTACTCTCACATACCCACACCACATTGGTTTCTTAATCAAACTTCCAGGTCTGGCAGAGCTGAGTCCCACCAAGAAGTTAAAGGCTAGAGGGAACCCTCCTCCCACCCCCACCCACAGCTGAATGAAACCAGCAGCTTCCTTAGGCCTAGCTGTAGCTGCCATGTACCCCAAAATGGGTGAGAGTTTGTTACAATCCTCCCCTTGTGTATTTATGATCTGGGTTATCTCCCTTCAAAACACTAATAGTCTTTTCTTCTTTTCTTTTAAAATTTTCAATTTTACTACATTTGCAGAGTTATTAACTATCTTCATAATCAATTTTAGAACATTTCTATTATCTCATAATGAAACCTCATATCCTTTAGCTATCACTTATAAATCCGTTTCTCCTCCAGCCTTAAGGAACCACTGATCTACCTTCCGTCTCTACATATTTACCCTTTTTGGACATATACTAGTATTCATTTGAAGATAGATAAGAACACTGTTTCCATAGTTGTATTCCAAAAGGTCTAGCATAATGCAACAGGATTTGTGTCCCCCTCAAAAAGGCAAGATAACTGAACAGCTTCTTACTCATCTTTGTAGCAACCTTGTAACTTTTTTAAAACAACTTTTATATTTTTATAAATTATAAAAAAGAAGAAAGGCAGCTTTCTCCTGCTAAGGTGGACCATTTCAAGACAAAGATGCAAGCATAGGGTTTTGACAATGGTTTGATGGAGCATAAATATGCAAACAAGAGAGACCTGAGTTCCCATTCTATATCTGTCACTCTACTGAGGTGAGAAGTCCTTGGGTGTTATTTAACCTCTTAAACTGTATTTTCCTTAGCTGTTAAATGGGAATATTACAAATTTTGTAGGATTAATGTGATAACTAAATAAAATGAGATATGTAAAGCACTCAACATGGCAGGAAGCACTACGAAGAGGTTAGTTTCCTCACCATCCTGCTACTCTCCTCTGAGAACTACACAGATATTTCTATCCTAATATGTCAGAGATATTACTGACACCTCTAAAATCTGCCATTCTCCTTAAGTTCCACGTCATTTCTCCTTAAACTATCTTCCTTTTCCAACTAACTCCATTACTTTTAACAAGATTTGTCCTCTTAATAACCAGCTCATCCATTTGATCTGTTTCAATGTCTCTCTCCCTCCCTTCAGCCCCCATAAGATCTGCCCTAGGCCATCATCAAGCCTTGTGGTTTCTTTTAACTCACTTCCTCATCTTTCTCTTATAGTCTCCCTCTCCCTCATGGTTACTGCTTTGATTATTCACTACACACACTTATAAGTCTAATTCTTAGATTTTTACAATACTTTCTAATTGTCCTCACTCCTTTCTTTTCATGCCTCCACCCTTTAAAACTCTGCTTTAAGCTACCTCTAGACACTTTGATTTTAGAGGTGGAAAGAATCTTAAATCATTCAGTAAAATTCCCTGCCTAGGAAATAGGCAGGGCATAACAACCTGCATTTTACAGGTTGAGGATGACACGGAATAAAGTCAACTGATTTTATTCAAGTTTACACTGCTATCCTAAAACATCCCCCTAAACTAGCCTCCCCACCCTCAACCTCTCTAGCTTTGCCTAGTTCCATCAATTCCAGAGCTAGTCCTCCAATATCATAACACTTATGTGTTGGTTGGTATCTACTACCTGAGAGGCACCTATATTTTCATTTGTTCATTTTAAGGGAGAGGAACAAGTCTGCGTATTTTAATTCACTCCACATTGGGCATGCATTTAACATTGCTGAGTCTGGCAGTCAGTCTCTTTAAATCTCTCCTTATACTTATTACAGTAAGCATAGACACTTTGGGTTTCCTCTGAAGTGCTACACTGTGAACCACAGGCTCAAGCTTAAAGTATTTGGACGTTAGAAAACAAAATAATATAGCTAATTTTTTACTTAATAAGGCTTAATTACTACTCAGTGGGACATGGATTTTTCTTTTATAGATTGTAATAAGTATCATCACAATCAATTGCTAATGCAGTAGAAAGCTAAAGGCAACTTTACTACATAAAAGCTTTGTCTCCCGGAGCCCTCCCTCCTTGAAACCCTATGCTGCAAGTTTGGCAATTCTGACAAAGCTTCAGTTTACCTACCCAGAGGCACAAGACCTGATTCAAACATTCCACAAGTATTTACTGAGCCTCTACTACGTGCCAGGTGCTGCACTAGGTATTGCAAATTTAATGGTGGGCAGTCAGGTTGTTCCTGACTGCAAAGGATTAGGTCTAGTGGGAAGAGCGTCAGAGGCAGCAGCATAGGGACCTTATAAATTCCTAGGAGATAATGGGTATATAGTTGAAGAGCCAAGAAACCTCAGTTCTAACTAAGTTTCCTAGTGTTATAGCAGCCTAAGATTTGGCAAGCTACGTTCTCTCTCTCTGGGCTTTAGTCTTTTCATCCAGTAAAACAAAAGAATTAGCTAAGACAATGTTTAAGGTCCTTTTCATTTCTAAGAGTCCTATTTCTAAAAGATAACAAAATAGCAGCAACACTACTCACCTTATCACGTGCCAGAAATCCTCCTAGGTACCATTTATTCAAGATATAATTTTTAATGTAATGGGCAGTACTAGAATTACTGCATCACTTTCTTTTTCTTATTTTAAACTTGAACGTGGATAGTTTGATTATATATTTTATGGTTATTCCCTATTTCCAATTTTAGGTGACTTATAGTAAAAATACATATAGACGGAACCTTCAGAGAATAAAAATCACATTAAGTAATAAATATGGGAAGAGTATACCAGTATTTTTTTTTAAATTATGGGCCACGTGTAACCAAAGAACCAGCTCAAAAAGGTCCCATCCTGTTTAATGAGATACTGAGCTGCTTTTCAGAGACAACAGTCCAAAACCACCAGCAAGCAAACAAAGCAGAAGCATGTGTGGAGTGAACTTTGACCTGCAGCGGCATCAGGAAACAAAGTGTTGCTTTCCCCACCCTCCATGAAAACAAAGGACTGGGATTTAACCAGAACTTTAACACTGCAAACCTTTCAGAAGCAGAGAGAGTGTTGTCTAGGAAGATCTTGTGATGATGCCTCTTACCATAAATGGCCAAGCTCCAAGGTTCTCCAATTAAAACTTGCCCCGCCAGCGCTTCCGCATATCCGTTCCCCCATACCCTTCAAAACTTGCCACAAACCTTAGATTGAGGATTTCCGGCTTTTATGCATTAGCTTCCCGTTCTCTTGGGTGGCGCCGTTCATAATAAAATAGTTAATTTTTCTTTACTACAATTCTTGGCGTTTAGTGTTTGGCTCTACTAGCACCACGTTAAAGAGCTTTCTGTTCCCTAACAAAAATGGCGGCTGCCAAGGAATTTAGTCCGGACCGGGCTTTTCACACTGTTCGGCGAAACCGACCAATGGCGGTTTCTCCAGGTTCCATCCGAGCAGCTGCCTGGACTGACTGACCCAGTGACAGACCTGCAGTGCTCGCTACTGACCGCATGTGACTGAACTATAGCGGTTTTATTTTGTAGCAAGAGAAAGCGGGTACTTGGCTTGGAAGAGTTGCTTGGTGAGTAATTTCATGTGTGATGACACCAAATAAACTCTCCCTTTCTGGTGGTTAGGGAATTTCCCACTGGTATATAAGACAAGTTACCTTGGTAATCTGGAGTGAAATCATTTGGTTTGTTTGAACCTGGCCCGTGGAATTTTGTTTTTAACTTGAAATCAGTTTTGAATTTGACCTAGAGCTGGTAAATCAAGTCCAAAGTTGTGTATAGGTGGGTGTGTGGGGAGGTAGCTGTATGAATATGAGTGACATATGTTATCAATTTTATTTTAAATGATTTGACTCTGAAGAACTGAATTTCTTGGTGACCATAGCAAACTCCTTTGTGTGAGCATTCTGACCCCATAGAATAGAGACACTGCTCTCGCTCTCTCTGGCCCCGAGTCATTCCCAGGGGACTGGGCACTTTACACACCCCTCCTGGGCTTTCAGTGTACATGGTAAAGCAGCCGGCAGCATCTAGGGTTTACTCACCTGAACTTTGGTGGTGCGGGAGAGGAATCCATATGGCACACAATCAGAGTTTAACCTACACCTCCCTAGCTTCCGTTCTAGTGGTTAGGATTTGGTGCTCACCATTGTGGCCTCAGTTCAATTCCCAGAGTTTATCCCATGGCTCGTTTGCTGTGGCCACCGTGAAAGAGAAAAGCCCTCTTCGTTTTGCAGCCTGCCCCTATTGAAGGGTAAAATGGCATCGTGGCTTCTCCTCCCCACATCCCCCATCTTTTACCTCTCCAAACATGTGGTGGCCCGCCATTTTGTGCTCAAGCTCCGTCCCAGTGCCATCTTTCTCTAGGAAAATATGCCACTTTAAATTCTGGTGATCTGAAGCCACTGTTTACTCTCTAAGATTTACAACTTTATTGTGCACACTCTCCTCTGTCGTTTGTGTTTGTAGACAAGTCCTTGTAGACAAGTCCATCATCAAAGGCACCCTTGAAGGAGAGGATCTCAGGCCTCTCGGAGTCAATGGCATACGGTCAATGACTGATTATAAATTAATTTAAAAATGGTTTTAAATGAATTCTTACAGCATGCAAAGCTTTGACCATCTGAGGAAAATTTTAACTTGGTCCGTCTGCCAAAACATAATGTAGATCAAGTTTTTACTGAGTTTGCATTACACCTGGGACATAAAAGCTAGCATTTTAAAACAAAAGCTATGAGATCTCTGTATGTCTACATATGTATGGTCTGGATGTAGCAAATTTGTATCACTCACTGGATGACACTGCTAATTTGTAATATTCAATTGGCTTAAACAAATAAGCACTTATGATAATTCTCAAAAAATATACAATAAACTAATCCAAATACTTTTCAGAATCTCATCTGGTAAAATCTGATATTAAAGCCAGTTTGACTCTGGTTTGGTTAAATAAGCATATCTTTAGAATCATCAACATTGAATGATATTTTTCTTCTACCTGAGATTATTAGTCAAATAAGTTCATGTTATCTCTGTTGCAATATTTGTCAGCAAGAAAATTAACTTAGTAGGATAAACATTTTCATAAGTAATCTAAATTGTTAGGAGCAACTAAATTAAATAAATGTAAATGGAATTAAAAGTTTCTTTTAGGTTACCTCATTAGAAATAATTATATTTGTACTTAAAAGGTTTTCTAATTCTCTTTGGTAACTTAAAACTTCAAATTTTAAATAAGTTAAATGATAAAAATTATTGAATATCTAGATATTTCCAAATAACATGAAATACTGAAACATTGCCAGGTAAGTCTAACTACTTTAGGCTTCTTATTACAGAGAAACTAAAAGATAAATTTGGGTCTGTTAATAAATATCTTATACTTTATTAAAACACATTTCTAAAAAATGTAAATGTTTATTTTAATTGTCACTAGGAATAAAAGTTTCTAAGGGTTAAGAATTCTAATTAATGTAAAAGAAAATAATATGCTTTCAGTGAAGAAGGTAAAAGGTATGGAAATTTTTTCTTTGAAGGAAAGAAAAATATTTTCCTGAAATAAGGATTGTTTCAGGATAGGAAAGAGAAAGCAAAACAAAACAAAAAGGACAAAATCTGAATGGAAAAAGGAAAGTTGTAGGTTTATGGAAAGAAAATCCTGAGAAAGGAAATATCAAAAGTAAACTGATGCAAAATTAGAGTTTGGTTTTCTCTTTCTGCTAAAAAGGTCAGTTTCTTAGACTATTGGTCTGCTACTGATACTGTGAAAAAGTTTTCTGCCTAGAAAGCAAAAATTTTATGTTTTATCAAAGTAATTTTCTGTGTTTTATGTTGTCTTAATCAGGCCTTGATTACTTAAGAAAACAAGCTCAATAAGAACTAAGTTTTGCATACAATTATGTAAACTTCTGTATTTGTTTTTTATTGTCACTTTGGTTAAATGGATAGTAAGTATTGCTTCACAATGACTAATGATCCTATTTAGTCAAATGTTCAAAACTTTTGATATAGTTTGACAACTTCCCAGAGTTCAGGGTTTAAAAGGAAGCTTTTCCTAACCTAGAAATGGCTTTGGGTTATTCCAATAGGCCCCTGGAGTGCCTCAAAGATTTATTCTCTCTCTTCATATACAAAAGGAAATTTAAAATAATTAGGTCTGTTTGATATACCAAAATTACATGAGAAGCTTTGTCAAATAAAGAAGTAATTATGTTATATTTGTATGTATATATTATTAATAAATGAATTCTAAAGATTATAATCTCTTAAGAGTCTATAATGTCCTGATATAATATTTTCATTTGTTATCTTAAAAATGTTATGTTTCAGAGAAGAAAATTTCATCAGCTGTATTTTAATCAAATCTATAACCATGCCATCTTAAGTTTTTTGTCATTTACAGGTCAGTCTTTAGGTCTAACTATACCTATTCATAAGTTTGCTTCTAAGCTGGATGATGGACCCAATTGATGTACTTCTCTATCTCAACAGTCCCAGAGATTGAGAATTATTAAAATCATGGAAAACAAACATCCTGATGATCAGCTTGAGTTCAAGTGGGTGGGGCCCTATCGGGTTCTTTTAACAACCCTCCTCTGTTAAATTGATCTGGCTCTTAAGAACACCCAGGATGGCCCATCACCTGCGAACATTCATTCCAAAGGCTTCCAGAAATCAGAGGGGCACATGCTCTAGTTCTGGCCACAGATATGCCCCAACGATCAGAATACTGATACAAACCCCTAACAGATCTCAAGTGACTATTTAACAACTGACAAAAGATAAGTAATGCATGACTCCCTTCTGTGTGTCTTCACTTTACTTGCCTGTATAATATTCCGCTTGGTTTTAAACCATCTCCTTTGTACATACAAAATTGAATTAGCTTTCTTTAAATATATTTAACAAATTCAAAAGGGAAGCTCCCCAATAGTTTATCTACCCTGGCTATCAAGGAGATGGTTTTTGGCCAACATTTAGCAGGATCTTTCCTCCCTGGTGGGGAGTGGGAACCCGTGAACACATGATTTAGAAATCTTTCAGTAACTTTAGGAATAAAAGCAACGAACCGCTTAAGCCACAGCCTCTTAAAAGGGGAGGCTTTATACTCTGGACAAAGTTATTAGATAACTGAACTGCTTTGGTTTATACCGTAGCTGAACAGGGTGGTATCTGTGCATTGGTCAACTATTGCTCAAGAGCTGTAGGCCAGGGCATCAAAATACTAGTAATACTGGACAACAGTGCCCAACCAGGCACACACAAAAAATTTGGAATTAGTTACAAAGCAGTTCCTTATGCCCCTAAGTTTACACCTTCAAGCAGCAGCTGCAAGCTCTAACAATCCTCTACCTTGCCAAGAAAGAAAAGTGACTTCAACCAATAATTGTATGGGGCTGGCTCCTTACCAAATCCTAGGAACAGATGCTAAAGAAGTTCCTCTGGACATGCCTATTAAAGGCTATGGCCTGATGCCTCAGCACCAGAGCTGATTAAGGACCAGCGTCAGCTACTGTTCATAGCTCCTCGAGATACTGAACCAAGGGAGGAGATACTTGAATGGGGGTTAGACTGGCAACTTCCCCCTAGTTGGATAGGATACCTTTTGCTAGAGAGAGGTATGTCCCAGCCAGTTAAAGTGATCTCAGCTTATCCTGTTGAAGTCAGTTAAAATACTCTGGGGACAGGAATAGCTACCAAGAGCAACAACAGTCTTTTGCCACCCTGCTCACATTGCAAATGATCCCAGAGCCTTCATCCCTTGGGCAGTATGCCTGATATTCACTGCTTGCACAAAAACTACAAGTTGCATACATGTTTAAGCATAGAGACAACACCACTGCACTTATTGTAACTAGAGGAAAGAACCTCAGGATATGTAGAAAGGAAGTGACAAAAACTACAGGTATTGCAGGTATCCTCTCACCGATGGCAAGTCCTTGGCTCTTCTTGCCTTTAGAGAGGAGGCCCTTTTAAGTTCAGTCTGAGGATTGCTTATGAAAAAATTCCAGCAAAACAGATTTAAAAGTGTTTATATGGTTAATTACTGTTCCTGCTGGACTTACACAAATAATTGGCTGAGTTTATTGACACTAGACTTATTTTGCAAATAAATGTCTTAATTTGGCTATCTTTGGAAAAAATGGTGATTTTTAGAGAAAAATTTTGTTTCCATAGAAACTATAATATACCTTTGTGGATATTAGAGTCTAGTACTCCTCATTGTCTTTTGTTTTGTTTTGTTTTCTACTTGTAAACTGGACTAGATCTTGAATTCTTCTAGTTTCCTCCAATATCTGCCTATGATTTTCCAAACATCTTTCTAGTTTGTTTCTCATCCTTTGACTTGAAATCATTGAAAACTAAAACTGTCCTTTCCTGAACCTTGCAATTTCACACTGCAGCTAGACATGCTTCCCAATGACTGTCACTATGATCGTCATGATTTGGGTCCTGGGGGACATAACAAAAGCCACTCTTTATTCTTTGCTTTATATTAGGGTACAGATATCCTGGCTTGCTGCTACCCATGCTGTTGCTAAGGTCTTGGGTTGTAAAATTAAACACGTTGAATGTTCCATCTAAGGCTTAGGGTTTACTATGAAAGGAGGTGGACATGTGAGATTGTAAAAGCCAGTTAAGAGAGGCAAATGGGTAGACAAATCTGAGTCTATCTTGAAGATAATCCTCCATCTTAATTAAACCTGGATGAGATTGCCCTATTTCCCTCAAGATTGAGCAGTGAACAATAAAAAGGGGGGATCTGTCCTTTCCTGTTTCATGACATACTGAATTGCTTTTCTGAGGCAACAAACCAAAACTGCAAGTTGTGCAGCTAAAGCATGCACAGAGGAGAGAACTTTGACCCCACTGCACCCCAAACCAAAGTTTCACTTCCCAGCAGAACCAAAGGACCCAGACATAACCAGAGCTTGAACACTGAAACCTTTGGTTTTGCCAGTGCCAGGCAGGTGACAGGAGTGGACACTGAAGATGAATTATTTCTGTTCTGGAATAGATGTTGGAAGGCCATGATGACTAACTGCATTGAAAACTCAGTCCTAATCCTAAACTTATTACAACCAAAGCAAAGGGTAAAACACAACTAGTCATGTACACCCTAGAAAAGACAGTAGCTCAAGAGACAAAGTAATTGCAGGCTGAGCTTTTAGAAAAGTTTGCAATAAAGTTTTTTATTTGATTCTAGTGGGGAAGAGAGGAATTAGGAGTAAGGGAAATAAATTTTAAAAACAAACAAACCAGCTTTTCAAATATTTAAAATAGAAAATTGACTTTATAATTTTATATTGTTTTCTTTTTTTTAATTAAGTTTATTGGGGTAACACTGGTTAATACAGTTATATAATTTTCAGGTGTACATTATAATTTAACATCTGTATATTCTATTGTGTGATTACCACCCAAAGTCCAATTTCCTTCAGCTTCCATATATTTGATCCCCTTTACCCACTTCACTCTCCCCCTACCCCCTTATATTTGACCCCTTTTGCCCCATTCTCCCCCCCCCCACTCCTCCACCAACCCCTATCCTCTGGTAACCACTAGTCTATAATCCATGTCCATGAGTCTGTTTGTCCTGTTCATTTGTTGCTTTTAGGTTTATATCCCACATGTAAGTGATAGCATGTGATTTCAACTTTCTCTGTCTGACTTATTTTGCTTAGCATGATTAACTTGAGTTCCATTCATGTTGCTGCAAATGGCTGTTATTTCATCGCTTCTTAAGGCTTAGTAATATTCCATTGTATATATGTACCACAGCTTTAGTCAATCATCTATCATAGGATGTTTTGGTTGTTTCCATGTCCTGGCCACTGTGAATGCTGCTGCTATGAACACTGGTGTGCAAATTTCTTAATGGATATGATTTTTTAAGTCTTTGCAATAAATAGCCAGTAGAGGGATTGTTGGTTCATTTGGTAGATCAATTCTTAGTTTTTTGAGGAACCTCCATACTGTTTTTCATAGTGGCTGTACCAATCTGCAGTCCCATCAGCAGTGTATGAGGGTTCCTTTTTCTCCACGTCCTCTCCCGCATTTGTTACTACTTGTCCTGTTGATTATAGCTGTTCTAACAGGTGTGAGATGGTATTTCATTGTGGTTTTGATTTGCATTTCCCTCATAGCTATCGATGTTGAGCATCTTTTCATTTGTTTGACCATTTGTATGTCCTCTGCGGAGAAGGGCCTGTTCAGATCTGCCCATTTTTTTTTATTGGGTCATTTGTTTTTTGTTGTTACTGAGTCTTTTGAGTTTTTTGTATATTTTGGATATTAGGCCCTTATCAAAGGTGTTGCTTGCAAATATATTTTCCCATTGAGATGGTTGTCTCTTTACCTTACTGATGGTTTCTTTTGGTGAGCAGAAGCTTTTTAGTTTGATGTAGTCCCATTCATTTATTTTTGCTTTTACTTCCCTTGCCTTTGAGGTCCAATTCATAAAATCCTCTTTAAATCCGAGGTCCTTGAGTTTCACTCCTGTTTTCTTCTATGCATCTTATTGTTTCAGGCCTTATATTCAGGTCCTTAATCCATTTTGAGTTAATTTTGGTGTGTAGTGATAGACAACAGTCTAGTTTCATTCTTTTGCAGGTGGCTTTCCACTTTTTCCAGCAACTATTCATTGAAGAAGCTTTCCTTTCTCCACTGTATGATTTTAGCTTTTTTTGTCAAAAATTATTTGCCCACATAAACATGGGTTTACTTCTGGGCTCTTGATTTTGTTCTACTGGTCCTTGTGTCTGTTTTGCTGCCAGTAGCATGCTGTTTTGAGTACTGTTACTTTGTAATATGCAGTTGGGCAGAGTGATGCCTCCGGCCTTGTTCATTTGTCTCAGGATGGCTTTGGCAATTTGGGGTCTTTTGTGCTTCCATATGAATGTGATGATTTTTTGTTCTATTTAAAAAAATGACAATGGGATTTAGATGGGGATTGCATTAAATCTGTATAATGCTTTAGGTAATGGTCATTTTAACTATGTTGATTCTTCCAATCCAAGAACATGAACCATCTTTCCATTTCTTTGTATCTGCTTCGATATCTTTTAATAGAGTCTTGTAGTTTTCATTATATAGGTCCTTACATGTTTTGTTAAATTTATTCCTAGGTATTTTATTCTTTTAGTAGCAATTGCGAAAGGAATATTTTTTCTTCTTTTTCTGATACTTTGTTGTTAGAGTACAGGAATGCTATGGATTTTTTTAACTTGATTTTGTATCCAGAAACTTTACTGTATTTGCTTATTGTTTCTAGTAGTGTTCTTGTGGAGTCTTTAGGGTTTTCTATATAGAGAATCATGTCATCCGCAAATAGTAACAGTCGGACTTCTTTGTTTCCTATTTGGATGCCTTTTATATCTTTCTCTTGTCTGATTGCACTCGGTAGGACCTCCAATGTTATACTGAATAACAGTGGCGATAGTGGACAGCCTTGTCTTGTTCCTGATCTTAGAGGGAAGGTTTTTAGTTTTTCACCATTAATGTTGGCTGAGGTTTTGTCATAGATGACCTTTATTATGTTAAGGTACTTTACTTCTATACCGATTTTGTGAAGTGTTTGATCATAAACAGATGCTGTATCTTGTGGAAGGCTTTTTCTGCATCTATTGATATGATGATATGATTATTTTTTAATTTGTTCATGTGGTGTATCACATTAATTGATTTGCATATGTTGAACCATCCCTGTACCCCTGGATTGAAGCCCACTTGATTGTGGTGTATAATCTTTTTAATATGTTACTGTATTTGGTTTGCTAGTATCTTATTTAGGATTTTTGCATCTGTGTTCATGAGAGATATTGGTCTGTAGTTTTCTTTTTTTGTTATCCTTACCAGGTTTCAGTATCAGGTTAATATTGGCCTCATAAAATGAGTTGGGAAGTATTGCCTCCTCTTCGATTTTTTAGAAGAGTTTGAGAAGAAGAGGTATTAAGTCTTCTTTGAATGTTTGGTAGAATTCAACGGGGAAGCCATCTGGTTCTGGACTTTACTTTTTGGTAGGTTTTTGATGATTGTTTCAATTTCTATACTGCTGATTGGTCTGTTTAGATTTTCCAGTTCTATTTAGATTTTCCAGCTCTTCTTGATTCAGTCTAGGAAGGTTGTATTTTTCTAAGTATTGGTTCATTTCTTCTAGGTTATTATATTTGATGTCATGTACTTTTGCATAGTATTCTTATATGATCCTTTGTATTTCTGCGGTATCAGTCATAATTTCCCTTCTTTCATCCCTGATTTTGTTTGTGTCCTTTCTCTTTTTTCTTTGGTGAGTCTAGCCAGGGGTTTGTCAATTTTATTAACCTTCTCAAAGAACCAGCTCTTTGTTGCATTGATTTTTTTCTATTTTTGTTTGTTTGTTTGTTTTCAATTTCAGTTATTTCTGCTCTAGTTTTGATTATTTCTTTCCTTCTGCTGACTTTAGGCTTCATTTGTTCTTCCTTTTCTAGTTTTTTTAAGATGAAGCATTAGGTTGTTTATTTAGGCTCTTTCTTGTTTTTGGAGATAAGCCTGTAAATGATGTGAACTTTTCTCTTATGACCACTTTTGCTGTGTCCCAAAAGTTTTGATATGTTGTACTATCATTATCATTAGTATGTATCTCTTGATCTCTCTGTTTATTTCTTCTCTGACCCAGTCAGTCTTTAGTAGCTTGTTGTTTAATCTCCATGTATTTGTGATTCTTCCCTCTTTCTTTTTACAGTTGATCTGCAGCTTCAAAGCATTATGATCAGAGAATATGGTGATATGATTTCAACCCTCTTATATTTGTTGAGGCTTTCTCTGTGTCCCATATGTGGTCGATTCTTGAGAATGTTCCATGTGCACTAGAGAAGAATGTATAAACAGCTGTTTTGGAATGGAAGGCTCTGTAAATGTCAATTATGTCCAGTTGGTCTAATGTGTCATTTAAGGATGTTATTTTCTTATTGATGTTCTGTTTGGATGGCCTGTCTATATCCAACAGTGGGGTATTTAGATCTACTACTACGATAGTGTTTTGGTCTGTTTCTCTCTTTAGTTCTGTTAGTAATTGCTTTACATATTTCAGGGCTCCCTGATTGGAAGCATAGGTATTAATAATTGTTATGTCTTCTTGGTGTAATGATTCCCTTTATCATTATGAAGTGTCCCTTGGTATCTTTACCTTTTTTATTTTGAAGTCTAGTTTGTCCGATTTTAATACCACTAATACCGCTTTTCTCTGAATACCATTTGCTTGAAATATCATATTCCACCCTTTCACTTTTGAGTCTATATTTGTCTTTGGAACTGAGATATGTCTCCTGGAGGCAGCATATAGTTGGGTTTTGTTTTTTGATCCAGTCTGCAACTCTGCCTTTTACAGTCCATTTACATTTAGGGTGATTATTAGGTGGTCTTATAGCCATTTTATCTTTTGCTTTCTGATAGCTCGGTGTTTCCATTGTTTCCTTGTCCTTGTGTTTCTGTTTCCTTTATTTTGGTTGGCTTTTGTGGGTTTTGACTCTGGTTCTTCTTGTTTTATGTTATATACTTCAGTTCTGAATCTTTGGTGTGTGGTTACCATTATGAATATGAAAAGAATAGTTATATATATATACAATCATGCATTTTCTTCTGCACGTGACTTATCTCCATTCCCCTTTGCAAATTTGGATCTTTGAATCCTCCCCTTTTCAGTCATTGTTGTCTCAGTTTGTCTCTATGTATATATATTGAACATTCATTACTATCCTGCTATAACAATTCACTTTTTTAAGCTAAAATGCCCTGTTCTTAGTAAGGGTTGCACTCCTATGGTTCTATTTGCCTGATAGTTATTTTACTCCTAATTAGGTATTGTTGTTGTTGTTGTTATTTTGTTTTAGGTGAGCTGACCCCTTTCAGTATTTCCTATAGTTCAGGTCTTGTATTGGAGAATTTCCTCAATTTTTGTATGTCTGGAAAGGTCTTAATATCTGCTTCTTATCTAAAGGAGAGCTTAGCTGGATACATTATTCTAGGCTGGTGGGTCCTTTCATTTAATAGTTTAAATATTTGATTCCATTTCTTTCTGGTTTGTAAGGTTTGTGCTGAGAAGTCCAATAATAATCTGATGGGTTTACCTTTATATGTTACCATTTTCTTCTCTCTCCTGGCTGCCTTGAGAATTCTATCTTTGTTGATTTTTTATAACTTTAATACAATTTGTCTTGGTGAAGGCCTTTTTGGGTTGAGATAATTGGGTGTTCTGCTGACTTCTTGAATTCCAAACTCCAGCTCATTCCTTAGATTTGGGAAATCTTCATCCACTATTTGTCTGAAAATGCTTTCTAGTCCCTGCTCCTTTTCCTTGCCTTCAGTAATGCCTATTATTCTTATGTTTACTCTCCCGATGGTATTAGCTAGTTCTTGTATTTCTCTTTCATTATTTTTCATCCTTTGGTTTCTTTCTTCTTCCTTCTGATGCATTTCTAGATTTCTGTCTTTGATATCACTGATCCTTTCCTCCATTTGGTCAACTCTATTTCCCACGCTTGCTATTTCATTTTTCAACTCTTGCCGTGTGTCCTTCATCTCCAGAAGTTCTATTTGGTTCTTTTTGAGGGTTTCAACCTCCTTGCTCTGCTCATCTAATGTTGTTTTTTCAATTCCTAAAACTGTTGATATGATTTGTTTTCAATCTCATTGAGTCTTTTCAGAAATACCATCCTAAATTGTTATTTAAGTCACATATTTCTATGTAAGTTTATTTTCTGAAGATTTTTATCTTTCTTTGTCACTTTGGTTGTTCATGGTGTTTAATGGACTATTTTTCTGCCTGGGCATTAGTGGAAGTGTATTATGCTGTTTTCCAGAAATGTTTATTATATAAAGGTCTGTTGCAAAGAAGGCACTTTTATTTTGGTGTCCAGTAGGTGGCGTCTAAGCCTCTTGGATCCCTGCTTTATATAATGCCTTAAAGTACCTGTGGTAGCTCTTATGTGCAGATCTCATGCTCAGACTTGCTGGTGTGCAGTTTGGGTGTTTTTTGTTGTTTTAGATGTTCAGCTTATTGTTGTTTCAAGGGGAGAGATCTGGGGATGTCTCTTACTCTGCCATTTTTTCTGTTGAAATGCAGCTAATAGCACTCGTTACCTGCTGGGAATCGAAATGTAGCTTATAGGGCTAGCAGCTTTTGCTGCAATTGGAAAGGCCACTCACAGGGATGGCTGCCCAACTGTGAACACTTAGTTCTGATTCACTCGCAGCTGAGCTTGGCGGCAAGCCAATAATACCTGCCCTGGGTAGTCTGCAGGTTGGGTGGGGCAGGGTCTGAGAGAGACAGTGGCTGTCAGATGAAAACAGCCTCAGTCTTGCTGGAAATTTGGTGACTATTCTAAGTTCCTGCAGATGACCCAGATCACAGCAAGACCAGCTGCTGTCTGGGACTGGCCCACAAGTCCTCAATATCTGCCCAACTTTGTGTTGGCAGCAGCAATCTGCCTGACCTTATCTCTGAATTGGGGCTCACAGCGCTGTCCCTGAGATTAGAAATGCTGCTCACACAATGGCCACCCTGCTGTGAAAACTTCACTCTCAATCACTCAGCTCAGGGCTTGGCAGCCAACCATAAACAGCCCTCCCCCGCCCCGCAGTCTGCAGGTTAGGTGGGGCAGGCTGATCCCCTCAGATTAGCCTCTCCTAATGGCTCTGTGGGAGGGGTCTGCACAATCATGCTGGCATGGTCTATATGGGGGCCAAACTAAGACACAATGGTGGCTGCCTTTCCAGCCCTCTTTCGGACTCCAGTTATGGAGACTTTTTCAAAATGAATCCCGCGTGAGCCTCAGACCCACCGCCAATGTCCCAGATGAGTCTCCGCAGGTCAGAAAACCTTTGCACGTGAGGGTCCTTCAAAGGGACGTTTACGGGCTCAGTCACCTACTGTCTCATCTAGATGGCCAGAATCCCCTCTCGTATCTACAGAGTTACTGGAATGTCCTCTTCCCTGGGCTGGGGAGCCCCCAGTGAAACCAGGACCCACCCCCTCCTTCAGGAGAGCCTCTGCAGCCTCTCTCTCCCTCCCAGTGATCCACTGCCACCGTGGGTGCGGGTCCAGCCCAATTTGAGACTTTGCCCTTTGTACCAGCTTCGATGTGGCTCCTTTATGTTATCAGATGTAGATGTTATGATCAGCTGGACTTTAGGTGATTCTTCATGTTGATTATTTTATAATTTGGTTGTAACTTCAGTGTGGTCCTGGGAGGAGACGAACCCTGCTTTTACCTAGTTACTTCATCTTCCCTGTCTCCAATTATTTTCAATTAACATATTTTGTGATTAATTTAGGAATGACCTAGGATTAACTATTATCCTAGCTGCCTTTTTAGAAGAAATTTCATTATCATAGGGCTGTAGACCTTCGTTAATAGTGCTGCAAAGCCCTCTTTGCTTTGAATTTTTCAAATGAAAATAGACTAAGCTGCTGGTTCATAGCAGATTCATAGCCAGATTCATAGTCTATTGATTGACTCCTAAAATAAACATCCTCAGGCCTACTTACTCTTAGTGCCATGCTTTGGGGCTTAAGAAAGAAAAGTTTATAAAGTAGATACTAAAACAAATGCATATTTACTTGACTTAAAAGTTGTAAAAACTTTAAAAGCTTTTACATATGGACACTCTTTATTTAGAAAAAAGAACTTGCAGAGAAAACCTTTTGTTAACATGGAAAAAATGCATTTGAAATATCCAAAAACCATTAACAATGCTAAATCTTTTTTTTATTGTGGTAAATTTTAACCATTTTAAGTTTACAGCAACACTGTTGTGCAACCAACACTAAGTTAATTCTTTTTCAGTATATCCATATGCTACATCTCATTGTCAGCACCAATAACTCCATATCATTTTCCTAACTATCATTTGCAACTGGAACTTAATATTTTCTTATCTAAAGAAGAAAACATGTTGACTAAATAAAAGATGCAATTCACACTATTACCATAATAGATTTTCCAGCCTAAGGTTTCCATGAAGTCAGCAAACTATTTCCTTCCAACCAAATACAATTGTTTTAATAACTATACTAATAACTGAACTCAGCCCATGACCTTGGATATTTGAGAAAAAATACTAAAATCTAGAAATATGTAATACTGATCACATTTTTTTACAGTAAAATGTTGAGTATTTTCCTATAAATTAGTTACACTGTGGCTCAATAGGATAAGGGCAAGGATGGGTCAAAGAATAAGAAGATATATATATATATATATATATATATATAAAAAACAGATAATCCAGAGCTGCACATAATCAAAAGCACATCTCATTGTACAGGCTTTTTGTTTTACCCTTTAGAGAAGTTTTTTAAGTTTCTTGATAGGCATGTCTGACTAATAATATATTAATGTGCTACCAACTTTAAAAGAATGAATTACAAGGGTAGAGACTGGAATTGGTGATAAGTAATTCACCTGTTTAATATCCACTCCAGCTAATTAGGGCAATTTGGTTTTGGCATCATATTTGGATTGTAATAAAACTTTCCTTCTTTACAAGTCATTCCAAATTATGAAATATTAACTAATCACAGGTTGCCTAAAGCAACATTTATCTGTTTCAGGAAGTATTTACTGTGACTTTTTTGGAAGAATGATATGATCTTTTTCTCTTTTTGGTAGATTCTTCTTATAATCATTAAGATATGCCTGTGTATATGGGGGAGAATCCATATACACAATCAGAAGTGACAATTCTTAGTCAAGCGATCTTTTTTAATTTTAGAGGGCATCTACAGTTCAAGTTCATGTGCACAAAGCAAGAGTTTCATCTTCACCATAAATGTAAAGTACACTAGCTTACACCTTATTGGGTCCTGATTATATCAGTCAAGCCTAAGTGGTGAAAATACAGTGTCCATTCAATCAAATGCTAAATGAGTGAATAAATATTTCAGGAAAGGGCCTTCCTAGAAGGAGTTACCATTACCTAGAGAAGGGGAGAGCTTTAAGGGAAGGGTGGGGTGGGAAAGGGGTGGGAGGTAGGTTGTGAATTTTATTCTAATAATAGGAAATCAGACTGCTCAAAAAGAATATATACCAAAAAAGGATTCAGATACAAAAACTACATCAAGGATTACAATAGTATATACTTCATAATATTATTAAACTTGGTAGCTGTTTTGGTCACAGTGATTAGTGACTAGCTATAAACCAGAAGATAAAAAGAGTCCAGGTATATGTGCATAGGGGCAGCACTACTTCACAGTGCTGCTTGGAAAGCTGCTTGGAAAGAAGAGAGGAACCCTAGAAATGAGAGTGAGCAATATCAGCTATAAACAAAAACGGTAATGAAGTGGGATAAAGATTGTCTTGAATCATATTTATATTGAAACAGTATGGCACATAGTAGCTGTTTACAAAACATCTGTTTAATGATTGCATCCTTCCTACCTCCTTCTATTACTCCCTCCCTTCCTTTCATTTAGCCCTTTATTTTTCTCCAATAATACAACATCCAATCCACATCCTCTCCTCCCCAAAGCCTGCAAAATTTAAAGGATCAAGAGGTTCCTTGGCAAAGGTCTTAAAAACTTTTCAGTTTGCCCTCTTGAAACCCAGCAAGATATATTTTAGTTGTAGGCACTGAAAATAAAATCAACTGTGGCTTCACTTCCTAAGAGAAAAAAAGTCCAGAGAGAGAACCCATGGATATTGTCAGCTGAGAAAAGCCTTATTGTTTCCTCCCAGGATGGAAAGTTCACACTTTGCAGCCATGCAGTTAGCACAGTCTTACCCTGAACATAACAGAAATGGGTAAAATTTACTTTTTAAAAATTCAGGTCAGCCCCTTGGTCCCTAATCCATATTTGAAAACCAATTCCCACTTCTTTTCTACACTCCTACTTCCCCTAAAATAGTTACAACAAATACTTTTGCTCCCCCAATATCTTGTCTTACCCCCCAAAACGAAAGAATCCTGACTGAATTCAGTATCAGTCTCTTACCCTGCCAGGAAAGCTAAAGAGTAGGAGTTGTTCTTGGAAACAAATGCTGAACGATGCGTCTGTGTCATCTTGCCTCGGGAAGGTTCTTCATTCTCTGAATCTGAGAGACGTGCAGGACACTGGCAGGAGACAAGGAAGATAACACTGTCCATTTGGGGTTGCCATTCAATTTCCTATAGCTATTGTTTCAAATCTGTCATATGTCATTTCTGTCTGAGCTCTAATCTATATTTCCAACTGCTTCCTGGAGATCTCAGTCTAGATATCCCAAATGTAGCTCAAACTTAATATGTCCAAAACCAAACTCACCAGTAATCTTCTCTAAGTCCCACTACCAAGCCAACTAGAAGCCTCAATGCCATCTATTACTTTCCCTTTCTTTGAAATCATCACATTGTATAGAGGTTTTGAATCCCCTAACACTTTAAATATTTTATTTCTATTCAATATCAGCTCTATAGAGTTCACATAGACAGAAGGATTACCTGAGGCACAGAGTAGTTAATTTGCCTAAGATTGTAGAGTTAATAAGTAGCTAATGCTGGTACTTAAATAACAGACCATCTGTCTACAAACTGCCTCCATGCTACTTCCACTATACTTCATTCTATTGCTAAAATCTCTCTCAGATATAACTCTTCCCATGTATACACATTGCCTTTCCTAAGATTCTCATCATCTTTTGCCTGAGCTATTACAATAAGCTACTTACTGGTCTTGCTCTCTTCAGCCTTTCTTCCCCATACCATCTATACTCTCAAGCACAGATAGAATCCAGCTTAACTGTTGAAAACTTCAGGATAAAGACTAAACACCTCAGCATAATACAATAACCTTCAAAACTAAACTCAGTCTTTCATGGTTTTTCTCACACCAGTTCCCACACAGAAAACTCCTTGAGCTTTAGTACAAACTACTTTCTATTCTTCACATCATAGTCTTTCAAAACCTCTATTCTTATGGCCATGCTAGTACATTTGCTCAATATTCCCCTTCCACATTCTCTGCCTATAAACTACTCATTGGCTTTTCAGAGGCATCTTAAATGTCACTTTCTCTGCAAGGGCTTCCACATAACCCTAGAGTCAGCTTCTTCCATCATGTTGATATTCATTTACTTTCAATTTATTTCAGAGTCTCTTTCCGAGTCTTTCAATTTATATTTGAAGTTTCTTTTAAATGTGCACTTAGAAAAAAAGTCTGGAAGGATATTTACTAAAATGTTTACAGGGGTTATCTCTAGGTTGTGGGATGATGACAAGTGATTTTTCACTTTTTGTTTTATATTCTTTGGAATGATTATAATTGTTATACCAAACTGTTTTCCAATAATTCAAATTATTGATATTAATTTTACCATAACAAATCATAATTTAATTATTGTGCCAATTTTATCTCCATTCTGAGTAGATAATAAGGGATAATTTCTGATCCTGGAATAAGCACTTTCCTTTCTCCATTTGAATTCAACTTGATAAACATGTATCAAACACTTGTGATATGCAAAGTACTCTAGGTACTTTTTAAATAAGTAAAACATTTCCTATATTCAAGAATCTTATAAATCTAGTAGAGATACAGAAACACATATAATTATATGTAAAGGAGAATAAAATAAGTCCTATAAAGTAACTTTTTACTTTGGGAGAGGGAAGCTGGGAGGGAAGAGTAGATGATTAGAGTAGAGAAACAAATGAGGAATCCCTATGGGTTCCAGGAAGGTGACAGATTTTGAACTAAACAGAAAGATGAATAGCTTTTCAACAGGAAAGTCTGGTAGCATTTCAGTGAGATGAAATTTGCTCTCAATGAGAGAGCAAAGACTCAAGGAAGGAAAATATAGAATATATATTTTGGGGAAAGCAAACAGCTCCATTCCTTAGAATTTTGAGATGTAAGCAAGGATAGAAATATAAGCTAGAATAATACTAAAGACCTGAATATTGGGGTAAAAAGTTCTCATTTAATTCCAGAGTTAACAGGGAGTCATTGAGGTTTTGGGGGGGGCAAGAGTGAAATAATCAGTTCATCTCTAATCATAATGCTGTCCTATAAAATATAACTTTTTATATTTTATATTTTTTAGTTGGCTTTCCATTGAAGTCTACTTGAGCTTGTCTTTGGTCCCAATTTGAATATAGCTTTGGCAAAAATAAACAAAATTATTTGTTCAACACCAACAGCAAAATTAGATTCATTTAAAAGTCATTAAGAATATAAAAGAAAACAAAAGGTGAAAATTACAAAAATCTAAAACTTGAAGTGTTCATAGACCAGATTTTATTCAATGTATTTCTGCATACAAAATTTTGCCTAACTGGCTATTACCAAAATAATTAGTCTGAGATTTTGTACATTCTAATTCTTTTTAGTATTAATATTAGGTTGATGCAGCTGATTTGTTTCAAAGATGGTAGTGGCAAAAGAAAAAATCATTAGAGCAATTTCCCAGTTTGACATGAATTAATACTAGAGATCATTTCCTGGAGGAAACCTGGATCTGGCAAGGCCCAAAACAGTTTCTTTCTATCAAAAAACTATAGTGAAGGATAAGCTCGCTTCTGAGTTGTTTTTGTCTGATGGCTCTAATGGACAGCCCCGTTGGGTGGAAGTCAGAGGCAGAATTGCAGTCTTTAGAGACCACAGACCATAGATGGGGCTGTTAGACAGAAGACATACTATATGCATGAGACTATCCTGTATTTCATGCTTGACTTCCTAGCTAAATATATTCTGGGAGCAGTCTTTCCTTTTGCAGTTCCCAATGAACATAACATTAAGAGCATATGAGCATTTCAAGTTTGTTAATCTTTTAAAAGGCTGAAACCCTATAAAACACAAGTGGTTATTTTAATTAACAAAAATTAGTTATTATAACTGGGATCAAAAAGCCCCATGTCTGTTGACAATCAGTAAATACTAACAACTCAAAAAAGCTTAAATAATACAAAAATTTTGAAATTCAGGAAAAATGCCTTTGCAAAGAGTAAACCAGAAGCACAGAGAAATTAAGTAACCTGGCCAAAGTTATACAGTTTGTTTTAATACTGGGACCTGTTTAAGAGGCTGACTTATATAATCCAGAGATTTTTTTTTCCCCCTTTATCTGCTATGTTGTGTTTACATACAGTAAAACGTTATTTATTCTGGCTAATTAGCTAACTAAAATACTAACAAGCCTGAATCACAAAATATATTAAAAGATATGACTTTAATGATATGTTAAGTACATTCAACAAGCAATAAAAGATGTCCAATCCAATATGACTTACTAAAGAAGAAAAAACTAAATTGTAATTACCTATTCGGCTAACCAGTAGACCCTGAAAAAGTGTTTTTGTATGTAGGTTAAATATACCACTTATTTTGCTTGCTAAATAAGTAATTTAAAAATTCAGTAAGGGGAGACTAGGCAAAATGGCACAGATGATAAAAGGTTTTGTTCGTCTTCTCTTGCGACCACATCAAAGTTGTGACAAAAACACAGATAAAACAGCAAGCCAAGTCACCTGGGATCTAGATGAACAGAAACCCTACAACTAGAGAGAGAAATAAGAAATTACCCCGCAATGGTAGAAGGTAGGAGGGGGCAAAGACACGAGGCTGCCTGGTCCCGAGCAGCTGCAGGTGCTTCTTAAAGGGGCTGTGTCCACGAATGGACTTTTAGACCTGCTTGCTCTGAGCACCAGCGCTGGGCTGGCTGCTCAGGGGGCACCAAGGACTTGTAAGGGGAGTTGTTGGAGCAAGGGCCTGAGGTGAACCCTCTGCTGGAGGTATCCATTGTTCCTCTGTTAAGCCTTCCATGCTCCCAACCTGCAGAGGCAGCGCTGCCATAGCTGAGACATCATCAAACTGGATAACAGAAGTCACTCCGTCCAGAGGATTCTCTGAAATTCTGCCTCCCCCAACTCACTGCCCCACCCAAGCCACATCCAGTATATCCTCGGAGAGTCCTGTGCTCCTTGCTGAGCAGCTCCAAGACCCACACTAGTGGCAGCTGACCTCAGTTTCTTGAGGCAACTATAAATATAGTATCTGTGGACTGCTTACTGAATTTTGACAGATAACCCCAGAGGGACATATACCGGGGCTAAATTTGGCCTGTAGCTGAACCTCTCTCAAGATTGTGCCACTGGGCACATACTACACAAAACCACGCTAGTAAGTCCGGGAGACTTAGGAGCTTTGCTTAGTACAAAAAAAAAAAAAAAAAAAAAAAAAAAAAAAAAAAAAAAAAAAAAAAAAAAAAAAAAAA
>PVKZ01001287.1:0-249776 GCA_004027375.1 Macroglossus sobrinus | reverse complement strand
GATGAACTCAGTGAGAACATTAACATAAAAAACATAAAAATGGAAATTATAAAAAGGGAACCAGTCAAAAATGAAGAATATATTATCTGAGATGATGTGTATATTAGAGGGAATTGACAGTGGATGAAGAAGAGGATTGAACCACCAATATAGATGGGGAAGCCAAGGACACTCAAATCAGAACGGTAAGAAAAAAAGCCAAGATTAAAATAATTATTTAAGAAGCCTATGAGACAAAATTAAATGTGACAACATCTGTGTCATAGGATTACCTGAAAGAGAAGAGGGAGAACAAGAAGTTGAAAACCTATTTGAAGGAGTAATGATGAAAAACTTCATAAAAATGACGAAGGAAATAGATAACAACCCCTGAAAGCTCAGAGAGTCCCAAAAAGAGGAACCCAAAGAGGCCCCCATACCAAGACACATCATAATTAAAATGCCAAAGGTTTAAATACAAAGAGAGACTCTTAAAAGCAGCAAGAGCAAAGCAGTTATCTATAAGGGAGCACTCAGAAGACTGGTGGCTGATTTCTCAAAAGAAACTTTGCAGGAAGAAGGGCTTGACACAAAATAGTCAAAGTGATGAAAACCTGGGACCTACAACCAAAATTGCTTTATCCAGCAAAGCTATCATTTAAAAGTTGTAGGACAGATAAAGAACTTCCCAGACCAAAAAAAAAAAAAAAAGCTAAAGGAATTCATCAACCCCACACCAGTATTACAGGAAATGTTGGAGGGACTTCTTTAAGAAGAAAAAACATGTATCAAAAACATGAATAAAGAATGATGATAACTACATATCTATGAACAAGTAGCTCAAACAGAAAAGAATGAAGTGCTCCAAACAAAAGATAAGATGGCTGAATGGATAAGAAAACAAGACCCTAACATATGCAACCTACAAGAGACTTCTGATTAAAAGACATACACAGACTAAAAAGAAAGGGATGGAAAAAGATATTGCCTTGATGGACCTAGAGGGTATTGTGCTGAATGGTGTAAATCTGATAAAGACAAATACCACATGATTTGATGTACATGTGGAATCAAAACTAAATAACAACAAAAACAGAAACAAACTCATAGATACAGATAAATATTTTGATGGCTGTTAGACAGGAGGGGGGTTAGAGGGATGGTGAAAAGGTGCAAAGGGATTAAAAAGTACAAATGGATAGTTACAAAATAGTCATGGAGATGTAAAATGTAACATAAGGAAAATAGTCAATAATGTAATATGTAAGGAGGAAGAGGAATACCTAATTTAGTGGGGTAATTAACTTTGTGAGTTATATAAATCTCTAATTACTATGCTGTACAACTGAAACTAATGTATTGTATGCCAACTATAATTGAAAAAAACTCATTGAGTTGTACAATGTAAATATAAGCAACTAATGGTCTATTTTATTTCAATAAGGCTGAGGGGTGGGGGAAATTCAGGCAAGATTTTGCCCAATTAGAAGTCTAGTTAGGTTAAATTTAAATTAAGTATCTAATATAATATAATACCTTTTATCTAGCACTGTGCTGCTTAGGGCATTATAAAAAATAAAGGGAAGTAAAACTTAAGATTTAAGAAAACCTAGTAAAGGATATAAGACTTACAAAATTCAAATGTCAAATGACAACACATGGAGTCAAAATGACAATATACATATAAAACTTACCACAAGTAGTATACTATACAAGGTTTCTCCTCTCACCTTCCCCCCTCCCCATTCCCTTAATCTTTCCACAAAAGCCTTATTGTCCCTTTTGTAAATTATTTTCTCCAGCTCTTATCTGGACACTAAAATCCTCATTATTCTTCAGCTGCATAGTCAAATGACTGTTACTGGTCTCATCATAGTTTACCAACATAGGTTTTTCAGATCCATGTCACTTGGGCTAATAGCTGATTTTGAGGCAGATGTCCATCAAAAAGGTGATCTACTTACACGCTCTAGATTTGTTTTCAGTACTAGTGGCTCATCTCTTTTTTTCTGTTCATCCATTTTCCTTTTCCCTGTTTCTGTATCGTCTGGTAACAGTTTGTGGATTTGATCTTCAGAGGTTTTCTCCTCTTGTAGCTTTTCTTCTTTCAGCTAAAAATACAAATCACACAAAGACAGTAGACTTTTAGGTGACTATAGATTTAAAAACATCTTTTACTCAGTGGTCTATTAGAATAAACAGATCACATGGCAGTTTTGATAACATTTTCCTTATTCACTATAAAGCCCTCTTAATTTTTAATGAGTCTTTTACTTGATTGACTCTTGCCAAACATGCTTCATGGCTTAAGAGTTAACTGCTTTGCATTCTTGAACAATGTGAAACCATAAAAACTAAGATAATACACAATCAAAAAATAAGATTTATTAACTTTGCAAAAAAAGGCTGAACCTAAAAACTTTCTTATTCTCATAAACCAGATATAAATTTATTGGACCAGGAGAACAGCAGAGATGTAGGCCAAAGAGGGCCAGAGAAGTTTGTCTAGGCAAGACAGGTCTTTACGCCAGGAGCAACAGAAAAAATGACTTCTCACAGTCCTGTAGTTTATGCTGTTATCTTGTGGTCCAAAGAAGAGGTCAAGATTATATGACCTACAAAGAAATGTAAGGCAGAGGCAATATGCTCCTCATTTGGGAAGGTAGCAAGTCATGAAAATAAGACAGGCTTTGCAATAAAACCTGGGTTCTAGTGGTCCTGTCACTTATTTACCAGCTATATGATCTTTGGCAAATGAACCATTTAATGCTCACCTGCATAATAGGGATAATGCTAATTACTTTACGAATATTGTTATAAGTAAATGATAATTAATTTCTTAGTGTATTAACATCTTGCTGTGTACTTAAAATACATCAAGAATTTCCTTTCCTGATTATTTATTCTCTTTACTGCCCAGAGTTTTAGTGAGATTTAAATGATATAATGTATATCAAAACAATTACAGGCTACTAATATTTTTTAATCATACTTCCAAAAAAAAAGCTAAAGAGTAAATATTTTCATTTGCTCTTGCCTCAGGGTTAAAAAAAACAAAACAGTAACAATATTTAGTCTTGTCTTTCCAATTACTATAGGTCTGATTCCTGTAAGCCTGAAATAGTCTTTTAACACATTGAGTTTAATAAAAGGTTATGAATAGTTAAAGAACACCATACACAGTGTTCTGTCAGGAAGAGATTCAAATGAAATAAGGGACTTCCAACTCTGCCCAAGTCAAACAACACAAGAGGAACAAAAGCAAATCTATACATAGCCAGGGAGAAAGCAGACCTGAAGTCTATACTGACTACCCACATGAAAGATCAGTGCTTTCCAATCATCTTCTATGAGAAATTCTTGTTCAAGAACTTGACTGTAGGCTACACCGAAGGGCATTTCACTTTTAGAGGATAAGTAGAGTGGCACAAAAGAGAACAGCATTATAATATTTATCATTTACTGAATTCTGTGAGATTCATCCACATAGATATACAGTTTGTTCTTTCTCATTGTTTTACAGTGTTCCATTGTTTGACTACAAAATTTAACCATTCTATTGCTAATGGAAGTTTGAGTAGTTGCTAATTTTGGGTATTTATATATATACTGCTATGAACATCTTTGAATATGTATCATGATACACATACTGTCTGTGGGATATATTCTAGAAGAGAAACTGTTTAGTCAAAAGGTATGGGTACACTGCCATAGTTTTCCGAACTGGTTGTACAAATTACATTCCCACTCCCCAGTTAGCAAAATGACAGCTGCTCTCAGCCTTGTTAAACAACACTCAGTACTATTTGTCTTTTTTTAGGCTGGTTCCATTGAATGTATATTGGTAATGCATTATGATTTCAATTTGCATTTCTCTTCTGACTAAAGATGTAGAGCAGTATTTTGTATGTTTACTATTTGGAAATCCTCTTTTATGAAGTGCCCATTCACATAGTTCTCCTTTTATCTCTTAGGTATTTGGGTTTTTTCCTTAGTAATTTGTAGGAGTTATTTATATTTTTTTGGATTTAAGGCAGTTTTCAAAAAAAAGAAGTGTGTGTGGTGTGTGGTGTGTGTGTGTGTGTGTGTGTCCGTCCATCATCCCTTTGTCCAGCAAATCCATGTGGTACATTCCCCACCTGTTAGTCACTGAGTAGCCATCTTGGTTATCAGACTGACTGTTGTATCACAGTGCTCATGTTCAAGTAACCCTTATTTTATTCTTATAATTACTCTTATTGTGCCTAATTTATAAGTTAAACTTTAGGGAAAAAAATCATAGTATATATAGGATTCAGTCCTATCTACTGTTTCAGGCATTTACTGGGGGTCTTATATCTTCCACAAATAAGGGAGGACTATTGCACAAGATATGTGTGTGTACATGTGTGCATATGTAAATTATTCTCCCTCACACACAGTAGCTTACCTTTTTCACTCTTTTAATAGTATTCTTTGAAGACAAGAAGTCCCAAGTTTTAATGCAGTTTAATGTTAGTGCTTTTTTATATATCCTGTTTAAGAAATCTTTAAGGAACTTATTATTTGACCTTTCACATTTAGAGAGACAATCCACTTAGAATTAATTTTTTAAAATCAACTATGTGAAACCATAATGTACATATGATAAAATTAAAACATCTGGAATGTACAGCTCAATGAGTTTTGATAACTGTTGGTTATATATCCATGTAACCATCTCCGTAATCAAAACAGAGAACATTTTTGCCACCCAAGAAAGACCCTAGCAGCCCACAAGCAATCACCCTTCCTACTGCCCTAGGCAACCACTAATCTGATGACTATGACCTTAGATTAGTTTTGCCTATTATAAAATCATACAGCAAATATTCCTTTATGTTGGCTTAATTCACTCATCATATTTTTGAGATTCATCCATGCTACTGAGTTTATTAAGACATTCTTTTTATGGATGAGTTATATTCCATTGTATGAATGAACTACAACTCGTTTATCCATTCAAGTGCTGGATATTTGGGTTTTATTTCATTTGAGGCTATTATGAATAAAGCTGCCATGAACATTCATGTCTTTTTGTGGACAGATATTTTTATTTTGCTTGAAATAGCAAGTGGAATTGCTGGATCATAAAGTATATGTTTAAATTTATAAAGCAACTGCCCAAATGTTTCCCATGACAGTTATACTAAACACTTTACCAGCATACCTCAGAGACATAGTGGGTTCAGTCCCAGACCACCACAATAAAGCAAATTTTGTGATACTTGCTTTATGTTTTTTTGCTGGCAGAGAATCTTGCTTTCAATTTTTAAAAAAGGCAACATCTGTGAAGTGCAATAAAACACAGTGCAACAAAAATGAGGTATGCCTGGTATACTCCCACTAGCAATACATGAGCATTCCAGGTAATTCACATTTTCCCACATTCTTACACTTGAAATGTTTGCCTTTTAATTTTAGCCCATCTAGAGTATATAAGATGGATTTAATAAGTATTTCCCTGCTGGCTAATTGTGTTGAGCATCCTTTCATGTTCTTAGTAACATATCTTTTGTGAAATACCTGCTCAAACCTTTTACCCTATTTTTGTTACTAAATGCAAGAGTTATATAAATTATGGATACAAGTCCATTGTTAGATACCCATTTTGAGAGCATGTTCTCCCTTGTCTTTGCCTTTTTACTTCCTTAATGAGTGGAATTTTATAAAACATAGATGAAGTCTAATATATATCTATATATATATATATATTTTTTTTCTGTTATTAGGATTTTTTTGTGTTCCTGTCTAGAAAATCTTTGCTTACCTTAAGATCAAAAATGTTTTTCTACCAGAAGTAAACCCATATTTCTATGGGCAAATAATTTTTGACAAAAAAAAAAAAAAAAGCTGAAAACATACAGTGGAGAAAGGAAAGCCTCTTCAATAAATGGTGCTTGGAAAACTGGAAAGCCACCTGCAAAAGAATGAAACTAGACTGTTGTCTATCACCACACACCAAAATTAATTCAAAATGGATTAAGAACCTGAATATAAGACCTGAAACAAGAAGATGCATAGAAGAAAACAGGAGTGAAACTCAAGGACCTTGGACTTAAAGAGGATTTTATGAATTAGACATCAAAGGCAAGGGAAGTAAAAGCAAAAATAAATGAATGGGACTACATCAAACTAAAAAGCTTCTGCTCAGTAAAAGAAATCTAAACAAGATAAAAAAACAACCATCTGAATGGGAAAATGTATCTGCAAACAACACTTTCTAATATCCAAAATATACAAAGAACTCATACAACTCAACAACAAGAAAAAAGAAACAATCCAACCCAAAAGTGAGCAGAGGACCTGAACAGACACTTCTCCCCAGAGAACATACAAATGGCCAACAAATATATAAAAAGATGTTCAACATCCCTAGCTGTTAGGGAAATGCAAATCAAAACCACAATGAGATACCATCTCACACCTGTTAGAATAGCTATAACCAAAAGGACAAGTAATAACAAATGTTGGAGAGAATGCAGAGAAAAAGGAACCCTCATACATTGCTGGTGAGACTGCAAATATGTACAGCCACTATGGAAAACAGTATGGAGGTTCCTCAAAAAACTAAGAATTGATCTACCATATGATCCAGCCATCCCTCTACTGGGTATTTATTCCAAAGACTTGAAAACTCATATCTGTAAAGATATTTGCACTCTGATGTTCATAGCAGCATTATTCACAGTGGCCAGGACATGGAAGCAACCTAAGTGTCCTATGATATATAATTGGCTAAAGAGGGTATGGTACATATATACATTGGAATATTATTACTCAGCCATAAGAAGAGATGAAATACTGCCATTTGCAACAATGTTCTAAGCGAAATAAGCCAGAAATAATCATGCTAAGCGAAATAAACCAGATAGAAAAAGTTGAAGATTACATATCACTTATATGTAGGATATAAACTTAAAAGCAACAAATGAACAGGACAAACAAACAGAGACTCATGAACATGGACAATGGACTAGGGGTTAATAGAGGGTGGGGGGGTAGATGAAGGAAAATTTTTTAAATCATTTCTTCACTTAAAAAAATGTTATTTTTCTGTTTTCTTCTGCATAGTTTTAGCTTTTAAGTTTAGTCTATACTGTATAAAAGTAGAGATCAAGATTCACTTTTACTTATTCATAAGATACAGTTTATTCCAGCCCCATAGTTGAAAAGACCATTTTGCCACTGAATTACTTCTGTGCCTTTGTGAACATTGACTATAATGAGTAGGTCTGTTCCAGGACTATATTCCATAGGTCTATATGTCTTTTCCTTATACCAATACCATGCTGTCTTGATGTCTAGCAAGTCTTGGAATCAGTTAATAAAGTCCTTCAATAATAACAGTCATAATTTGCAGACAATATAATCCTCCATGTAGAAAATCAACTATCTCCTACCAAAAAAAGCTACTTAGAACTACTAAATGAGTTTAGCAAGGTTGTAGGATAGAATATCAAAATATAAAAATCAACTATACTTTTATATACTCACATTAACAATTAGAAATTGAAAAAATGTTAATGCCATTTATAGTACCATCCAAAAATGTGAGATACTTAAGATAAATGTGAGAAAGATATGAAAGCTGAAAATCACAAAACATTGCTGAGAGAAATTTTAAAAGACCTAAATAAATAGAAGTGATATATGTGTTGATGGATCTGAAGATTCAATATTATTGAGACATCAGTTCTCCCCAAATAGATCAATAGATTCAATTCAATCCCAATAAAAATCCCAGCATGCTTTTTTTGTAGTAATCAGCTAGCCGATACTAAAATTCAGTTGAATATATAGAGAACCAAGAATAGCCACAATAACTCTGAAAGAGAACAAAGTTGGAGGATTAACACTACCAAATTTCAAGACTTACTATAAAACTACAATCATCAAAACAGCATGATATTGGTATAAAAATAAACAAGTAGATCAACTATACAGACAGAATAATACAGCCTAGAAATAAACCCTACACACGTATATGGATAACTGATTTTTGACAAAAGTGCAAAAAAAATCCATGGAGAAAATCATTTTTTCCACAAATGAATGCTGGAACAACTAGAACATCCAAATGCATAAGAATGAACTTGAAACTCTGCTGCACACCATATATAAGAATGAAGTCGAAATGAATCATAGACCTAAATGTAAAGCCTAAAATTTCCTCTGTAAAATTTTCAGAGGAAACATAAGAGAAAAACTTTGTGCCCTTGGACTGGGCAACAAATTCTTAGATATAACACCAAAAGCACATGCAATAAGAAAAAAAATCATACACTGTAATTTTAAAAGTTAAAACCTGCTCTTCAAAAGACTCTAAGAGAATGAAAAGATTGAGACAGACTGGGAGAAAAATAATTGCAAAGCATATACCTGATAAAAGACTTGTATCTAGACTCAAAGATCTCTCAAAATATACAACCCAGTTTTAAAAAAAAAGAAAAAGACAAAAGTTTTGAATGAACACCAAAGAAAATATACAGAAAGCAAATAAACACAAGACAAGATGCTCAACATTATTAATCATTAGGGAAATGCAAATTAAAACTACAATGAGATACTACTACACACCAGTTAGAATTGTTAAAATTAAAAAGACTGACATACCCAATATTGGTAAAAATTAGAAAAGCTAGAATTTTCGTATTCTAGTGGTAGAATTAAAATGGTAAAATCACTTTGAAAAAGTTTGGCAGTTTCTTTAAACACTACCATATGATTCAGCCATTTCATGCTTAAGTATTTCCCTAAGAGAAAAGGAAACATCTCTGCACAAAGGCCTGTATATAGCAGCTTTATTTGGAATAGCCAAGAACTAAAACCAACCAAAATGTTAACAGATAAACAGATAAACTGACAAAACCACACAGTGAAATACTACTTAGCAATAAAAAAGAGTAAACTATTGATACATGCAACAAAATGAATAAATTTCTAAATAAGTATGCTGAGTAAAAAAGCCAAACAAAAGCACAAACAAAAAAACGTAAACTGGACTTCATAAAAACTGAAAACTTTAGTGCAAAAAACATCAACAGAAAAGTGATAAGATAACCTACAGAATGCAAGAAAATATTTGTAAATCATATACATATATATATATGATAAGGATTTAATATTCAGAATACATAAAGAACTCTTACAACTCAATAACAAAAAGACAACCAAATTCAAAACTGCACAAAGGACTTAAACAGACGGCTCTCCAAAGAAGAGATATAAATACTCAAAAAGCACATTAAAAATGCTCAACATGATTGTTCATTAAGGAAATATAAATCAAAACCATAATGAGATACCCACTGGATGACTATATATAAAAAAAAATAAGTGCCAGCAAGAATGTGGAGAAATTTTTGGAATCCACACCCATTGTTGGTAGGAATTTTAAATGGTGCAGTTGCTGTGGAAAACAGTTTTGACAATTTCTCAAAAAATTAAACATAAAATTATCATATGACCCAGCAATTCCACTCCTGGGTATATATCCAAAAGAACAGAAAACAGGGACTCAAACAGATACTTGTATGGCAGTGTTCATCACAACATTATTCACAATAGCTAAAAAGTGAAAACAACCTGTGTCCATCAAGGGATGAATGGAAAAACAAAATGTGATATATACATACAATGGAATAGTATTCAGCTGTAAAAAAGGAAGGAAGTATTAAAACATGCTATAGTGTGGATGAATTTTAAAAACATTATGCCAAGTGAAATAAGCCAGACACAAAAGGGCAAATATTGCATGCCTTTACTTATATATCTAAAATAGATATATATCTAGAATAGGCAAACTTATAGAAATAAAAAGGTCAGAGGTTACCAAGGGCTGGGGGGATGGCAGAATAGGGAGTTACTGATTCACAGGTACAGCGTTTCTGCTTGGAGTAATAAAAACTTGTAGAAAAACACAGCAGTGATGGTTGCACAACACTGAATGTACTTAAGGTTACTGAATCATGCAGTTAAAGTGACAAAATTTGTTACATATATTTCATAGCAGTTAAAATTTTTTTTGCAAGTTTTATAATGTATTCTGTTAGTATCAAAGTCCCAGCTAGCTTTCTAATGTTTTTAGACACTGCAATAAATATCTTGCATGACATGTTCATTCAAGGCTGCTAAAATATAGCCTGTTCAGAATCAGGTAGGTGAATTTTCCACTAACAGCTAAACACAGAGCCAAATAGAATTCCTACCCACAAGGCAATGTTCCATAGAAGAAACTAGCTACTGAAATCACTACTTAAATTCTGTTCATGCAAGGGTAGAATTGCCTGTACAGTATTTGTAGCTAATCTACATCTTGAGTAATATTCCTTTCACCATGAAAAATTATGTTTATAACTGTAGAATCTGGGTAATGGGTATATGAGGTTTCATTTTATTGCTCTCAACTTTTATATTTTTTTGAATATTACAAAAATCTAAAATTTAGAAATTTTCAAAAGCTTTATTAGAAGGGAAAGAACACTTCCATACGTGGAAGTGGGCTTGATCAAGAGAAGTTGGGCTCAAAACACCTAGAAATCATTTCTAATGCTAGGTAACACACCTCACTCAAGTATTAGGTGATGACAGAAATAACTGAAGGGCTTAGAAGAACCTATGTAGTGAAGGTTCTGGTTACAGTCTTTCAAATGCTAAGTAACTACCCCCAGAGTATATATTCCCTATTACTACTTCAGATGTTAACTAGCCATCCTTAGAGTATAGAATGAAAACATAAACATACCACAGTATTTCAAATGAAGTATTTAAAAATACATCTTACAATACCCAGAATATACTTCTATCATGGGTTTTAAATACAAATTACTGTGTCCAATTACTTGTTTCAAGCCTCTTCCTCAGACACTATGAGATTCTTTTGATCACGGACCATGTTCTATTCATTCTCAAACTTGAGTTCTAGACACAGGGTCTGCATTCAGTAAGTTCAGTTCCATAGATATGTGCAGAGCACAACATTCTCTATTAGGCACTATTTCTAGTGGTATCCTGATCAAAAATGACAGTTGTTCACATGGGGCTTACATTCTAGTAGAATGTGGTTAAATGAATGATGTGGTTAAATGAATGATGAGGTTGGAGTAACCAAATTTTAAAAGATCCTTCCAACAAACATTCTCTTATGACACAAATTATATCTATTTTAATGATTGTACCAGTCCTCGTGCTTTAGTGAGTTTTTCTCAATTCCTCAATAGAAGGTAACCAACCTGATAATACCATGGACACAGGGCTGATGGGAGGAGTGCTGCCCAATGGCACCTTAAAGACCGCATATTCGTGCATCCATAATTTTCTTATCTGAATTGGTAAAATGGTCTACCACCCAAAGATAGGAGACGTCAGAAATACTTTGTGAGAGTTGTGGGGCCATACAACCTCGTGGTGTTTCATAAATCTTACCCCTAACACACAAGTAAAAATGGATTTTCTCCCTATAAAATGATATGTGAAAACATTCAGTAAATTATATGAGTTACATTTAACTCATTTTCTACATTTTCTAGTTATCTCTGGACCAAAGGTACTGGAACCCCAGACCCGTAAGGAGTTCACAAAGGTAGTAATGGGAAAATTTGGAGTTAATTTTCAATATATTTTTAGCACTCTAACAAATATACTTATGTCCATAATATTGTACCCACTATCACTATCTCAATAAATTGATTGACTATATTTTTGGTGCTGTCTAGGGTTTATTCTTTAGTAGAAAAACATTAAAAAATATTTTAAATTCTTATAGGGATTATGAAAACAGAATACAAGCTGATAAAATTGGGGACTACTGCTTCAGAACCACTGCTTCAAAACACAAATAACTTGTTAATTAAATTTGTGTCAGAGCATTTCAATTTGCTTTGGTATGGACAGCAATTAACCATTATATGGTTCCTAGACTATCATTTGGTACTAACAGTTACCACTTCTATAGGATCTAATTGGTTACTATTGCTGATGCTGCCCACAGATAAAGTAGGACTACTTATCGCTTCCATTTTGAAATCACAGCAAATGGACTTGTGCACACAAGACTAGAGCCATGATGACATCTATTTGAGCAATCACATAATAGCACCAAAGCAACTGATTTGCTCTTATGACACTTAACCTAATTTTAAAGAAATTACACTGATGATACTATACTCACTTTGCTTTAAATTCTCAACCGCCCCTCAATTTAAATGTTGTTTAGAATTAAGCATATCTAAATATTTATGCCAAGAAAACATTTTATAAATTTCCTTTATGTAATAAGGTGTTTAAAATTACTTCTAGTTTAGAGATTATTATATGCATTATAAAAAAGTACATATAAAATTCATTGTAGGCATTCAAATTTACACATAAATTGAACCAGAAGATACTATGTAAGTTATAAGTTTAACTGCCAAGCTAAAAGGCAGAATGAAAGGAAGGACATTCACTTTAAGACAAGCAGAAAATAATTTCTAAATCACTGATTATAAAAAAGCAAAGACAGGCCTGCTTGTCCAGAGTTCAAGAAAATTGGAAATTCATTTGTATTTCATACCACTAATTTTCTAGGTTTCAGATATGACAATCAGCCATTTCTTACTCAAATGAAATAACTAATGACAGCAATGGAGGGGGGTGACTTTGTGCTAGATTTTTTTATAGAATTCTAACTTTTAAAAAATATATGTGGATTACTATATGCCAGGCACTATTTCACAATAACCCTCTAAGCTAACTATAATGTCCATTTTATAAGCCAGAAAACTAGACACTGAGAATTAACTTGCCCAAATTCACGTGCAAAGTCAAAATTTGAACTCAGTTGGCTCTTAATCATTATATACTGTCTCTCAGATTAGGGTAAAAGAGCCTCATCATCTGTACTGTGATTTGTTGAGCACCTGCATTTTTTTTTAAGTTTGAGATACACAAAAAGTTGACTCTCAGATGTAAGCAGCAAATGAGACTTTAAACTCTCATTTGAATCCAGAAAAATAAACTAAGCTTGCAATTTCACCAAAAGCAGATTACTTGTGAATTTTTACACAAATTTGGCTAGAGATAGGAAATTTTAATTATATTGTGGAATTTTTTTTAAATACTATATTTTCTAAAGTTATTTCTGATTCTTGGGATGTAAGAAAAGTACTGGTATACATCTGATATATTGCAATGATATTTCCTGTTATCCTATATAGCTATTAAAAATGTTGGCATGAACCTAAATTTATTGATATGGAAAGCTTCGTCTGATATGCTAAATTAAAAGGTCAGTAAAAATGGCACTATAACATTCTTAATCTGTTTTGTAAAAAGTCTTAAGCTTAAATTTATGATAAAAATTTTAATATGATGGTTAATAGCAGGATTACTGATAGTTTCCCTTCAAATTTTTTTATAATCTGAACTTTTTTTCTTTAACAGAATTTTATAATTCTGCTTTTATAAACAGGAAAAGTAAAGCTATTTTAATTTACTAAAATCCTCACTAATGAAATATCTTAACAAAATAATTTACTTTTTATTAGAGACAGAAGAGTTGCAACTACTTCTAGAAAATTCTCTAGTTTGGCTTTCAAGTAGCATTGAAACGATTTTATTTAAACTGTTCTCTAAACCATAAAAAAACTATTGTACTATACAGTTATCTTATAACTACTGAATAACTACATAAATGAAAGAGACAAGGAAAGAGAGCACAATGCAGAAATAACACGAATAACTTGCTATTTTAATTAAATCTGATCATGCTTTGAATTTCCCAAATGTGTTATTTTCTTTAATAAGCACATTACTTGATAAAGTTGTTTTCTCATCTGGGTAGCTGTAAGTAGCAAAAGGAAAAAATAACCATATAAACATTTAAAAATTTTGAGCATCCCATAAGATAATTGTTCTCCCCTGATGCCATCAAAACTAAAATGTACTCTTTTCAGGTTTTCCTTCTTAATACCAGACAGCTTACCTGGTCTTAAAGATGTACTAGGAAATTCTTTATCTGTTTTCTGGTTCCAGAAAGAGGCATGTCAGCACATGCCAAAAGCAAGCATTTCCTCAAAGATTACATAATAACATTTTAAAGGAAGAAAAAAAAACATGTTGTAGCAAAAAAGAACTCTAGAAATCTTAAAATACATCTAGTTCTATCATGAGCTAGCTGTACATCCTTATACAATACATTTCTCTTAAAAGAAGGGGCTTTGAAACTATATGATCAACGATTCAATCAGCATCTAATGAATACCTCTGTGCAAGATACTATATTAGATGTAATGGAGAGTTATAGAGACTAAACAAACAGATCCATCTTGAAAGAGTTTACAAACTAATAGGAAAAAAATTTAAAAGAAGCAAATAACCTGCTGCTTCTGCAGTGTGACAGAACATATTTTAAACTTACCAGGTAAATACAAGCTTCTTTTAAAGTAAGTAAATTTAAAAAGATGGGGGTGGTGGCAGTAAGGCCCGCTCAACATATTTAGCTCATGATGCACTATATAGCCAAATAGATTTAAGTTAAATGTTCAAGTTTTAATAAAGTATGTTATATTTTATAGTTCATGGCAGAAAGTTAATACAAGGGACTTTAAATATATATAATTTCAAAGATAATTAGGTCCTAAAAGTTTACTTACCTTTAAAAAATTCCTTCACAAAAGTTAATGCCTGCCCTATAGAGACATTATTCACTTCAGCAACTTGTTGACCATATCTGATTACTCTGTACCCTGGCTAAAAAGGAAGAACTGCATGCTAACTGCTTGAATAATTTAGCCAGCAATGGGGAGGAAAATACTCCAGAAAAACAAACCAGTGGGGAAGCAGAAAAAAAAATGGATAGGTCAGTAAACCCATTCAGAGAAAGCTTAAACTACTCGTGATCCACAGAATTATCAAAAGCAGTTCATCTTTCCCGCTACAGAAACCAGGTAGATTGGCAGTCTAGAAGCAAAGGTTGTTTTTCCCCCTACTTTCAACCTTTCAGAGTCTAGTGATTCTAAGACAAAAAAGAGCATACTGGATTGTATGTTTCCCAGCTCTAACATAAATTAATGAGTTCAGTAGAGTTAATTTCCATTTACCATCCCTTGCTCAGTAGCAACTTTTAAAGACCTTCCTCCCCTAGAGATTCCCAGATAATATATCTACTTTGTTTTGTTTCAGAAAATATGCATTCTGAGAAAGATCTTTATCTCTATCACATTCTCCATATAAATGTCTAGTGTCTTTTAATTTTTTTACAACTATATTGAGGCATATTTTACATATATGTTGTGGAACATACCTTAAATCAATTTTAGAAATCTTTACTACTACAATAAAATCACTCATACCCGTTTACTGTTAATCCTCATTTCCACTCCTCCTACCAACAACCATTAATCTACTGTTTGTCTCTATACATTTGTCTATTCTGAACATTTTCTATAAACGTAATCATATAATGTGTCGTCTTGTATCTGGCTTCTTTTCATTTAGCATGTGGTAGCATGTATCAATGGTTTATTCCTTTTTATTGCTGAATATTTTTCCAGTATATGGATGTGCCATACTAGTGACATTTGATTTTATGACTTGAATTTCCATTTTCCAGGTTGTACAATAGATGCAGGATAACTTGGATATTTGAGGTATAGGGGATAGGGACCTATAGCTAACTTTTATTTAATCTAAATAACATAGGAGAGTGTTTTACAAACCCAGTCCAGTTTATACAAAAGGAATTGTCCTACTTTCATTCAACAATATTAAGTTAACTGTCCCTTGTAAAATCATCTTCCTGTTCCTCCTAAGAGGAACAAAAGTACAGTTCCTCAAAGTTTCTTCTCTTTCCCAAAGTTTATAAAAACCTCTTCCTCTTACTATGACTTCTGCTTTACCTCTTTTTTCTACCTCCAAGTTCTAAAGAGGTATACCATAATGGAGTATCTGTATATTCTGGAATTTTATTTAAGAGGGATTTGTGGTTCTTTTGATGTGGTCTTTAAAAATAATTTCTTACTATGTAGAAAAAGCTCTGTAATTGATTTTTTTTAAGCCCCCAAAATGAATAAACAAACAAAAAAATCTCACAATACCAATATAAAGCATGAAGACCCAAGTCAACATTCAACATTTAAAAAGGGTCAAAGCATGTATAATAGTTATCTTTTCTCCTTAACATGACCTTGTTAAGACTGATCTTTTTCATTCAGTATAAAATACTGAATAACAAAATAATGATACAAACCTCGTAACATACTTCTTATTACCAACATTTTTGAAGTCTTAATTGTCTAAGTGATTCCCATACAATTAGCTTGAAAATACAAAAGTAAGATAATGTGGACAGAGCTAAATGCTTTCCCCATGGTAAATATTCTCTAGGAAATTATTCCACTATTCCCTTACTAACCTAAGTTACAGTTCTCCTGGTGTAATTAACTGAGTGAAAGCAATAAAAGATAATACCAGTTACATGTAAATAGAAGAACCTTGCAAGATAAGGAAAAATAATACAAGCTATTATTAAAGCTTAAATGCTGGCTTTTAACTAATATCTAAATGCCAAGAATACCTCTCTCGGTGGCCAGTTAATGCAGCAGGGGCGTGATAGGCACTATGAGCTACATTTTTGTCTTTGAAAGGACAGCTTAAAAGGGGTTCTTAGTTGAAGTTTAGTCTACTTCCATTACAGCTACAGAATCTAACTATGCAAGTATAAGGTAGTGTGGAGAAAGACAGACTCTGCATTGTAAAATTTAAAAACCCCTAGGTAAATCAGAACTCCCCACTAAGCATTCTCTAATGTTATTATTTCAGTTTACTTTAAGAAAATGAATGGCATGATAATATGTATACCATACCTTTCTCAGGCTTTCATATTCCTCACGAAGTTCCCCAGGCTTACTTAATTTGATTGGTGTTCTGAATATAAACTCTGGAAGAAAGGGAGAAGACGACACTTTTTAACAGGACTTTCTAGGAAGGAACCAACACCTTGTCCTACTGCTGTCTCCACATTATAAACTACATTAAACATTGTGGTCATCTTAATTTGAAAATTGGTTCATTCAACAAATATTTATTAAAGGGTACAAACCAGGGACAGAGTTCTAAGCCCTGGGGAGAAGCACTGATCAAAGTCCTTCTCACAGTATACAAGAAACAAATGTGTGTATATAATATAACTGATGGAATACTAAGTGCTATGGAGGAAAATAAATGTAGAATGAAAGAAAGATTATTTTATGTAGAGTGGTCTGGAAGGGCCCCATTGATAAAGCAACATATTAAAAGACCTCAAGGAAAAACTTTGAAGCTTAGTTTAATGTTACAAAGTCACACTTTAAATGAGCTGGTTTTATTCATAATACTATATTTTTTTATTCCTTTTTCAACAGTGCCATCAGAGTATTTTCCTATATACAACCTGTAAATATTTTCAGTATATAACCTGATTTTTTTTTTATTCTCAAAGGCTTTAGTGGTTTTGATATTCCTACAGAATAAAGTCAGCTCTTCAACATGTCATTCATTCTAGGTTCTCCAGAGACTGAGCATAACTTTACCTTTCTAAAGTACTGTATCTCTTAGCCCTTGACTACTTAGTTACAATATATGTCATATTTTTAAGTCTTTTATGCTGTTTTCTCAGCTGAAAATCTGTTTTTTCCCCTTCTCTTTATATATTTTCAAATCTAAGATATCCAGGCCTACAGGAGGCAAAAAAGACATGTTGGTTATATAAATAGATGATAAAAATCCCTTTGAAGAACAGGGTTAAAAGGTAAGTCCTACATGCTATCAAAAAGAGGGAGGGGAGGACACACTTCTACCTCTTAAAATGTACATATGACATCTGTATACCCCTATGTATATTGAGTGAAACAGTATTTTGATTTATTAATAACTACATCCCCTTGAGGTTGATAAATATTTGTTGTAGAAAAGTAGGCTCCTCAAAAAAGTTGACTTTTGTCCTTTTTCAGTTGTCTCAACTATTTTAGAAAGGCTCTGAGAAATGTGAAAGGTACTCAGTAACACTGCCTAATGCAGATGAAGGGAACAGTAACTTAAAAGTCCACTAAGTACTAGAGAATTGTTAGACCCTTAAGGCAAAAAACTACTTTCAATATATTTATGTTGAATCTAGGATACTTCATATCATATATATTTTCTCAGTGAAACTTCACAGAAAGATAGGTATTATACACATTTTACAATAAGGAAAATGAGAGGTTAATGACTTGCTCAAGGCCACAGAACTAGTACATGGCAAAACTAAGCAAAGCATTAATAAGAATAGAGAAATTATATAATGATTAAAAAGGCAACCCATCAAGAAGATATAATTATTATAAACTTAAATGAACATACATCACAGTAAAAACTAATATAAGGAGAAATTATAAATCTGAAATTAAAAACAGATCAGGAAGACCAAGAGTAAAAATAGAGAAAAACTGACTAATAAAATGAACAAATTTGATCATGTATATATAGGTACGTACCCAATGAATAGAATATATATTCTTTAAAGCAAATAAAGAACAATTAAAAATACAACAGGTTACAAAGACATTTCAAAAAATTTCAAAGGATTCATATTATACAACTTTGCTCTTGGATCCTAAGTGCTATTTCCAAGTCAAGCTTTCTAACTATCTGGCTGATTATTCTGGTTTGCCCAATATTCTTTCTCAATAAATTCCTTTTCTGCTTAAATTTGCCAGAGTAGAGTTTTACTGATTAAAACTAACAACCCTGGTTGACAGTTTTTTTGTAGAACTATGGAATGACCAATAAACCAACCTCTAGTAAAACTAGTTAAGAAAAAAAGAAAGACAAATTAATACTAAGAACAAAGAGGACCAAAATACAGATATCAAGATGAGTTTAAATTTACAGAGACTATTAAAACAATGCTATAAGGAATGATCTTGCATATATATTGTTTTGCATGCCTCTAAGTATAGCAATTGATTAAACTGCTGGAATCAACTGCTGGGGGTGAAAGACTATATGCTTTTGTAATTCTGACAGAGAATACCAAATTGTCCTTCCTTCATGAAGCTGCCTATATGGATTAAAAGTTCCATCAGCAATAAATGAAAGCGCCATTTCTAAACACTTTTTCCAACACATTGAGTGTTGAAACTTTTTAGCTTTGCCAATCTAATAGGTAAAATTATATATTTTATATATTTAAGAGTAAAATTGAATACTTTTTATTTGTAACTTGCATTTCTTTTGACATGAAAGTTACATGAATTTTCTCTACTCTCAGTTAACATTCTTCTTGATTTGTTAAAGCTCTTTCTAGATAAGGAAAATTAGCCTATGCCACTTGAACAGCAACACTTTTTGTACTTTATTATTTGTCTTAACTTTGCCTACAGTGGTTATTTTTATATAGTTATATCAATCAAATATCTCCTTTCTGACTTCTTCATTTTGTATCATATTTAGAAAGACCTTCCTCAGGGCAGGATGTAATAACAAATTCTATCATAGTTTCTTCTGGTACAAAGTGTAAGATTCTTCTAATATTTGCTTTTAAAATTAAATATTTTTATTTTTACTTGGGGAACAATGTAAGGAGCATAATCTTATTCAGGCTTACAATTAGTCTACTATCTAGCAACACAAGGGACCGAAAATATTTTAATGATAGCCTGGTAGAAATGATAATTTTTGCATACTGTTGGAGAATTTACTTTCTCTAAAATGGTTCTCACTGACATTTAGGACAGAATGTCCAAAAAACTTAACATCTTCATTATACAATGTAAATAATACAAAGTTAAAAGCCAGATCCCCAACTTAGAAGCTTCCAGAGCCTTGGATAAGCCAATCTCACCTACTTCTTCTATAAAAATCAGAATAATATCTATCATGACAGACTATTATGAGGATCATTTAAATGAGTGTAACAAGAGCAAAAACACTGTGTAAAATATTTCAGCCAATAGATTCTACTGGCATGCAGTAGAATCTAATAACTATAAAATTGTTTTTGGTGTTAGTGAGATAAAGAAATTGTGGTTTGGTCTGATTTATTTGTAACAATTTATAAGAAAAAAGATAAAGACCTAACTGCTTTGACACATATATGAAAAGCTAAATTCACTTTGGGATATTTATTAAGAAATCTCAAATTTCATATATATGTAGAAACTCTGCATACTGACTGAAATTTTACTATGCCTTGACTTAAATCAAGAGTAAAAGAAAATGGGCAGGAGTAGGGGTGGGGTACCAATTTACATTCATCAAGTGTTGCCAGGATAGGGTGGTGGTGGCAGGCAGAGCACAGAGGATTCTTAGGGCAGTGAAAATACTCTGTGTGATATTATAATGATGGATATATGTCAATATACATGTGCCAAAATCCACAGAATGTCCAACACTAACCTAAAGTAAATTATGGATGTCCGGTGATTGTAATACTGTAGGTTCATCCTTGGTAACAAATTTACCATTCTGGTGAGTAATACTGATAATGGGGGAGGCTAAGTATGTATGGAGGCAGGAAGTATATGGAAAATCTCTGTACCTTCCCCTCAATTTTGTTGTGAAACTAAAAATACTCAAATTTTTTAAAAATAATAAGCAAAGCAACAAGATGCTAAAATAATACAGGAAAAAGGCATGAGAACCACATAAATTGATTAAATATTAAACCAGGTTGTATTCAGATCCTGCTACGTGCTGCTAGACCCAGGAACCTGGCTAATCTGCACATGGCCAGACTACAAGGAACCTACAGGAAGATCCTCACTGAGATTGCTAACAACTTCCCCATACCTTTAACTCTGCGTAGCCAGACCCAGAAAGGAAAACATTTAAACTCAATTCCTCACATACCTGGGCTCTCATTCTCTGGTTTTGGGAGAAGACCATGTCTCTGTTTATGGATTGTTATTTCTTCTCTAATAAACTTTCCTTTTGTCTCTAATTCTGGCTCTCACTTGAATCCTTTCCTTCATGGAGTGAAAGACCCTCTCTCTCGAGGCAGGTGTAGGGCTTAAGTCCCCACTAAGGGAGATTTGCCCTGCCCTGCATCAAAAAGAACCAGAAAAGGCACTACCACCATCCTTATTCCTTAGTCTAAAGGAATTAGTCCCAAATCCACCAATTCCTCCACTGGCTTCTATAGGAATTTTCAAGTGTTTCAGTCTGTCCACTGATTACTACTATGTTTAACAGCAATAGAAACTCTCTAACAATATGATGCCTTAAGAATGACACAGCTGTGGTCATTGACCTAAGCTGCTCATCACATTTAGTCTAATGTAAACCGTAAGAGCAGCTATACTTTCTTGAAGGTCCTTCCTAAAAAGGATTTTCTCTGGGGTGAGGTGACTGGTTATTAATAAAGGCAAACAATCAAAACAAACTACAAGTATTTTGTTAACTTCACAAAACATCAAGAATGAAGGATCATTTATTGTCAAAGCATCCACATTCGATACAAAATTAGAAAAAGAACCTCACAACTATATTGAGATGATACCTTTACAACTCTCAAATCCAAAGGTAATCATCCCTTGGTACCTGGCTGTGTTTCAGTTTCTACCCCTATAGATTCAATTTCTTATTAGTGCAGCAGAATGAAAAACAACTTTGGATATATATGTATTTTTTAACCTTGGATTTAGAGTCCTAAGACCTAGATCCTTATTTGAATACAGACGTGCTAGCTATTTTCCTTTTGGCAAATAAAAACAAAATTTTCTTTGGTTAATTTCCATCCGGCAGCATCATTAACGATGGATAGCAGTTATGTAGCACATTATGCCAGGCCCATTTCTAAGCTCTTTATACTCATTTAATCTTCATAATGACTCAATGGAGAGATAATATTATCTTCATTTTACAAATGAGAAAACTGAGGCACAAAAGTTTAACTTACTAAGGCTACAATGCTGTAAGTGAAAAAGAGCTATGATTTAAACCCAGGCAATCTGGCTGCAGGATCTGTACTCTTACTCACTATGTCTTATTACCTCTTTAATAACAAAAAAAAGCACCTCCCCCCCAAAAAAAGCATAACAACCCTATATAACAATGGGCAAAGGACATGAACAGCCACCTTATTTTTAAAAAATCAGATGACTTATAAACATATTAAAATATGTTCAGTTTCACTCATATTTCAAGAAATTAAAGCCTTTTAAACCAAAACACTTTGGCAAAGATCACAAAGATTGATAAAGGAAAGGTTAGCAAGGGCATCTTTTACCTCACAGATATATCAAACATGTACAAAGATATACAAACAAGAATATTTGCTGCAAACCATTCAATACTAAAGACTGGAAATAACCAAAATGTCCTTCAATAAGAGACTGATTGGATAAATTATCAGGTAACTGGGATATCATGGATCTATTTCTATACTGGTATTTCTACAGTATATTTTTATTTCTGGCCTGGTTTCTTCATTCACCTGGTAATTTTTGTTAGAACAACATTCATTGTTTATGAAAAAAAGAGGCTTTGGATGACATTCTACTTCTACAGGGGATTCACTGTGTTCTCTGACAGGCAGTGTGAATGAGGAGCAATCACCTCACAATCCAATCAGGAGCTGATTCAAGGCAGGCTGCAGTCTTTGTAAAGTTCATTCTACCCTAGTTTGTAGCCCTCCAAGGATCCAACTGAGAGTCTGGGGTTGCTTACCAAGCCTACTAGATGGTCCTGAATGTTTTTCTTTCAACACTGAAAAATTGCTAAAAAGTGCTTTGCTTTTCAGTAGCTTTCTCTGAAGTCTCTGCTTTTTACCCCGCACAATTAAGAATCAGCAAATGCCTTGAGAAAAAAGTAGGTGGAGGGGGAATTACCTCCTTTTTCTCTAGTATCTTGTCCTCTCAAGTTCTGGTTGCCTTGGCAGCCCTGGACTACAATTTTTTTGTATCTCCAGCTCCATGAAGAAAGCTCCGCTGGGTTTTCTGCCTCTTGATAGCTGCACTCTCCCTTTGCCAAGAATCCACAAATGCCTGAAGCCCCAGTTGCCTTGGCAACTTACCAGTGTCTTCATATAGATTTTTTAAAAATCAGGCTTTTCTAGTTATTCCCAGCAGGAGTTCTGGTCTGCTTCAATCTGTTCCCATCATAGCCAGGAGCAAAAATCTACATTCTTCATAATCACAGTGGAAAACAAGATTCTCATCATGAAACCACAAACCATTACCAAAGAGAGAGAAGGCAGTGAGGAAGAAGACAAAAGTAGAGCATATTCCTTTGAGAAAGTCAGGAAAGGGATATTATCAAGGCGAACATGTGTGATCTAAATCCTAAATAAACTTACAATCTTACTAGGAAAGAAAAAACATACCTGAGTGAAACAAATATAGAATCTCAGAGTTATAAAATTAAACACCTAAGTGCTATACAGAACACCAAGAGGTAGCAAAACATACATTAAGCGCAGAGATGCACAGGAAACAAGGGGCTATTATCTGTATTAATCTCAAGGTTACCTGCTTATACTACCCACCAATCTTCTGAACAACCACTGTCATTTGTCATTGGAATATGCAATAGGAAATTTTAATGTTAAATTAAGCATACCAGAAGGAGGAGGAAGGTAGAAACACACGTTATGAACCACAAATGTGTTCTAAAACCAAACTACAGTGGTTTCCACTTTACCTATTATTTTTTGGTTTTCTCCTAACTATCCAAGAGTGCATATGACAACCAAGTACCATCTGATTGAAACTGATGCAATCGTTCATTTACTCATTTGCTCATTTGCTCGAGACAAGTAGCAATTTACAGGTGGTAATATAGTGTTTACCTGGGAAGAAGAGGAAGTACACAGAAGAAGTTAAAAGGTAATAAAATGTTAATATCAAAGTTTAAGGCTGCTTACTTTAGTACCATAATTAACACCATCGATCACTACTATATTAATTTATACTTTCTGTGTTTTAAAGTTATCCTTTGGCAAAGAACTAATCAAATCAAAACGTCACAGCCCACATACCAAGGACTTATAAAACGTTTGTAACCTTTGACCTAATAATTTAATTTCTAGGAGTCTAAGAAAATAATCTAAAATACAGAATAACTTTTACATAAGATTTTCATTGCAACACTATTTATAACTATAAAATAAAACTGAGAATAACCTAAATGTCCAATATTGAGGGAATGGTTAAGCTCATTATGGATAAGCCATATAATGTACTATTATTCTGCCGTTAAAATTATATAGATTTTTTTTAATAGCATGATATTGCTTTTAACAAGATAGGAAATCATTCTCGTTTAAATTAAACGAGAGATGCAAATCTTCAGACTGAAATATGCCCTATAATTTGAAACATGAAAAAATGTTAAACATAGAAATGGCAATAACAAATGGAAAAAGCAATATAAGTGTAGAAGTCACGAAGGGAGAAAAAGGAAATATTTGTGATAACATATCAATTTATCACATACACTTGTGCAAGACTAACAGAAACCATTATCAGAGATTAGAAAGTTAAAGAGTGAATGAGCAGTGAAAAAGAACACTGTGGGAAGAGAAAATACACACACAAAAAGGCATGAAACCCTTTCCCCAAGTCCTTTATAATATAGCTTAAGACAAATTCATATACATTTAAAAACATTTAGCTAGAGACAATGACAGATGCAATGTCACAAAACAAACAACTGCCAAATGCAGTGTACACACAGATGTTGCCACAGGAGGAAAGAGGAGAAGCAATGGATTGAGAAGGTGGGATAAGTTGAGTCTCACTGGTAAAACTCAGATAAGTGAAAAGATGGAGGAAGAGCACTTCACGAGAACAAAGCATGATCAAAAGTGTGATAAAACTACTAAAATGCACGATTAAAAGGTTAAGATGCTAAGTTTCATGTAATGTGTTTTTAACCACAATTTCAAAAAATGTTTTAAGTATGGAGGCTGGATAGTATGTTTTGCTACAGCATAAAGTTTATGTAAGAGAGGCCAGAAAGGTACATTGAGTCCATATAGTAGAGAACCTTCAACATTAGGCTAAGAATCTAAACTTTACCCTGTCAGCAATAATACCACCAGCATATTTAATCTTATGATTATGTTAAGACTATTCATGAACAATAAAACATCAGTTATCTAGAATGCTTGGGGAATAGCGTATTCTTTAATTTTATGTGGTAACAATGCCAGATTTGAGCCGAATCTTCTCTGCATGCAGTGTGAGGGAGCTACTTCAGGAACTCTGGGTTGGTTACTCAAACATTTTTCCTTAACAAAGCACTTTACCAGACTCATTAGTATGTGTGATAAATTCTATAAGCAGAAAGACCCTGGGCTGTGGAGACCATCATACTCCATCACTTATTGTTGACACTGGGCATGCTACAACTTCTCTAGCCCTCAGTTTCCTCATTTTCCAAAAGGATGATATATTCCTCAAATAAACTGTTATGTAATGTCTGTTCAATATTGGGTATATAATTGATACTCATTAAATGTTAGATATTTTCCAATAGGAAAAGAAAAATTCTACTTAATCTTTTCGGGGATAGAATTTCTCAGAATTGTAGGAAAAGTATAAGAAATGCAATGTAAAAAAAATGGCATCAAAAATTTTTTTTCGCTGTATTAGTGGGCAACTGGAAAGTGCTTACTTATTAAATCAACTGCTAATAAAAATTAATAATATTCAAATTCCAAGTTGCATCTTGCTCCTTTAGCTTAAAGATTTAACCTGATTTATACCATGATCTGGAAAGAATGAGGAGTCCTAAGCAGGTTGCGGTTGTGTAGACTCATGGCCAGGTAGTATTTTTGGCTTTGCAGACCATAGGTCTCTGTCACAACTGCTCAACTTTGCTGTTGTAGCATGAAGAGAGCTATAGACAATATGAATGAGTATAGCTGTATTCCAGTAAAACTTTATTTACCAAAATAAGCAGCAGGCTGGATCTGGCCCGACTATAGTTTGCTAACCTCTAGTGCTGTAAATTGAATGCTTATGTCTCCTCAAAATGCACGTTGAAACAATCCCAAATATAATGGTATCTAGAGATGGGCCTTGGAAAGGCCCTCTTGAATGGGATTAGCACTGTTATAGGAAAGAAAAAAAAAAAGACACTCCTGAGAGCTCCTTTGCCCCTTCCACCAAGTGAGAACACAGCAAGAAAACGGTTGTCCATGAACCAGGAGGTGGGCCCTCCCGAGACATCAAATCTACCAGCCATCTTGATCTTTGACTTCTGAGTCTCTAGGGTTGTGAGAAATAAATTTTTATTGTTTATAAGCCACCCAGTCCATGGTATTCTGTTATAGCAGCCTGAATTGACTAAATTTTCTGGATTAGAGAAAGACAAAGTGTTAGAGAGTAGAATCAACAGGATTTAATAAAAACAGGTATTAAACAAGAGCAAATAAGTTTCCTTGTTGAATCCAGAAATGGCCTAACCAACAGGGCACAGTTAGGCAGCCCACATTAAATCAGTAGAGTCAAAGCAAAATGAAGCACAAAATAAAAGAAGTCACAAATATAGGAATGCTGCAGAGATGAAGCCCCACAAACCTAGGCAAAACAAGACTGTGTGATCATACACATCACTATATCCACTACCACCCTAGTATGAAATCCTTTGGCTGTGTCCCCATAAAACTTCTACTCTGAGGCAAAGACTCATTCACAGTCATCTACAAGATGGAATGATACCAAAATAAGAAGTGCAGGATTTGGAACCATGCCAACCTACATTCAAATCTACCTCGCACTGGCTTTGTACCTACCAGTATTTATCCTTGCTAAGCCTGTTTCTTCATCCATAAAATGGGAGTAACACCTACCTTAATAGCGTTATCTCATCTAATCCTCCAATACCTACTTGGTACAGATTGTATTAAATGGTAGCCTAATTGGCCAATCTCTTAGCACTCTTTGTCTTTCCATCTATTTTCAACACTGTTTCCCCAGTTCTTTATAACAAAGACCTGACCCTATCATCCTCCCTTCTTAATAACTTTCATTGGCTTCCCTCTGCCTCCATGATTTGTAAATATGACTCAATTTACCACTCCAGCCACATTTTCTACCATTCCCTTAATATTTTCCCCTCTCCAGCTTCCATACATCTATTCCTATATATGCCATGCTTTTTGTTTCTCTGTGACTTTATATGCACCACTTCCTCTTCCCAGAATACTTTTTCTCCTTTTCACTAATCGGTTCAAAATCTTGTTTACTGCCCTACTTTGTGAAGCTTTTCCCACTAACCCAGGGAGAATTACATTACTTTCCTGTAGGCATTCACATCATTCTGCACTTGTCATATCATTTATTATATGTTATAATTACATGTATCTGCCTCTGACTCCCCAAACTAGATTTCCTTAAAGATCAGTAGGGATAATCTCTAGGTATATGTCTCAGTGTAAGAGTGTGGGTTACATTTTTTTGTTGTTGAATGAACCAATGATAAACTGCTTTAATACCAGCATCATTTTGTACTACGGTCTTTCAAAAAGCTTGCTGTCTGAAAGGAGTTGAATTTAGTAAAGCTTTTCTTTACAATTAAGGCAAAGGTAAACTTAAGTCTAAGTAAACTACAAATTAGTGGAGTCTGATCTTCAGGTTTTATTAGAATTTTACAGAACCAAACACCAGACAAAACACACAAAAAAACGACAAAATGGAAGGAAGGAAAAATAATTCACTGTTATTCAGAAAAATAAAAACCAAAACTGGATGTAAGTTGTCGTTTGACTTAAAAATTTAATTGTATGTACACGTGATAATAAAGGCTGCCTTAACTGCAGTTAATGAAAAAAAGGTAGTTTTGTCGCCTACAAATTCAGTATGAGCAAGGCCAATGCAATCTTTGGCAGTATTAATAAGAATTTAGCATCTGGATAGGAGAGCCAGTAAGCCCCACTACACTTTGCACTAGTCGGCCATTATTTCAGATATGAGGGTCAGGTCTGAGTGGCATATTTAAAGATGACCAGTCGGGTAAGGAATCATGTCATGTGACCAAAAACTTTTTTAAGGATTTTTTAAGAATCTCTTACATTAAACATTTACTGAGTATCTGATACATTCTAGGTACCATACTGTATTGAATTCACAAAGACATAAGACCTCAAAGAGTTCAGTGTATAATACTAGAGACAGACACACAAACAAGGAAGTGAAATCCAGTGACATGAGGGATGCAGATACTCTTGTGGTGTATAAAGGTAGGTAATCAACTCCTATTTGAGAGAAAAAAAATTTCACAGAGCACTATGTTTCACCTGGGTTTAAAAGATGAGTATAATTTAACAGGAGAATAAGTGAAAAGAGTATTCCAGGTAGAATAATCATAGGACACAAAAGGTCAAAAGGTTTCAAAAAGCAAACTATATTCTAAGAACTCTAAATAATGTAGTATGACTAGAATCTTAAAAAGGGGAGGAAGATGACCAAAGGGATGAATTTGAGTTGTTTAACCTAAAAATTTAGATAGAAATAATCATGGTCTCTAAATATCTGAATACTGAAACTAGGGAAGCAGATTTTAATTCACTAGAAAATTTAACTTTCCAACAACTAATATTGTCCCAAGATAGAGAGCAATGTGTACAGTCACCAGAATGGGAGAAGTATCCCAATTCATGTGTAAGATAAATCTCCCCCTGGTGTTCCAGATCTCATCTTCTCTCACCTCTTCATGAACTTAGCTTTGTTTTCTCCACTCTTTGCAGCACCATTATCTTTTCCCCTTCTACTATGATAATACAAATCTAACATACAAACATGACAATATCACCTATCTTTAAAAAAAACTCCTGAACTCCTGTCCCCCAGCAGGTACTGACCCATTTCTCTGCCCCCACCTCCCCCTTTCAGCAAACTCTTCCAAAAAACAGTCTCTATATTCAGTTTCTGCCTTCTCACTTCAACTCATTGTATTAGGGCCCTGTTCTTCCCCCACCATGCTACCAAAACTGCTCTCAATAAAGTCATCAAGAAACACCTCCAAGGTACCCAAGTGTTAGTTTATAGAATGGGCACAAAAGAGTTCAATGAATGGGTATAATTTGATAAACAGAATTTCTGGGCTGAGAATTAAGGATCTTAAAAATCAAAACAGCTAATACCAGTCTTATCAAAGATTATATATAGTCTGGGATAAGGCTGCTTGGCTTTAGCTTACAACTAGCTTCACAGTAGTACTACCCACTTCCTCTGGAAAACAAAAACAGTGAGATGTTGAAAATTGGATAGGCTCACATCATTATCAGTATGAATAATTAGCAAACACTATTCTTTGCTTTCATTTCTCCATCTCAGTTGTCTAACACATATTTTAATCTACTCTTCTTTCACACTTACTAAGTGAAAAATATTTTTCCTTCAGTGTTCCTCTTTTTTATATATTCTTGCTCTTTGCAAGTACATCCTTTTAAACACCGAGTTCAATGCCTTATACATAGAAGGCACTATATAAATGTCTAGTAAATAAACTTTAAAAACCTAACCTACAGGAGCTAGTACAAAGCATTTGTTCCATAAATACTAATTCTCCCTCTCTAAAACTCCCAACATTAAGGAACAATGCATACATTTGAAAATTCCTTCATACCCTACATGAATAAGTTTATTTCTCTCTTAGAAGTACCCCCATCTTAAGAGAACCACAAGAATAAGGGACCTCATGAGAGTAGCTATAGAATTTCAGATACTACAGGATATATGTGAGTGATATCCTGAGGCAACAGAAATTTCCAAGTCTCTAAAAACACCTAAGTGAATATGACCCTATGTATCAGAAAAAAAGCAAAGCCATTTCTTTACTAATTTAATAAGTAAAAAAAAAATACATAATATTTATATAGAAAAAAACTAGTAAAGTCTGGCAGGCACTATACAGTCATTAACAGGTTTTCTCTGGTGAGACAGTATTTGTCTCAACCATAATTTATCTTTTTATCCTTTTTCCTATCAAGGATAGCTGTTACTACTTTTCCCAGTACTACAGTATGGTAAGGATCATTTGTTATAACTCATTGTATGTGTTTCACAAGGGCAGACAACCTGTTAAAGGAAACACCACATGGCAAAGGATTTCTCTCTTCAGCTATACCAAGTATAACCAAATTGCTATCCAGGTATACTGACTTATACTCCCCCAGCAGTATATAGGTTCCCATTATTAATTATAATCAATCAATAAATTATGCCAATCTGATGGCCTCTGAGCATTGGTTTAATGTGCATTTCCTCAATTACAAATGATATTGAGCATTATTCCAAATGCTTATTGGCCTTTCACTTTTCCTCTTTTATGAAATATCTATTCAAATCCCCTATTTGTGAGATATCTGTCATAGTAACTTGTAGTCCTTCCTATATTCTGGACATTAATCTTTTGTCAGTTATTTCATTGTAAATATTTTCTCCTACCCTGCAGTTTTTTTTTAATGTGGCCGAAGTATCAATCTTTTCCTTTATACCTTGTGTTTGTTCATATAAAGAATCCTTCTTTACCTCATTTCATAGAGATACTACTAGTATTTTATATGTTGTATAGTTTGAACTTGAATCCATTTGGAGTTAACTTTGTAGATGATCTGAGGTAAAGACCTATTTTTCCTGTTTCCTATAAGTTATTTAACTATCCACAACAACTGAAGAAGGTACCTTTTGCAGTACTGATTTGTAATGCCACCTGTCACCTACAGACTATATGAGGGTATGTCACCGGACCCTATTTTTTAACTCTTTAATTATTTAACATGGGCCATTCGACTATCCTAACACCAATACCTGTTTTGATTAATATTTATAATAGTTTAACATTTGATAAAGCAATGTGCTCCAAAATTGTCTTGTTTTAGCCACTAATCATTCTTACTGACAAGTTGCATTTAAAAAATACAAAGTTCCCGTCTATCCCAAGTATTCTAGCTTTTTAAATAATGAATGGTAAATTTTGTCAAATGCTCTTTTGAACATCTCGAGATGATCATATGGTTTTACTCTCCTTTAGTTTATTAATATGGTGAATTACATTAGACTCTTACGAACTCCCATTCCCAGAATAAATGCTATTCGTGATTTTTTAAAAAATACAGATTAGTATTTATTTGGAATTGTAAAAATCTACATTCATGAGATCAACCTGTATTTTCCATTTCTTATACTACCTTTTGGTGATTTTGATATCAAGCTGTAAAAGCTCCCCAAATGTCTGAAAACATTTTTTTTATTCTCTGGAATAGTGTGCATAAGGATCATCCACCCTGTAACATTTGGGTAACTCGTAAAACTATCTGTTTCTGGTGCTTTTTAAATAAAATTTTCTGCTTTTTATAACGGAAAAGTCTCAAATATTTATTAGAGAATCCCAAAACAACCCTCACCCATCTTCAACAATTCGTTGTCAATCTTATTGTATCTAGTCCCTTAATTACCTGCCCCCTCTCCCTTTGAATGATTCTGAAGCAAATCCCAGGCATATCATCTTACCTATAGCATCTCTCTTAAATATAAGGACTCTTAAAATGTCAACAGAAAACTACTGTCACACCAAAAACTTAATAACGTTTAATACCAACAGATATCTAGTCTTCAATTCCTATCAAATGTTTTTATAGTTTTTCAAAATCATGAACCAAATAAGTTCATACACTTAAACTGGTTCTTTTAATCTATAGGTTTCCTGTTTATTTTTTTTCTCTTCTTCACATATTTGTGGAGGAAAATTGGTATCTGTCCTCTAGTATCCATATTCTGGTTTTTGCTCATTGCATCCACTTTATTACTTAGTGGGTAGATTTTACTTTGTTCAATTTGGTTTTTAGTTAATTTCTAGTCACATGTTCTACTTAGTCTTGAATCAGCTGTAAAAGATTATACTTTTTCAGAAGACTATTTTATAGCTTTTCAAATTCATGGGCATGAAGTTTTCCATATTCTGTATTTACAGGCTTTTAAAAATCTTTAACCAAATTTGCATTCCATTTCACTCCTAACTTTATGCTTTCTTGGTTTTTCTTTTCCCCCTGACCAGTTTTGCCAGAGATTTGTCTATAATATAGATCCTATGTTATTATTATTGATAAATTTCGGTTTTATTATTTTCTATTCCATTAATTTATGTTCTTACCTTTATTCTTTCCTATCTTCTGTTTCCTTTAGGTTTAATCTGCTGTTACTTTTATAACTTCTTCAGTTGGCCACTTAATTTTCAGTCTTTCTTCTATTCAAATATCTTATAGATTTTAGGACTACACACACACACACACACACACACACACACACACACACACACACACACACACAAATATCTCTGAAACTGGAATGTTTCTTACGATTGTAATCTTAAAATCATTGTCAGCCAGGCAGTAGTGATGATGCCACTGTCACTGCTTACATATATAAGAACTTAAGACAAAGAATAAGCTTGCAAAAACATGTAGTGATTTGGTGGTTGTCCCTAGTGGCATGACCAGACAAGTATGACCATAAGTTAGCCAACACACCTGTTACAGACCATCTGAGGAAGAACTCTAACTCTATCTGAAAACCTTTGGTTGATACCTTCTGGCAAGCTCAAGAAAGCATCATCAAAACTTTATGGATGCCAGCAGTTTGAAAGAAAATGCTGAAGATAGCTGTGAAGCACTCTTTTAAGAAATGCTGTATCACCAACACTCTCAAAGACATAGTGAGCAATACTACGTAGAAAAAACACAAACCTCTATGATTCAGAAAATGATTTATAAGAATTAGACTGAATATGGAAGTCACAGAAATGTCCTAATTTATTACTTCATTTCCTTTTATTTAGATATGCATTTAGCACAATATGCTAAATGCATATCTAAATAAATTTAAAGAGCTTTTTCAATAAGTATAAAGTTAAAAGTCTAATAGGAAAGCACTATATTTGGAAAGTAATAATGCATCTTATAAATCATGGTGCCTTAAGATTCAGTAAAATATGATATAGGCACTTATATTTCCCTTAGTATTGCTTCACCTGTATCTCAGATCTTGAGATAGTGTTCCTATTGTTATTCAAGTCTAAATATTTTCCAATTTTCATGATTTTGTTCTTCATCTATACTAGAAGTTGTTTTCTAATTTCCCAAAAATACTAGAGGCGGGGGAATTGGTTATATTTGTTACTAATTTCTAATTTTATTATACTGAAGCAGATTAACATGGTTTCTATATCAATCTTTGGTATTTATTGAAACTTTCTTTGTGCCTAATTATGTAAATGTTCCACATGTTTAAAAAGAATGTATATTCTCATAATTTGGGAGATAGTTCTATATATATCTAGATCAAGTTGTACATTGTATTTCTTTCAGTGGTTACCCTTAAATTTTTAATACGCATTTGACTGAAAGCCTACAGTTAATCAATATCTCTAGCCTCCTCTTGAACTATATATAGAAACTTAGAAGTCATTAATACTGATCACTTTCCATCCCGGCTTACATTTTATCCATCTGGTGTCCTAGTCCCACCTTGGTTTTAGCCCCTACAAATTAGTCATAATTATTTTTGTTTTATACAATCAATTTTTGCTTAGTTTACCTACCAATTTCTTTGTCCATTAAGACTTCTTATATCCTACCCTATCCCTTAAGTTACATTGTTACATTTTCTTCCTAAAGTACATTCTTTAATAGTTCTTTCAGAAATGACCTGGTAAAGTCTCTTTTTATCTAAAAATATTTTTATTTTGTCCTCAATCTTGAATAACTTAGTAGGAAATTCACATCTCTCAACATTTGGAAGATAGCATTTGATTTCTTCTGGCCTCTCTTATTGAGATCTCTGCTCTGATTGTTACTCCTTTGTCTTTCCTCTCTGGTTGCTTTTAAAAGCGTCTTCGATGTTCTGCAGTTTCATTGCAGTATGTTTAATTGTGAGATTTTGTTGTTGTTCATTTAATTCCTGCTAGGGACTCATAAGTCTTAAACCTAAGGATTCATGTCTTTTTATTAATTCCTAAATATTCTCATCGTCCCTTTAAATTCCATGTCTCCCTCATTCTACTTTTCTCCTGGAATTAATATTAGATATTGGATCTTCCTGATCTGTCTTCCATTTCACTTCACCTCTCTTTCATATTTTCCTTCATCTTACTGTTTTGCATTCTCAGGACTTCCTCATATCTAACTCCCAGCTTACTGATTTTCTCTTCATTTGTATAGACTATTGCTTATTATTTACTGTGTTTTTTAACCTGACCATTTTTCATTCTATTTCAAATGTGCCTATTTTATTGTTCATTTCTTGGGATGTTAATATCTTTACTTAAAATATGCTAATTTAAATTACCTTTCAAACTGCCATTCTATTACCCCAGTTTTTGGAGCTATAATCCTCTTGCTTGTTACATCTGCTGACTCTCATTTATGATAGAAAACTGTTGCTGTGTGTCATTTTTAATTATAAATTCATCTTCACTTGGGCTTATTTCTTCTGAAAGAAACTCTTGTGGCCTTAGATATGGAAGTACCCCTAAGAACCTCATTTTTCCTTTCTCCAGGTGACCCAGGGTTATCATTAACTTGGAGCCAGCTTTTATATTGCTTTCTCAGTATGCATATACCTGAACCATGTATTATAAACTCAGGTCCCAAATATGAGCAAGTCTTATGCTTCTAAAGTAAGCTTTTTTTGCCATTTCTTCTTTGCATAGAGCCCAGGCAAATCAAGACGAGATTTATTTTTATTGCCTTGTATCAATGGGAAGATTTTTCCCTAGCTCTTCTTCTCCTAAGATGCTGGACATCAAGATCGCAGCTTAATGTAGTAGTTTTGGTCCCTTCTTCCACACGATTGAAATGCAATCAGACAGAAACGGAAAATTAGAAACAATCCCGCACTCCACTCCTTCACCCTGCTCCAGGGCAACAGCATGAGCATAAGGTTTTGGTTTTTAGTTCCATTTTTGTTTCTGGAACCTGGGGATTTTCTTGTCTTTCCTACAAGCTCAGAAATGCATTTAAAACTTATGTCATCCAGCTTTTCTGGATATGTGAAGCAGAAGAGTCTTCAGGTTCTCAGTCATTTTGCTAAAAGAGAATTTGGCTTCTCTGATTCATTTGCTTCATTACACCCATAAGAGTGATCCCTCTAAAATGCGAAAATTATCGCCTTAAAACTCTTCAGTAGACCCTCACTCCTTAACGTATCTAAAGTCCAACTATTATACAGTAACTGCTAATTTCTACCAATTCCACCTCCTTCCATTTTCCCTTAAGTACTCTATACTCCAATAACTTTTTCCACAATCTCTAAAACTCCAAGTTGTTTCATACTCCCATACTTTTAAATGTACTATTTTCCCTCATTTTTATCCTGCCCTTTTCCAATTACTACATATTCATGGTCAAATGTCTGCCTTTCACTGAAGCTGGGTTCTCTTTTTGTGAAAATAGCTAACATTTATCGGGTCAAGCATTCTAATAGCTCTGTCTTACCAAGAATCTTTCAATTTCAAAATAAGGAAATTAAGGTACTGAGAGGTTAAGGAATGTATCCAATGACACACAGTTATAAATGGCAGAGCTGGAATTCAAACACAGGTAGTCTGTCTCTGATCTTCCTCTATACTATATTTATTGCCTTCTAAAATTATGTCTTGTATTATAGCTATAATTGCATTACACCACATTTCAGTTGCATGTTTATATACTGATTTTCCCAATTACACAGACTTTAAGAGACAGAATCATGCTTTGTTTCTACTTGTAGCTCTACTGCCTAGCACACAGAAGGTCCTCAACAGTTACTAAATGAATGAATGACAGAAAGGAAACTACCACACAATACTTTCGTACAGTCCAGCCCCTCTTCATCTCACCTTAACTACTAAAATAGGCTCCCTAACTGGACTCCCTTCCTCCAGTTTCTACTCACACACATCCTTCCTTCATATTCCAACCAATATTGTCTTTCTAAAGCAAGTTATGATGATATAATTCCACTACTTAAAAATCTTTAAGAGATCTGCACTTTCTATAACAGGATAAAGTTCAAAATTCTTTTAGCATGACATACCATGACCTTCATGATCTAACTTCTACAGTCTTTTCTCTTCTTTCCCACTCCAATTTCACATTCTATTTATATTTAATTTCTTGTCAGTCCATGAATATGCCAAGCACTTTACACCTTTGTACATGCAGGTTCTTCTGCCTGGAATGACCATCCCTTCCTCCCTCACTTGGTGAATTCCTACTCTTTTTTTCAACTTTCAGCTCAAATGCCTTCCTCAGGATTTCTCCAGACTGCCAGTTATTCCACTCCTATACTCTGTTGGCATCACGCATTTACCTCCCTTAACATGTTGTATTGTTATTTGAGAAGGTGCATTTATCCAAACTGAATCTTAAAGAACAGGGACCATATCTTAATCATCTTTTTTATTGTATTATCTTACAGGTGTGCGCTCCCAAAATGCTCACTGAATTAGTGGAATGAAATTTGACAAACATATTCTACCTGCAAGGTAACTCAGCTATAAATAAATTCAAAGTAGGCAACTCTTCTTCCAAGATTAACTGTAAGTTAGAGAGGGAGTGGAAATATGAATGAACAAAAACAAATACCTCTCAAGTTCCTGCTGTTCAATCCTGAATTCTATAGAATGGAACTGTTTCTTCAATGGTGATTAATGTTTTGTTGGTGGAATAACCTCATCCCGTGTTTTAAAAAAACATATAATCATATGGCAAATATTTCCTGCATTAGTATAGCACATAATGACATTCTTAAATTCCAGAATATGTGTCATTAAGGATAAAGTTGAGTCATTTTATACATCTTAAAACAAATCCTTACAGGCAAGGGAAATTCCTGTCCTTTTACACTACAATCACATGATTTCAGTCCTAAATGCAATTTAGGCTGCACACATAGCAAACATTGTCTGGCAACTTAGTAATAAACCAGAACTACTTGTTTTTCACAGAAAGAGGAAATTTCTTAAATGTATAAATGTTAACCCTAAGTGAACAGGAAAACTGGGGTGGGATAAAGGGAAGGGATAAAAGCGGCACTATTCAATTTTTTTGATCTATTCAATTTTTGAAATGTACTTTTAACACTACAAATTGATTTAAAAAAATTTTTTTTCAACTGCCAATTTAAAAAATTCATCAGCTTTTGTCTAGCTTTTCTCTTTATTACCCATGGTAAAAGAAAAAGAACTATCCTAAAAAGTCTTGGTTTCAAGTTCAAAGGCAGTATAATTTAGAACAATCAAGAATACTTGATTTCATATCATAAGGCTAAATGAATTCTTAACATTCGTTAACTATTATCAGTGAGGCCTGTTGTTGTTGTACATAATTACAAATCTACCTATGTATACCTGTGTGGTAAGTTTTCTTCTTTAAAAATCAATGGGCCAGGATTGTCTCTAAATTTACATTATAAGCTCCAAAAGGGAGAGATCTTTGAATATTTCATTTCCTGATATCTCCCAAAGACCTAGAACAGTGCCTGGCACAGAGTAAGCATTCATTACATAGTTGTTAAATACTGTTTAAGATGGTCCAAATGCTTAATATCTCAACATATACAGTGAGCTACAGATATTCAAAGAACATAAAGCTGAAGTTTGGGTTCATCTAAAAATTATCACTGACTTAGCCCTCCTACAGTGTTGCACAAAACAAACTGACAGTGCACTTAAGAAAATATTTTACACAGAAACCATAAGGTTCTGAACTTTAAAGCTTGCCAAGAAGTTGGCAAAAACAAAAACAAAAAAAGGCATCGGCACAACCAAAATTTTCAACAAGCAAACTCCTGCACTTTTTTAAATACGATTTGACTCCAAAAGAGCCATGGGCTTCAACAAAATTTAAAAATATTAAGAATTTCACTTAAATACCAATGTTATTTACTAAAAAATGTTATTTCTAGTATTATAAAGCAGGCCTGATCTTTCTTTTATCAATTGACCTAACTACATTAAAAGACTACTGCTAAGCAATATACTTCTGAATATACCTAAAATTGCTAACTCTCTTGCTGTTTCCCACTCCTAAAAGTGCAATGTAAATATTTATGAAACAGGTATTTTTAGTTTTCCCTATTAAAATAAGCCATCATGAGCATTTAACTGAATTAGGCTATGTTTTAGCTCTTATTAATGGGTTACCTTTTCAGCCCTTGATAATCTGCTACTAACTCTTGATGACATTTAGCTGGTCACTCTCTACTTTGTTCTGAGACTCTCTCTTCTGTATAATGAGGGATCTAATTTAAAACAATGGTTCTTTTAACATTTTTGTAATCCTTTCAGAATCTGGTGAAAGCTACAGGTGACCTCTCCATAAAAATGCACATACACACTTACATAACAATTTTATAAAACATTATTTGTAATAGCAAAATACTGGAAACAACCTGAATGTCTACCAATAGATGCTTAAGTAAACTGTTAAATCCAATCAATGTAATTCCTTGCAACTGTTAGTAGAATAAAGAAACCATCTATGTACTAATATGAAAAGATTTCCATTATTGTTACATGAAAAAAGCAAGTTACAGAACAGTGTGCATATTATACAACCTTTTGTGTAAAAAGATAAAAAAGTAAAATATATTTGAATTTTCATGTATAACCATAAAGAAACTGGAAGAATAAACAAGAATCTCTGGTGGGAGTGGGAAATAAAGAATGGCATTAAGAGGAATCTTTTCATTGTATACTGTATATTTTTGTTTAAATTATGTGAATGCATTGCCTGTTAAAATTTTAAATTAAAAAATATTGTATATAACCTCAAGAGGCCTAGACAACCCACTGAAGCTAGAAGTTAATTCCCAAACCCTGTTCAGCAATATTCTCCTATAATGCTTTGAGTTAATAAGCATTATAATTATATGCTCAATGACCCAAACACAAGAACATTTAAAAAAATATTTTGCATTATGGTCCTCACTCAGTGGATACTCTGTGGCTCAACAGATTCTATTTTGAAATCTCATTTTAGGTAGTTTTCCTAAATCACTGATACATTTTATTATAAATTTCTTCAAGGGAAAAAATCTTTAACAATCATCAAGCCATACTCCTCATGATTCAAATTTCAGACCTGATAATTCACACAGGAGTCCAGGCTTTGGAAATAAAAAACAGGCATTTCTATCCTATTTGACCATAAAATCAAAGGTACTAATAAGGAGACCAGTGAAATATTGTCTTATTTTTGGCCATAATCTCAGAATTTGAAGCAAATTAAATAGCATATGAGATCAGCAAACAGTATCCATGAATTAAATGATGTTTGAGGAGCCATCCTTGATTTAAATAGCAAATCAAGTGGAATCGGGTTTTCATCTTTACTCAAGTTACTTAATCCCTCTGGGCCTCAGTTTCATCTATAAAATGGAAACAAAAAGTACCTATTTCATAAGGATGTTCTAAAGCTTAAAAGTTGAGAAACATAAAAAGACAAATGAAAGTAAGATATCTTAAGACAGCGGCAGGTGTCTGTCTGCTTGAATCAAAACACTGCGTTCTGGGACCTGTAGTTTCTAGGGACTGCACATTCACACACAAGCAATGCCTCCTTTATGCTACTGAAAATAACACATGGCAGAATTCCCAACACAAAAGGTGCAAATATCTAGCCTTTCCTGATTATGTTTCTTGAAAATCTTCTAGATAAGCATTTTTTTTTTATCACAGAGCTGTAGATGTGTTGACGGGGTGTGTGTCTCGGAGTCCTGAAATACACTCTAACCGTTTTGTTTTCTGTTTTCAATACGGCGTTTTCTATGTCAAGCTTAGCACCAAAGAGTGGAAGGTTGCGGGAGGTAAGAAAGGCAAAGTTGAAGGCAACAATTCTGAAACTTTTAATTGCTAAGATGATAGCAGGAAACCTACACTGCCATGGAGACAGAAGCAGCCCCCGCCAACCAAGCATTTCCTAAACTTTTAAACCCCATTTAGCGCGTGTGTGTGTCGCGCACCATTGGAGCTTATTAGTATTATAACCATAAATAGCCATCATTTATTGCTTCCTCACTATGTGCCAAGCTCTGTGCTATGCATGCATATTTTAAGATTTTGTGAAAACTGCACGTGAATTCCTTCCCTCAACGCATTCTACTCAAGTCTGAAAAGCTCCTTTCACATCCTCAAATTCAACCTGTCCCCTAAACTCCAAACACTCCACACTTCTCACTGATCCACTTAAGCTCACAAGCAATTTGACCCCAAGCTCTTCAATTAACACTATACCAAGCACTTCTCTGATCTTCCAGCGCCCCTGCGAACTTTAGTAGTCCCCTTCCACACAGTAATTCCAATCTAGCCCTAACTTGTTACAAGACTGCTGTGGTTCCCTCCAGACTTCTGACTTACATAAGGCGCAGGATCCCTTCAATGCCCCTCTAAATCCATCGTGCCCGTACTTCATTCCAAAGTTCAAAATTCAGAAACATGATGCAGTTGGGCAGAGCCTGGTCCCAACCCCATGAGAACTCTCCACGCCCGCTCAAGTAGGGCCTGGGACCCTCCACCCGCTAACCAGGCCTGGCCGGGCGCGCTCGGCCTCGCTCCGGACCCCAAGGGGAGGAGGGGAAGCTCCACCTGGCTCCGCGGGCGCGGCGCGCGGCTCCTGCTCCGGCCTGGGCCCCGCGGCGGCCGCGCCCCCGTCCCGGCGCAGGCGGCAGCGCTCCGGCTGGCCGCGGCGGGCGCGCTCGCCCCGCACTTCCACGTCGGCCTGGCCGTCGTCGCGGGCCCGACGGCGGGCCCAACCCGGGCCGCGGGCGCGGCAGCGCGGGCAACTGGGGCCCGCTGCATCGGCGACGCGTTGGGCGCAGCCCCGGCACAGCGAGTGGCCGCAAGGAAGGGCCGTTGCTTCCCTTGGGGTCTCCAGGCACCCGGCGCAGCCCGGCTCCTCCGACCGCGGCGGTGGCGGCTGCAGCAGCGGCGACGGCAACACCAGCAGCGTGGTGCCAGAGGCCGCGACCGAGGCCCCAGTCTTGGCTGCCGCCTTCTCATCACAGCGGCCCCGCCGGCCCCGCCGACTCAGAGCTGCTGCTGCCGCCGCGGAAGAGGCCCGAGTACTCGGACCTGCCGCCGCCATCTTGTTTCCCGTTTGAGGGGAGAGTCCGTTGCGAGGGAGAAGAGTAGAGGGCGGGGCAGTGCGCGGCGGGCAGCGCTATCTACATATTCACGAAGGGGCGGGGTTCCAGTGAGCCCGAGAAAGGTTCTCCCCGACCTGGTTGGCGGTAGGTGAAACCTTATTAATATTTGTTAGTTCTACTTTGCGTACCTGTTTTCACCTTCCTTCTCCAGTCTTTGCAATTTCCTTTTATTGAACCAAATGAAAGTGAGAACTTAGGGGTTTATTTGGAAAATCTGAGCGATATTAAACTTTATGGAGTAATTACACTTATTTATCCTGCAAGACCATGATAACTAAAGCTAAAGTGAATGGGGAGCATGTAAATTATCCAGAACCCTGTCTCAGTGATTCATTTGATGTGAGGGTAGCTATTGTGACCAAAAACTAACTGCCAAAAATAACTTCTTGTCATTCCTCATCTCCACATCCCTTCCTGAAAACTCCTCCCCTGGCTGGCAAAACCATATTTTCCTGTTTTTTTCCCATTCCCTCAGCTCATTCTCAGACTCCTTCCTTGAGCCCCTCTCCTCTTGTTTTGGGCTTAAATGTGGGTGTTCATCTAGGCTCTTCTCTCACTTTGCCTATTCCCCCCACCTGCACCTCACATTTTCTTGCAGCTGAAACTCCCGAATTGATATGGGTAATCTAGACCTTCTGAGTCCAGCTCAGCATGTTCAGCTGCCTGATGGAAACATCTTGGATGGCTGCATTCCACATGTGCAAAACAAGTCTTGTCTTCTACCCTCTTTTCAAAACAGCTCTTCTCATTTTCCTCATTCTATTGAAGATACTATCCTTCCAGTTCATCAAGCTCCATACCTAATGATCTTTACTTCTCCCTCATTTCTCACATCTGTCAGTATCTTAGTCCTGTCAGTTCTCCCCACAAAATTACTATTTTCCCTCCTGTTCTCTCCTCTTCCTCCCTCTCATTGCCAAATTCAAGTCTTATCTCTCACCTAGATTACTGCAGTAGCTTCAGTAGTCTATCTCCCTGCCCATAGCCTCTCTTCCTCCAATCCATCTTCCACAGCTCTTAGAACTTCTCCCTAAAGAACAGCTCTGAGATGTCATCCCTACTTGGTCTAGTCACCAGGCAAGGTGCTCAGAATGTTGTGCCAGCCCCCTTTCTGGATGCACAGAGTATAAGAGAAAGAATAGCTACCCCCTGATAGAGATATTTCTGCTATAGCAATTCTCATGCCCTTTGTTTTCTTTGCACTAAGGTAGATTTGGAGCAGGAAGACCTTAGCAAATGGCATTTCCTGTTGGGAGTCTTTATAGAAAAACCCAAGTTTTGTAGGGAGAACAAAGTAAAAAAAAAGCAGCCTAATGTAATGAAAGGCATCAGAGGCCCTGGGTTTCCATGAGCTTACCCGGAAATAGTGCCTGAGGTGGTGGTAAACCAATCCCAAGGCAGAGTGATTGGTGGAAGTCAAAGAACAGAAAAAAGAAAGAAGTGGATTCCCAAGATGAGAACCAGATGACTGAAGAACAGTCAAAAATTGAAGAAGGCTCAATGAATAACTGAAACAAGGACTTGTGTTTACAGAGGCCCAGACAGTTAGAATTCTGCCAAACACAGCCTCAGCTGGACTGCCCTTTATCCAGAGGTCCTCCTCATTTTTCTCCCCACTTGAGGTCCTTGAGGATGCTTTGCCCAAATTCTGACAAGGTAGGCCTGTGGACCAAGCTAACTACTATTAGAAACAGGACCCTTGGGGTGGACTATTCACTCTGAACAGTTTGGAGTTCTTAATATGAAACCAATTTCCTGTTGGAGGTGCTGAACCATAGAAGTGTATGTAGCATGCTTTCTTGGGGAAGAGAGGAAGGCTTCCTCTCCAGCTGCTTTTGTTCTGCCCCTCTTGCCATACTTTCTGAGGATTGCATTGCCAAAATTTCCTACCATGCTTCTCCACACAGGTAGCTCTCCCTGGTCCATATGACCACTATCCCTTCAGTACTCATCCATATCACTACAAACCTTCCCTCCTCCCTCCAGCTGGAGGCGCCAGCTTCTGCCTACTGGACTGAAAGATGCTGATGCAAGGCTTTTCCTCCTCCTCCCAGGTGGAAACAGTCTGTTTCTCCCTTCAGATCCAAGCACCTTTTCTTGCCAACCAATGCACTGAGTCCATCCTGAGACCTCACACATCTAGGTAGGAGGGGGCTCAGCCCCATAGGCCACTCCAGTACCACCTCTCCTTTACCTTCCCCCACTCTTCTGGTGTCATCTTCTTCCTGTTCTCTTCGTCCCTCAAGCCAGATTTCCCCTTGAGATTTAGCCCCTTCTCTTATGCTTTAACCTTACTATCACTCATCTTCAGTTCCTTCTCTTTTGTTTCAGAGGAAGAACTAGTTCTTTTTGCAAAGCTAACCCTTCTATCTGTCATCTTTCCAGCCTCCTCCATATTCTTTCCAAGCACTCTGAAAACACAAATAAGACTTTCTTCCTGCCCCCTTCAAGATCACAGTCTAACAGGCAACAGTATTAATAAATAATTATAACAGAAAAAAAAGAATTATAACAATTACAAGCTCCATAACCACAAACAAGGTGTTATGGAAGCAGAGATTTGACCTGGGGGCCGGGAGGTGGGGGTACGGGGAGGTGTGTTGGAAAATGTTTCACAGGGGAGGGGACATTGGAGCTCTGTTTTGAAGGATGAGGAGGAGTTCACCAGGTAGACCAGGGAAGGCACTCCAGGTAAAGGGAAAACAAGCAGAGGCACAAAAATATAAAAGTTCAAGATCTGAGTGAGACTGATAAGAAATTCGAAGTGGCTAGAACATTGGGTTGGACATGAGACTAGAAAATTGGAGAAGAAAATGAACTAGAATTTATTAAGCAGCTACCACATGCTAGGCACATACCAAGTAATAATATATCTCATTTAAACCTGAAGTCACCCTTGAAGTTGGTATATTATCTCCATTTTACAGAGAAATAAACTCAGGATATTGGTGGAACATTAAGTTAATATTTAGGTCAAGAATGTTACATATAGATGTATATTTTATAAGAGTAATTTTTGATTCTATAATTATCAGTGAGGAGTAAAAATAATTTAAGCAGACTTCATCCCACCCCATGGAGTTGAGATATCATTGGAGAAAGTACATGCAGCTAACATTATTCAACAACTATGTGTTGAGCACTTAGTATGTGACAGGATAATATAGGTGCTGAGAATTCAACAGTGAACGAGGGAAGCAAGGTATGGATACTGAGCCAGTTTTGGTTTGCCAAGCTTTACGTACCATGTTTGGCATATTCTAGCTGTTGTGGAATGAATGAATGAATGTTATCCCCTTAATTATGCCTTTAATGTTTAGCACGGTTTGAAGTACAGTTCATTGTCAGAAAAAACAAAGTTCTGTTTAACAAGCACATTGGTGGAGAAAATAATAATTTAATTTCTTTAAATTTAGATATCCATAAATCCACCTAGAGTCTCTATCTCTCCACCTCTCTCCCATCCCCTTGGTCTTTCTTCCTCTCTTCCCTACCCTCAGAGTCCATTATCCTTTTTATTCTAGGCTCTGGCCAGAGATTCCAATCTCCGGAAACCAATTCATTCTTTGATTTAGTTCTTTTTCTTGAAGGGATAGAGATGGCTTTAAGAAGTCCTTTAAGTTCATCATACAGAGAATAAGGAAATAAATGGGCAAATGGACCTCGCTAACCTCACTTCACAGTGAAACAGCTAAACAACAGATCTTTCTCTGCTGGTGTTGATCACCTTTCACAATATATAAAGAACATGTATTATTATAGTGGAGTCTATCTCTTTTTCCCACCTCCTCAAAGAAATCCTTCTACTTTCACGTTATTCTGGACCAAGTGCCCCAGGGGAGGGGCTCTTGGCCCTACTCCAGGAAAAGAGTAAGAGGGAGAGAAAGCCTCCCGTTTTGTCATAAATAAATACATAGTTCTACTGACCAGCATGGAGAATTTGCATCAGATGAGAGCACTGTGATGGACGCAGAATAAAAAGTCAGGGGCATATGAAACAGCCTCTCAGAGATTGACTTCCTCTAGTTTTGAAAGTTAACAGGTAGGAGGTGAGTTCTGGAGGCTGAGAACAGAGAGTACAATCTCTCAGTTCCTTGGACCTGAAGGAGGATAGGATTCTATACCAATTGACCATTGACCACTGAGAAACCTGATTGGTTCTTTTCTAGAATGGTCATTTTTCCACAGTTCTTTGTTTACTAGGCTCTGAGCTCTAGCTGCATTCCTGGGAAAAGCCTGCAGACGGCCAAGTCTCCTGGGACTGTGATGTTGCTGAGTGACCACCAGGGGGCAAAACGAGACTACTGAGCTCTCCACACAGTCTCTTCCACCCTGTTTCCGCAGAATGTCAAGAGCTGTAATGGGCTTTAGAAATCATCCAAGGCTTCTGAGCAAACCTCTTCATTTACAGAGAAAAAAACTAAGGTCTAGAGGAGGGAAACAATTTGTCAAAGCCCCACAGTGAATTGATGGTAAAGTAGGAACTAAAAACCAAGTCTGCTGGCTACCCCAGTCCTACACATGTTTGACCACACCAAGTTTCTCCTGTCTCATGTTTCATTCTAGTGATTTCAGAATTTTAATATCTTTTTTAGCGTCCTTTAGTGATATCTCTTCTATGTAAAAGACTTGTCTCTACAATTAGATTATAAGTCTCTGGGATCAGGGACCATATTTTGACTAGTACTGTATATCTTTTCCTCCAGCACCTAGCACATGGCATTGCAGGTAGCCTATGCCTGATACCAGATGGAACATTTCAACAAATATTGTGAAACCTCTGTGTGGCAGGCCCAGCAATGATTCCTGAAAATACAGAGATGAAAGTATACTGTTCCTGTTCTCAAGGAGCTCACTATCTAAGAGAGAAGGCAGATATGTCAACAACTATAACTCAGGAGATGAATTTTTTTATTAATTTTTTATTCTTTTTTTTTCCCTTCTCCCATCTACCTCCCCTCTCTCCTTTCCCAGGACATGAATTTTTAACAACTGTGTAGACAAAGCGGTATGGAAGCACAGAAAAGGAAGTGACTATAAGGATACAAAATTGAGTCCTAAAGGAAGAATGAGAACTCATCAAAGAAGGAATGGGAATTCCAAATAAAAGGAATAGCAGAATAGGCCAACACAAAGACATGAATACATGGTGTGTTAGATGAAAATTATGGCTTCTGAGTAGCTAGAACACAGCATATACAAGGAGCTGGACTGGGAAGGGGAGTAGTAAATAAGACTAGAAAGGAAGTTTGAGGTCAGCAGTGAAGTTGAAGTTTATTCATTTATTCAACAGGCAGTTAGTACCCCCATGTGCCATGTAGCTCTTGTTGATAATGATAGTTGTGAGATGAATAAAAGTGAAGATAGTAGCAATAATGATGAAAATACTACTATAGTTGAATTCCAAGGATTTGGAGTCTTCAGCTTAGGGTTCATTTCTCACATGAATCAGATAAATTTTTATTTATTTAAGAAAATATTCAGTAAGCCTCTAATATGTGCTAGGGACTATTCTAGGAACTAGGGACATAGTAGTGATCAAGAATTAAGGTCCAGGCTGTCATGGAGCTTTCATGCCCATAGGGGAGGCAGATAATATACAAGTGAAGAAATATATTTTACATAATGATAAGTGACAGGAAATAAAACAGCAATATGATAGAAAATGACTAGAGAAAGAAATCATGATAGCTTGGACCAGGGAAACCTCACTGAGGAAGTGGCATTTAAGCTGAATGAAGTGTTAGCTCAGGAAAAAGCTGAGGGAAGAGCATTCCGAGTAGGAGTTGCTCTCAAGGGCAGAGGGTCCAGACAGCTTGATGTACCTACCCTTGATGGGACAGAAAGAAGGCCAGTGTCGTAGAGCAGAGCCAGCACAAGGAGAATGGCTAAAGTCAGAGGGTAGGCAGAGACTAGGTCATGGAGGGATTTACAAAATGTGGTACAGGGTTTGAGTTTTATTCTAAACACAATGGAGAGGTTTTAAACAAGCAAATGACATGACCTGATTTACATTTTAGAAGCTAACTCTGGTGGCTCCTCATTCCCACCTTCAGGTGGATACAATGCCTGCTGCCATCTGGCTGTTCTCTGGCACTCTACCTACAACTTCATAGACCTATGGAAAGAAGTGTCGGAGGACAAAATGCTTTTCAAAAGTCCTTATTATGGAAGAGACAGAAGCAGAAGTTTCATTCTCCTTGGTTCTTGGTTAGTGATGACACCTGCCATAGCTGAGGCCTCTGGTTGGTGGCCGAGCTTAGGACCTGGATGAAGAATGATCCTACTCCATGTTTTCCACTGAAGACATTTTGTTCCCACTGTTTCCCTCATGAGGATTCTGTGAAATTAAGAGCTGTGTGTTCTTTTGTCCTGGTTTCCCTATACCTCCTCCATCAGAATTTCCATGGTGGGTTGTCCTGGGAAAAGATTGCCTACTAAGGGAGAAAAAAAAACATGGAGATATTCACATAGTCACATAAGAACCTGTATGAATCATTCACACTGATATTTATTAAGCATCCACAATTTACCAGGCATTATTTGGGAATCTGAGGATTCAGTCATTTATTCTCAAACATTTATTTAGGCAAACTATATGCATAATATCTAGAAATCCAAAGGAAAATGTTCTAAAAGAATAGTATAGAACAGAGTTACGTAGCTAAGTAACTCTGGCCTGGCTAAATGGTGGGAGTAGAATGGAGATTGTTCACTTTACAAAATTATTAACTCTGATAGCTCTTTTAAATAAGACTTTCCTCCTAATATATCTAAATTTGACCCAGCTTTAAAGAATCAATTTGTTCACCCTTTCAGAACATCACCAAGTAAAGGCAGTATATGGCAACTACAGTTAATAATACTGTATTACTTATTCGAAATTTTCTAAGAGATTAGATCTTTAAAATTCTCATCACAAGAAAAAAATCTATGTGTGGTGACAAATGTTAACTAGATTTATTGTGACGATCATTTCACAATATATACAAATATTGAATTATTATGTTGTATGTCAATTATACCTCAATTAAAAAAAAAAGTAACAGCAATGTCCTAGAACTGGCTTCTAAGGGCTCAGGAAAGTTGAGCATTAAATTTTCAGGAATTTTGCATGTAAGTCTAAATTTATAGACTTACAATTAAATAAGTTATATTTTTAAAAACTCATCTAATTTATTACATTTTGCTATCAATGTTCTTGAAATTATATCTTTTATATCTGTATGATAGAAATACTACATAATGGTGTCCTACTATGCTTCTCTCAACTCCACATTCAATGATGTCACCTTGGAAGCTTGAAATTGGCCATGATAGGAATATTTACACCATGGAGATTGGCAACTATTATAAAACAGAGCTTCTGTCCCCTGTACAGCATGTTGTTAAACATTTATCAGCACACCACTGGGGGAGCGTCTCTACTATATAGACCTCTTCTACTAACTCTCATAGTGAATCTACTTTTCAATCTTACAGAATTAAGTGGACTGGGTTAGGAAGTCTTCTCTTGGCACTGATATCTATGTTTCTTATCACTATGGTAATTTTCATAATCAAATAGCCTGCAGCCCAGGAGGAGGCCTTTTAGCCACAAATAATGGCATACAAGGAGTATTTGAAGGAACAAGGATATTGAACAAACCTTTACTTAGCAGCGACTTACATGCAAAGCTGGTTGTTGAAGGCTAGGGAAGATAACAAATAATCTGTGTTCTTGAGAAACTCATTTTAAAGGAAGTGACAAAAAACCTTTGATAAAACAATGTAATACATGCTATAATGGAGGTACAGAAGCATGGAGGAGAGAAAAGCTAACTCAGAGGCCATGAAAGAGACTTTACAAGAACCTGGACTATAAACATCAATGTCTGTCTTGTCCCTAGCACCTTGTATAGTACTTGGCTCAGGGTTGGCATTCAATAACTGTCAAATGAATAAGGTAGCAATTACCTTGACTCTGGAAAAATAAGCTTGCTAGACAAGTAAGAGTGGATATAGGGAAGACAGAAAAAACAGAATGTGAAGAAGTATGGGGAAAAAACAGCTCAGCACATCTGAAGAATGAGAAAGTTCAGTGTAGCATGAGGGGTGCAGGGGCCAAAACTGGTAAAAACGAGGGTGTGGAAGAGGGGTTCTCTGTCTCATCTCTATAGAGGTCTCAAAAGACAAAAGGAGTTGGCTTGCTTTGTGCAGCCCTGGGGTCAGAGCTAGGAACAGTGCAGGGAGTCAGAAAATCAGAATTCAGTTAAAGAACTTTCTAGTAGAGCTGTCCAACAGTGAAATGGACTGCTTTGGAAGGCAATGATCAAGTTCCCTAAGAGGGAAGCCAGCAGGTTGCAAAAAATCACTATGGATAGAAACATTTTTCCTGACAAGATTTTGGAAGAACTTACCAAATCTCCTTTCTTAAAGTATATGAGATAATATGTAGACAATCATCTTAATAGCAATTGTACCGAAGACACAAACTTTCCTCAAGTGCTTATTTCTTCGGTACAGTCATTGATTAAAGCTGAAGGCAATATGGGTGCTGAAGGTTCTCCCTTGAAAGAATATTAGCTTTCAAATTATGGAGCTCTACACTCATCCATGAAACAATTATTTAGTATCTTTGTGTGTCAAGGAGTTTGCTAAATGCTGGATAAAATATAGATAGAAGTGGGGGGAAAAAAGACCCCTGCCCCCACAGTGCAGGATAGAAATACAAGTAAATATTTACACTCAAAAAGCTTACAATACAAAGTGCTACCAAAAATTCACTCTGCTAAGGGGACTAAGAAAAGGCATCAGAGAGAAAGTGACTCAGAGCCAACCTTTTTTTATTATTTAATTTATTGGGATAACAGTTAATAACATTACATAAATTTGAGGTGTGCGACTTTATAATATATCTGTATACTCTACTGTGTGCTCACCACCGGAAGTTGAGTCTTCTGTCACCATATATTTGACCCCTTTTACCAAAGGAGAAGGAAGTCAGGGTGGGGGGAGGATGAAGAGAGCTGACTTTTGAAAAGTAAAAAAGAATTCCCTAAAGAAAGGAGAAAGTAGTCCAATCAGAAGGAAAATATATATAAAGATATGGGGGTGTAAAAATGTATGGCCAGTTTGTGGGGGTGGAGGTGGGGGTGAGGGTGGGTGAGTGGTTGGTGAAAATGTAGAGTAGGTGGTAATGGTAAGTAGGAGCCAAAAATTGCATGATCTTGAGTCCAATGCTAACAATTTTGGAGTTTAATCTTTAAATGATAGGAAGTCAATGTGTATTTTTTTCTGTTATTTATTGATAAACTTATTTTGGGAGGATTTTAGATTTACAGAAAAGTTGCAAAGTAAAAGTTCTTATCTAAGAACCATATATCTTTCACCCTGCTTCCCCCAGTGGTAACATCTTACATAGCTACGGTATATTTGTCATGACTAAAAAATCAATATTGGTACATTACTATTAGCTAAAGTGTAGACTTTATTCACCAGTTTTTCCACTAATGTCCTTATACTGTCCCAGAATCCAATCTAGGATACCACATTGCATTTACTGTTATTTATTTTTTTATTTCCTATGATGGGTTTTACGTGGAAAAGTGATATGATCAGAATTGTCAGCGAAAATGATCAATATAATTTGTAAGACAGATGTGAGGAAAATAGACTGAAGTGGCCCAGACTAGGGGTAGAAGGCTTGTTAAGATGCTATTCAGAAAGTCCAGTTTAGGGATGATGATGGCCTAAACTCTAGGACAGTTAAGATGGAAAAGAAGGTTGAGACCTTTTTTGGTCTCACTGTAGAGACCTTTCCTGAAGCAGAATATGAGTATATGTGTATAGTAGACTTTAAACAAAGGTGGAAAAAGGAAAAGATCTTTGTCCCCAATTCTTGGGATGAGATTTTTTTTCTGCAGTTAAGCACCAAATTTAACAATGAGCTCCTTGAAAGCCAAGGCAAAAAGGAAGCATGATGATATACATGGCTTTCATCATCTGTTAAAATACACACAGGGAGAGGACTAGACTTGCTAGATTGGAATGGAGAAGTAAAGTCTGAAGGGCACCCCGGAGGCAGATCTTGTTTGTCCCTGATTCTGAAAGCTTGGGGGAAGCTGTTTCAGGGATCACTATTTGTTCCCAGTGCTGTGGGCACAGAATGGCAGCACAGCAGAGTGGGGAGCATAGCCTTAGACCAAGAAGATACCTTAACAGACAGCCAGTCAGAAGTGTTTCAACCTGGAAATGTGATTCTCTACCAGAGTGGATATATCTCAAGATCCCATCTCATTTCTTACTACTACCAGTCTTCTCCCCTCCAGCCCTCATTGCAGTTCCCAGAAACTCTGTAAGAAAAGCCCTCAGGAAGCTGAGGCCTAAAGCAGGGGTGTATGTACTTACCTAGAATGTTCCAGCAAGTTGGGGAAAGAGCCAGGACAAGGACCCTGCCCTTTTGATTTCAGTCTGGATGTTTCTTGACTGGACAGTTGGTGGTTTTCTTCTTAGGATCCTGTTAATTCACACAGTCATTTAACACAAGGTATGAAACACCAACCACAGGCTGGGGGGCATGGGAGCTTCAAGGCCATGCTTTTAGGGAACTCACCTCCTTTGGGGAGAGACAGCATTGTGACAGCCAGCTTCTACTGAGGAGGACCGAACATGCCAACACTCTTGGAGAAGTGCAGGACTTATTTGCAGAGGCAAAGAAGAGACTGTCCTGCTGTGCGGGTGGAACAGAAGAAGACTTCCAGAGGAAAGGCCAAGGATCTAGCTGGGCTGGATTTCAGCCTGGCTATGGCATGTGTGGGTACAGAGGGGGAACTGGTAAGGACATTCTAGGAGCCTGGAATTATGACTCCTACTTTTCCAGATTTGAGTGCTTTGACGTTTATTCATTATCTCATTTCATTTCGTTGGTGTAGAATAGGTGGCAATGATAAATAGGAGCCAAAAAATTGTGGGAAGATACTAAAAATATTAAAGATACCGAAGATATTAAGATCCTCATTTTAGAGAAGGGGAAACAGGCTCCGAGGTGGACTGGACCAGGCCACAAACAGACAAGAATAGCAAGTGTCCTGATTCCATCCAGAGCCTGAGTTCTGTGCAAGCACCACCGAGCTCCCCGACCTGAGTGCCACTCCGTTTCCAGCCGCTTCCCCTCTCGGACCCCGACATCTCATCCTTCCCCAACGGAAAGTTCCACCTGAAGCCTAACTGGGTTTTGTCCTCCCTCACTCTGGGCGTCGCGGGGAGTCAGGGGTTAAAACCCGTGGCCCGGGTGGCCCCTTCCCCCTCCTCAGCCCTCTCGCCTCCTCTCGGCGCCGCGCCCGGAGCGTCGGTCCCGGAGACCGGCACGAGAGAGGAGGGGAAAAAGTGGGCCTGTTTCTCGGGTGGCCAATCCACCGCGCCCGCGGTGGCCCAGAGGAGGCGCCAGTGCTAGGCCAGCGCCAGGCCGGGGCTGCCTGCTTCCCGCGGCAAAGTACAAATGCGCCCGAGCGCGGCGCCTGGCGCCCTTGGCGTGCACAGCCAGCCCGCGTGCAGCCTTCCCCTGCGGCCGCCGCGCCGTCGCCACCGCCGGGACAGCCGCCCCGCCAGGCCCCAGGACCCCGCGGCCCGACCCCGAGCCCACCGAACTGGGGGCGCCGGCCGCTTCTAGCCCACGCGCCCGGAACAGCCTGCTGGCCCCGCGCGCCTCGCCCAACGCTGCGCGCTCCGCAGACTCCTGCCCTCTCCTTTCTTCTCCTCCTCTTCCTCTCACCTTCTCCTTTGCTTGTATTACTTTTACCCCTTGCCGTACCTTCCTCATCTCTCCATCTCTCTCCCTCCTTTCCACTTATTCTCTTAACACCTTCCTCTTATTCCCACCTGAGACCTCCCTTTCTGTTCTCACCACCTTCTTCTAGTCCTTTCTCTCTCCACTGTAGCAGCAGCCTTCCCCTGGTCTGTCGGTTACATTGTGCCCCTGTGCCTCAGTGTCCCCCTCATCTCACTATCTCTGACTCCCCTCCCGGCTCAGAGCCTAGAGGCCTGTCCCTGGGGGAGAGAAGGATGGTTCCCGAGGGAAGGATCCTCTCCTCCTTGCTGGGACTCGCGCTGCTCTGGTTCCCCTTGGACTCCCACGCTCGAGTTCGTAAGTAGATGGCGGGGGACAGGGGCTGCTGGGAGGGCAGAAGAGGGGTTCAGGCACCTGGGATGTGCGAGAAAGTGGCAGGACTTGGGCCCCCCAAGGTGTTCTGACTGCCATCCAGGCAGCACCTGTACCGAAAGGGTGGAGCTCCTCTGCGGACTACTATGGGCTGATGACTGGGAGACTGGGTGGAACTTGGCAAGACTCAAAGCCAAGGGTACTGCTGCCATAGACCTGAGAATAGAGGACTGAGGGCATCGGGAAAGAGGGCAGATCACTGGTTTGGGGGTGTGGGGGACTGTTTTTTCCTAGTAGAGAGTCCCATGTGTTTGGCTGCAGGGCTGTGATGAAAAGGCTACTGCTTTTAAAGAGAACCTGTAGAAAGAGAGAGCTAACCAGGATAACAGTCCTAATCCCTTCTCTCTCTTGATCCTCACTCGGAAGAGGTGGATATCATTTGCATTTTATAGATAAGAAAACTTATGCTGAAAGAAACTTGATCACATTTACAAAGCTAGTAAACCATCCAAAGCCAAGGTTCTCCAATTCCAAATCCTGTGTTTTTTTTCCTCTGCCCCACAGGGTCTGGGAGGAACCCTGATTTAGAGTTGTGAGACCCTGGAAGACAGCAGGGCACAGTGAGAGAGCCCAATAATCATTATCCCAGGTCTGTTGAATACCATTTGGTGGGAGGCAGGCATGGAGGGTACCTCTCTGAGCCTCAGTTTTCTAATCTATTACATAGGAGTAAAAATTCCAGAATTGTTGGAAAAATTGAATTAGAGAAAATATGTAAAGCAACTAGCATCAGCATCTAGCTGGTACATGGTAGGTTCTTTAAAAATATTAGTTTCCTAATTTATGCTTTTCCACTTGGATACAGTGTAACCTTACACAGTTTATATAATCTCTCTAAACCTCAGTTTCTTCCCTAACCCCCAAATAGGCTGGTGGAACCCATCCCCATTCCTTGCCAATCTCTTAGAATGCTGTGAGAATGGATAACAAAACGAAAGATTCTCTTAATAAGAAGGAAGGCACTTGGTTCAAACCCTGAATAACCAATAATTAGAGGTCCAGGAGGGGCAGTGGTTTTGCTCTAGGTTACACTGAGCAGAGCCTGGGATGAATACCCCAGTTTTCCACCTCCCAGCCTAATGCTATTTCCTCCCTACAGCTCAGCTCCCCGATATCTACCTTTCTTTTGCATGTGACTTTCCAAGCTCGTGGGGCTGGATTTTGTTTCATTCTTGTCTCTCCCAGCAAAGGCAGGCTTCATGTCTGGTCCTCCCTGGGCTGCCAGCAGCATGAGACTTATAGAAGTCCGTAGTAACAAGTAATGGGAAGAGCTCAGTGTTGGATTCAAGTTCTGGCTTTGCTCCTTTTCATAAGTCACAACTTCTCTGTGTCTTAATATCGTCATCTGTCTCAGACATATTCACCTGGAATCCAAAGGGTTCTTGAGAGGATGAAAGGAGGTGACTGTTAAAGTACTCAGTACAGTACAATGCCTAGTACTCAGTAAATGTCTCCTCCCCCTCCTTGAGCCCTAGAGGTTTCCTCTTAAAACTTACCTGTTGCTTCTTAAAAGGGATTTAGCACAGGATGCCCTCCGTGCCTGCCTCTCTCCTACTTGGCACATTGTTCTCAGTCTCAGGGTTTTTCTCCAGATATCATTGCCCTTGATGCATCTTGGAAAGATGCCCTAGAATCAGATCATTATGCAAGATTGCTCATGTCCTACCCAAACCCCTCTTTGCCTCCCATATCTCGTCAGCCCTTCACCTTGCTTAGATACACCTTTCAGCAAACTTTTCCCTGGCCACCAAATTCACTCTGATCTCCTTCTTCTATGCCTCTACAGGCCTTCAGGTCCATAATTCTCACTGGGTCCTGCCAGTATTCAGTCTCCCCTACAGCCTGGAGCTTAACTCAAGATACATAATAACTCAGAGCAGACTTATTAAGTTGAGGTGGACTGGTATTTCAGAAGGTTGTGTTAAAATTCTGGGATGTCAGAGCTGGAAAAGCTTTTGAAAATCATCTTCTACCCTTCGATTTTCCTATCCTTATAGTTAAACTGAGCACAAAAAGGGTGACTTGCCCAAGGTCACACAGCAAATTTATTAAAGAAAAGAATAGAGACCTGGCTTGTAGTTTCTGATTTGTCACTTACTGGTTGTGTGAATTGGGACAAATCATTTCTCTTCTCTGAGCTTCATTTTGTCTATTGATGACAATGTATAAATACTATAGTTATTTGCCAGGGTCCTATTTGAAGGTCTTTTATGAAGGTCCTTGTCTTAGTTTAAGTAAGATCCTGGGCCTGATGTGGGTAAGAAATCTCCTGGTGGCATCTTAGGTGCTTTTAGGAGTGGTGCTGACAGATGGAAATTCTCAAGTCTCTGTGGTGTTAGATTTTTGAGGTGGCCCAGCCTTGCAAATGACAAGGGCCTGTGAGCACGCATGGCAGCTTGTTCCTCGGTTAAATTAAAGGCTATTCAAACAAAGATTATTCTATCTTTGGCTCTATTTCCAGGCACAGATTGAGTCGTGATCCCAACCCAGACTGAGCCTCAACTCCAGCCAGAGGCCGAGCCCTGATCTTCAAATCCTAACCACAGATTGAACCCCATTTCTGAGTCCCTGACTTGATCTCTGAACAGTACTGATTCCAGCCCCAGGCAGAGTCACATGCATGCATAATGTTGATTACTCATCCCTCTATGGAAGGAGAATCTGCCTAGTATCCTGACTTCCTCTCCAGAGCTGTGTTCCCTTATCAGCTCCTCTCCTTTGTACCCTACCCTTACTAATTGTCTCCCCCTACAAGGTATCCAGCATGCTTCTGCTTTCTCTCCCCTCCCTTCATTTAATCCCACTTTCAGGAGAGTCAAGTTATCAAGTAAAAATATTGATCTCTCTATTCTTTCTTTGAGAGACTCAAAGCTTCTGTTCCCGGGTGACAGAATCCCAGACCCCAGAAGCAGAGATAGGGTGGGAAGTGAGCTCCCATGGTATAATGTGTTGCAAAAGACAAACTTGGAATCAGAAGGTCAGAGCTTCAGGCCCTAGCTCGGCCACCAATTCCAACTGTGGCACAGGGCACATTGCCTTTCTCTGCCCCTCAGTTTTCCTAGCTGTCAAGTGAGATGGTTGGACATAAATAGACAATCACTGAGGACCATTCTAGCTTTAACATCTCATGATTCTAGGACTTTAAGATCCAGAGATGCTAGTGTATTTATTCTGAGTCTACTCAGACCTTTGGAAGAGGGAGTTGGGCAAGTGTGGGTGTGCAGCATGACACTCCTGTCTTTGCCCCAGAGAGGAGTAGACAGACAGACCCTCAAGAGAAAGTACCTAGAGAGCCTTGGACAGCGGGTGTAGAGGGAGACCTGGCAGTGAGGACCCTGCCCTGAAGTTCAGCTTAGTTGCATCCCCATCCACCTGTCCAGATGTACATGAGGGAGTGGCAGGCACCTGACGAAAGGAGGGACATCTGTTCTCCAGGCAGGCCCCTCTCCGAGCTATCTGGGAGATTCTGCACCCCCATCTCCCACCAGTAGAGGTCTATATCTCACTCACTCACTTGCAAACTGCTGAGCAGGAGCTGGGCAACAGCTGCGCCTTTGCTCCAGCTGTTGCACCTGTTCCAGGATTGGCCTCTCAAGTTCCCCCAGCCACTGGCCACAGCACCGGGCTCTGGGAGAGGGACCTTGACTCTCTTGGTCTCCCAAATAAAAGGACTGATGTGGGAGTGGTGCTGGGAGGTGCAATTGCGGAGATCATTTCTGACCTGCCTCTGCCTCTGGGCAGAAGCCCATCCCAGGGAAGACCGTTCTACAGTATTCTTCTGTTACCTATTCTAAAATCGGATTCTTCTTTATGTCTCACCTGGATTCTTTTCTTTGCCATTTAAAGCCATTTCTTCCGATCCTGTCCCTTAGAGGATGAGTGTTTCTATAAGCACCCCCTTCAGATCTGAAGACTGACATTGGAGTTTGTGCTGGCATAAATCATGATCTTAGGCAAGTCCCAATCCCTTTCGAGGACTCAGTTTTCACATCTGTAAAATAGAGGATTGGATGTCATCTCTAAGTCCCTAGTTTTCCTAAAACTCTTTGAATCTAAAGTGTATATGTTCAAGACAGACAAGAATATAAACAGTCTCAGCTCTGCCCCCTGATTCTTGTTGGGTATCAGAGCTGCCTTTCCTGATTTGATGGTTCTCTCCTTTGAGGTCATTCAAGGCTCCTGAACATCTGTCACATACCAGATTAGAGGAGTCAGTGTCAGAGAAGTGAAGACCCTTTCCCTGGGTTGCACAGCTCAGCCCCTGAGGAGCTGAGGTTTTCACTTCTGATTCCCTTAGGAGGCTTCCCACATTGGGTACCAGAGCAGAGCTTATGTCTTAGAGGGGAATGAGTTTGTTTTGGAGAAAAGAGGACTATAAATAAATAGAGAAAATATGGCTGTGTGGGCGCAAGGGAAAAGATGTAAACGTTCTCACATTTCTGCGCAGCCTGGCTCGCTCTGGTCTCCTGAGCCCTTGCAGGCTGGGGACAGGCCAGCCACAGTTCCAGGTCTCTCTTCTCACACCCCAGTCCCTCCCAGTCCCCTCCAGCCTCTCCCGCAGCCCAGAAGCTTCTTTCTGGTTGAATTTTCTGATTCCTATTGGAAGAATTCCCATCTACACTACCCACTCCTAACTACCCCTTACAAGACATTTGTCATAGCATGCGAGTTTCAAGGCAGAGTGTGGGATGACCTTGGATGGAATAGTTTGGAAACTTTGACTTACATGTGAAGATCATGGAATCACTCATCCCCTTCTTGCCCAGGTTCCTGACCTTTTTGTACATGGTGTTTGGTTTGGTAGGTGATTGGGGGTTCAGATGGCAAGAGCTGGAAAGGGGCTAATTTCTGTTAGGTGGTAAGATCAAAGTGATGCTGAGAGGAATTTGGCTCTCCCATCACATAATGAAGTTCTCTTTTTGTTAAAGAATGTGGTTGTCAGGAATAAGAGCCATCGATCACCTTCTCTTCTAGAGCTTCCCTCTCTGTTGACTGACTCCATTCTTTCATTGTACATTTATTTTGCAAGCATCACCTCTATGTAGGTTCTGCCTGGTGCACTGGAGATACAAAAATTAATGAGATCTGGTTCTTGATCTCAAGAAGCTCACAATTGAGTAAGCAAGAAGAACCCACTTAATGGGTACTTTTACACCAGTATGAGGAGAGTTGTAATAGAAGGCTGAACTCAGTTCTGTGGGAGACCTGAAGAAGGACTGGCCAGTGGCCTGGAAGGTTGGAGCAGCTTCACAGAAAGGGTGACACCTAAACAAGCTTTTGAAGAACTGGTCAAATGCTGGAGATGGGGAATCACATTCCAAGTGGAAGAAACAGCATGTGTGAAGACAAAAATGTGAAGGAGCCTGGCGGGGGTGGTGAAAGAATGAGAACTTCAGGAAGAGGAGATGAGGCTGAAAACAGGGCTACAGCAGAGTTTTTCTGGAAAAGCAGGTGGGAGCTAGCTCATGACAGGCTGGAGTGACCTGATAACATTTGGAGTCTGGTAAACATTGCTGTCCTGAATTCAGGTTAGGTCAACTAAATCCAATTACTTAAGTTAGTGTCCCGCTAGCTGAAGAGCTTTGGCTGCAGACTATCTGAGTGGACACTGCAGGAAGGGGAGTTGGCACCCAGCCTACCCCAGCCACCCGCATTGGCCTGCAGAAACCACAGTCACCCAACTTCTGTGCTTGTACATGAAGCTTCTGCTGCCCATCAGTAGGTACCTTGTTAGCTCCTCAAGACCCAGCTCAGGCATCTTCCCAGGGAAGCTTCCCCAAAGAGCCTATGCTTCTGTACTATCACAGCATTTGGCTGTATGCATTCTACTTTCTGTCTTCTTCCTTAGTCAGTGAGCTCCTCGAGGATGGGGACTGTGTCTTATTTAGTCATGTACCAGACCCCTGACTAGTTTAAGACTTGATATATTAAAAGCTCAATAAATGAATAGTGGGAAGTAATATTACTATTACTAAAGATAATAACATCATAACTAATGATAATTACATTTACTGCTTATTGTGCCAAATACCCCACTCTGAGCTATTTTTTCCAGCCTGAAAGCTCAATCCCATCTTGATTGCTCTTTCACCCTCTCCATCCATGTCCAGTCTGTCCCAAAGCCTGCCCACTGTACCTAAGTGTTTCTGAAACCTGCACTTTTGCCCATGGGCACCACTTCTGTCTTGATCTAGGCCATCATGTTCTCAAAACAGATGACAGCAACAGCCTCCCTCTCTGGTCCCTCTGCCTCCAGTCTTGCCCTCCAATCCATTCTCTATTCCTGTGGCCATAGCGATGATTCTAAAATGCAAACCTGATCATTGGCACACCCCAGTTTGAGGCTTTTCTGTGGTTTTCCTTTGCCCTTGTGAGCCTGGAGCTGTTCATAGAATCCTGGGAGTAAAAACTACCATGAGAAACAGACTGTTAGGGAAGTTAATGAGTCAGCACCCAGATCTACTTTTTGTCTGTTTTTAACCTACCATTTAATTGAGCATCTAATATGTGTCAGGCACAAGGCATATTACATATATTCTCTGATTTAATTCTATAGTAACCCCCAAATGTTGAGATTATTACCAATCTCATTCAACAGATGTGAAACAGGCCTGAAATGGTTAAGTAACTTGTCTAAACTCAGGCTGTAGATAAAAGCCAAATCCAATTTGAACCCTGGCCTATCTAACTCTTAAGCCAGGGTCTTTAGACTATATTATACACATATCCACTGAATGAGGAGTTTTGAGGGGTATGAGACCTGTCCAAATTTAATTCTTATCTGTTTCTCTAAAGCCTGGAACAGGGCCAATTGTCCTAAAACATAAACTTCCCCCAGTAACAGTCTTTTCCACAGGTTAGTCATCACAGCCATTAATTCTAAGATCTCTGACAGAGAGCCTCATTAGCTCCCTCAGTTGGGGAGAGAGATATGGGCATAGGTTGGTGGGATGAGATATGGTAGTTGGGTGGGGAGAGGAAGCAGGGCAGGCCAAGGCCAGGGCAGAAAGGGGAAGGCCACAGAGGACCAAAGAGAGCATAAGAGAAGTGAGGGGATGTGAGAGACAAACTTTGCCTCTTCCACGTCACTTGGGATAGGCCCCACTGGCTCCTTGAACCTCATCTTAACCCTCCTTGGGGCCCCTGAGAGTCTGAGTATATGGAACTGAAAACACATCCTAAATGGTGGAAGCTTAAAATGATCAGATCTTAGAACCACAAAATCTTCATGTTCTAATGAAATGTAGACTCTTAGAAACATGGAATTTTCAAATCTTGAATCTTAGAAACCTAGAACCTTGGAGTCATAGAATTTTGGAATCATGAATTCATAAACTATCTGTGCAGAAAACCTTTGAAGATAAAAGTTCACTCTCAGACACACACTTAACTTTGCATATGGGAAACTGAGGCTCAGAAAGACTCATTCTCAACGTCATACAGAGCATTTGTGGCACAAAGAGCTAGAGATCCTTCCACCAGCCACGTGCAGGGATTGGGGCTAGTGACAGGACTGCAGGGATAGAGGCAGAGGCCACCCCCTGCCTGGCAATTCTACTCCCTGCCTGGTTTTAGCATGGCCCTGGGCACTTTCCTCCTTAGAAAAAGAGGGAGCTCCAGGGATGCCACCCTTCCTTGTGCCTCTCACCTAAGAGGGTATGATAAGGCGCAGATTATGGTTTCAGCAGGCCTCCTGGGGTTGAGGGATGGCCTGCCAGGCCCCCCACACTCTCAGCTGCTGCCAGATCTGTTGACGAGGGGAAGGGGCCTCCTGGCCTGGCCTTGGGCTGAGACATTCTCTCTGTCTTCATACTCTGAATAATCTGTGAGGGAGAGGAGATGCCAACTGGCTCAGGGGCCAGGATACAGGGCTGCCCCAAGGAAGGTGGAACATGGTTTCTTCAGCAGCAAGGCTGAGACCTAAGGCCACAGTAGTGTTGTAATCGCCCCCCTCCCTGGTAGGAGGAGGGGATTGATGAAGAAAGACATTATTCAGTCCTTGGAGAGTTGGGTTGACTCTGACAAGCACCCCAGCTGGACCTGTGTCTCGCCCTCTCTGCCAGAGGAGGCTGAGATAAACAGTTCATTTGATACGAGCCAGTGGGGCCTTGCTGGGAATGGGATCTGTTGTCTGATCCCCTCCTCTGCTTTGGGGGTTTGGAAGGGGTGGGGAGAGAACTAAGTCGTGTATTCCTTGGTTTCCAGTGGCCATCACAATACAGCCTCTGAGGGCATCAAAACCATGGCCTCAGACCTTTGTTCTAGGAGGCCCAAGAGGCAGAGCAGGAGCAGTGCAAGGACAAAGACAACTTTCTAAAGATTGAGAATGGCCCTTGAGCTCCTCAGCTCTAGAGCTGTGGGTCCAGGGGCTGCACTCCAGCCCACCACCAGCACTGAGGGAAATTCTGCCTTGTGTGTGAGCTCCCACTACAAGTGTACTGCTTTCAGTGCTCTGTGATTCTATGAGTATAAAAGTCTATTCGAGATGATAATGTCCATCTTGCTGGGTCCTAACCATGATTATCATAATAATAGCATTCGCCTAAGTGTTGGGAACTGGGCTAAGTAAGCACTTTACAAGTGTTTTCCAACTTAATTCTGCAAACAACAATGTTAATGAGATAAGTGATGTGCAGAGAAGATAGTCATTGAATGCTGGTTCCTTTCTCCATATTTCAATCTTATTTAATTCAGCAAGCCTTTGTAGACACTTCACTTATGCTGGGTCTCCCAGTTTTTTCCTAAAAGAACTCAGATATTCTTTAGGTAATGGACAGTTTTTCTATTGGGATGGTAGCATCATCCTTTCTGGGTGGCAAAAATCACCAGGTGCCTGAGTGGAGGAAGGTTGGCAGAAATAGGGCAAGAGGCAGAGGGGTGGGACCAGCGGCTGCAAGCTGGACCAGAAACCCTGACCCATGGCTTGTTAGTGAGCAGATGAGAGGTAAGGGTAGGTGAGTCCTAGAGAGAGCCCAAAAGCCTGGGCAAATGGTTGGCTGTAGACGGTAAGAGGTTGAGGCTTCAAGAAAGCAGGTTTATAGAAAAGTATCTAATCCACATAAGGAAACAATTCCAATCACTCTTAAAGCATTTGTCTACCTATTGAAAACTAATATGCAGATTACAAAAATAATCAACGGATGTGCAGTCACATAACAATAATCAATTGACTGCAATCATAGTAGCACCTATGACTTTTTAAGTATATTTAACCCATTTCCCATTTAAGAAAAAAAGTGCAGCTTGCTGCTCGTGTAAATTTAACATCATGTGTAGGAATGCTACATTTTCTAGGATTTGACATTTTCAGCAATTGAGAATTACTATATTTTGTAAATGGAAGTACTACTACTAAAAACAGAATGCAATAAATAAAATAATGTCATTTGTTTCCAAAGACTATTGATATTCTAGAGCAATGTGAAAATATTAAAAGCGAGATATTTCATGGTAAGCTTTGGGGATAAGGTTAGGACTGTTATCCGTGAGTTATCTCAAAGTAAATGCTGCAGCTACAAGCGCCACTGACAAGTATTCTCCGGGCAATGGAAATGGGTAAAAAGTCAGTTTTCTAACCTTTTATTAGGCAGCACTTTGTTTTCCCAATTCAAGCACTTCCCATTATGGGACACAGTATAATATGAAAACAAGAAAGCTGTTGTGAGTGGCTTTATTCAAAAAGTAGGGGAGAGAGAGAATAAGGGAACAGCAGAGTGTAAGAGAGTGGAGAGTACAGAGGTGTAGTAAATAAATAAACAAAATGAGACAAGAGGAAGCAAGTGTAATTATAAGGGCAGAAGGAGCACTGGACTGTAAATCTGAAGACTTGGGCTTTCATTGCTGCTTGGTGACTGACTTGCTATGTGACCTCAGAGGTGTAACTTGTCTTCTTTGGGCCTCAGACTATTCATCTAATTATAATAACTAAATTTATACCACAATTTAAATCTGTAAAGCACTTTTACTGTTTAAGATTCAGAGCAGGACAGTGACATGCCCAAAGTCACACAGTAAGTGAGCGGTCAAGCAGAGATTCAGACTCATTAGACATTCTGGCCCCCTGACTGGGAGAGCATGTCCAGCAAATTCACTTTTGCCTGAGTGGTCCAGATGACATCCTTCCTAGAACCAGAAAAAAAGGGGGGATGAGGCCTGGTCTTTGGGCTGGAGCCTCCTGGAACTGATAAAGCCCTGCTTGGTTTGCCAGGCCCGGACATGTTCTGCCTTTTCCACGGGAAGATATACTCCCCTGGTGAGAGCTGGCACCCCTACTTGGAGCCACAGGGCCTGATGTACTGCCTGCGCTGCACTTGCTCTGAGGTACGTTCCTCTAGCCACCCAGCCACCTGCGTCAGGTATCTCTGGGAGAAATCACTCTAGGGGAAAGGAAGGACAGCCTGACTCTAGAGGTCAGAGGCACTCCAGAACCAGTCCTTCTAGAATTATTCTCTTCTAACTATAGCTGAGGGACTTGGAGGAGCCATGCTACTTCACAACCGAGTACTCAATAACTACTACCAATGCTGTGCACCTCTCAGAGATGAGTCACACAATGAATCGGTGGCGGGGCTGGCTGGAGACTTGAGTCTCCCATCTCTCATCCCAGCCTTCCTTACACCTCTGCTGGTACCAGCCTCCTTACCTCCCATGCAGCAGAAGACAGAGCCTTTCTGACCTGGCCTCCCATCCCTTCCTTTCCTCATACTATTTCTCCCAGGCCTCTCTTGCCGCCCAGCCTTAGTATACATTCCCCCAATCCACTGGTCCAAGGAGTTGTTCAAGGCTTAGGCCTAATGCTACCTCCACTAGTACACTTACTCAATCTCTCACCTGCAAGTATTTTCTTCTTCTGGGATCCCATGTATGTTTCTCCATCCCTTTCTCCTGATTGCTGTTGCCAGGTATAATAGTTATCTGTGTTTGCCAGTTATTGTACCTCCTATGTAGGTGGAGCCCAAGAGCAGGTCTTCCTAGGGGGTCTCCCTCATGCCCAGTTCCGTGTCCTGCTGAAGGCTGGACAAACTGGGCCTGTGACTATGTCTTTTTGTTCACCTCTGTCTCCTGCCACTCTACCCCCAGCCCAGCATCCTCCACAAGGCCTTGCATAATCAACTGGGTGGAATAAATGAGACCCCCATATGGTTCAGAATTCTTAGGCTGGGTGTAAGGTTGGATGGTGGGCAAGAGAGAAAGGATTTAAGAGGCTTGAAATACCCTTGGCTTTAGCTCAGCTGCCAGAGGCCCAGCCTGGTTGTAATGATATCATCAGCTCTCTCTGGGTGCTGGTACCTGCAGAGAGAGGGTACCTATCTTTCAACTGGAGTCAGTGCTGTGGGCCCTCTCTTTCCCTACACAAAGCCAAGAGAAGAATGCAGAAAGCCAGTAAGAGCTTTCCTATTACAACAGTCTTCAGCTCAGGGTGAGAGTGGAGAAGAGCTTCTGAGGTGACACTGAGAGGTAGAGAGGTCAAAGCCAGTCCCTCTCCTGACTCTGACCACTGGGCTCTACATTCTCCTGGGAACTTTCTTTCTGATTCCTCACTGCTTCTACCGTGTTGGCCCCAGGTAGAACTCTGATGCCAAAGGGTGCACAACCCTCATGACTGCCTCCCCTTCCTTAGCACATCTGAGACCAATAAGCTTTTCAAAAAGAACTTAATGAAATATAGTCAAAGAACAGGAAGGAAACCATAACGGAAAAATTCTAGACATAGCATGTGATCCAGTTGACAAAGTCCAAGTTTTGTGATCCACTGGAGCTAATCACTTCTCTGTCTCCAGAGTTCACACACACAGTTTTCTCAACCCAAAGGACTATAGCCAATACTCTGATACCCCACAAATATACTCTGAATAGTCTGCTTCTTTCACCGTCACTGCTCCCCCTAAGCTAAGCCACCTTCATCTCTCACCTGGATGCTACTTGAGTCTCCCAGTGGGTTACCCTGCCCGCTTTTGCACAGTGGCCCGGAGGATTTTTTCTGAACATAAAACTCATCATGTCATTCCAGAAGCTTTTAAAACTCTCCAACCAATTTTTTTTTTTTTTGCACCTAACGTAAAATTCAAACTCCCTGCTGTGCTCTATATGATCTGGCTTCGGCCTTGTTCTCCAGCCTCATTTCCTACCTGTGCCGACATACTTGTTCCTCCACCTGGAATGTTCTTTCCCTGGATATTCTCGTAAATGGTTCCTTCTCATCCTGCAGTTCATAACAGAAATGTTACCTCCTTATGAGGCTTTCTCTGACTGCTGTTTCTAAAATAGTCTAACTCTGTTAACTCAATCACATTACCCTGTTTGATTATTATCATAAATTTAACATCTAAAATGATCTCGTTCCTACTCGTTTATTTTTTATGTTCTGTTTCCCCCTGCTAGTGTGTAAGCTCTGTGAGAGCAGACACCTTGTCAGTCTCACTGCCTGCTATGTTCCTGGCACTCAGCAGTCATTCAGTTAATATTGAGTGAATACATGAGTCCCCGCCCACTCCACAGGAGACAGCTTAGCATTGTGGAAAGTACATAGCCCTGGAGGTAGTGCTTACCTGCTGTGTCATCTTAGGCAACTTAACCTCTCAGAGGCTCTTTTCTCATTCTGAAAGTGTGAATAATAGTATCTACTCCTAGCATTGTTGAGAAAATAAAATGAGATAATACATTTACATATCACATAAAGTCCCTACCAAGTAGCCACTCAATGCATGGCAGTTATGGCTTTCCTAAGAGGCACTGTGTGGCTGCAAGGCTCCTGCCCTTTTAACCCCTAGCCTGTCTCCATCTTATTTCCTGCTGTATGTCACTGATCCTCTCCATCCCTTGGTTCTTTCAAGGCCAGAATCAAGAGAGATTCTAACTCTTCAGGCCACATGGTTCCTCTCACTCCACCCTATTTTCATATCTGAGGGCCTCAGTTTAGAAGGACTTCTTGGAGCTCAACCCAATACTGTGGGCTCTGTGATGCTCTGTAGCACTGATTAATCCTTATGATCACTTCTGGCCGTCTTGAGAAGCAGTGACTCCAGAGGGACTAGGGTCTGGTCCAGGGTTTTCCATGGGGCAAAAGGCTGCCTCTGGGAGAAATGCTGTGGGCAGTCATGTGGGCAAGGAGGCTGGAAACAAACTTGCCAATTTCAAAGTATGAACAAAGCTTCCTCCATTCCTCTAAGAGAGAAATCATGTATCCCGTCCCTCCTGGTTGTCATTCATTCACTCAAACTTTAGCAGGCACTAACTTGGAGGCCCTATGCTGACGATTCAGAGATGACTAGAATGAGGCTTGGTCCTTGTTCTTGGGAATTTGTGGTGGAATAGATGAAACAGAGGTCAATGGTTCGTTACAACACAGTGCAATGACCTCTATGGCAGAGGAGATGTGAGGTGTGGGACGCCTAGGATGGGCTGACAGAGTGCCTGGGGAGCTGGGAAAACTGCCAAAAGCAGTGGCAGCTTCTCTCTCTCCAGCTCCTAATCTCTCTCTGTGCCTGTTGCTCTTCTCCCTTCTCTTTCATTTGTACTTGGAAAAGTGTAAGAACTTCAGGATCCTCTGTCTCTGGTGCCAACTCCAGGGACTGTGCAGGGTCACCCAAACCTTCCAGAGATTTAGGGAGTAGATCACAAAACCCTGTCTTCTCCACCTCAGGTCTCTAGTTCCCATCCCTGTCACTTGCCTCATGTGTCACATTACTCTCTTAACCGTGAAGCTTAGGCCCAGAGATCAAAGAACAAAGCCTTGGAATTAAAATAACACAGTCAAGATCAATGTCAAAATAACTCTCAATGTTTTTACTTATATGTTTCAAACACCATGAATGTGCAGATACAAAATCTGTACAAACCCAGGCATACTGTGCCCCACTCAGTGGCGGGGGAGGGTCATGGATGGGTGAGTCACATAAGTGAACAAGGGAAGAAAAGAAACTGGACACATGAGTTTATTGTTTTTATTCCATCACAGGTTTAAAATGAGTACAATGTCCCACAGTTGGGATAGAGATTGTGGGGAAGGACAGGTTTAGGTGGGAGGCAATGGCTCTTTTGAACCAGGACTGACCCCTGTGTCCTCTTCAGAGTGCCCATGTGAATTGTTACCGCCTACGCTGCCCACCTGTCCACTGTCCCCAGCCTGTGACTGAGCCACAGCAGTGCTGTCCCCGGTGTGTAGGTAAGTAGCCTTGCTCTTTCTTTTGTGACAACTGACTCTTATCCCACTCCCGATGCAGGCCTCTGGCAGAAGGAGGCTCCTGGAATGAGAAAGGCAGTCTCTAGCCGCCAGAAGTATTGATGCAAAGGTTCTCAGGGGAAAAAAACCCCAAGGAGGGCTGGAGTAGCAGCAAAAGTCTCATTTTTAAGTAGTTGTGCTCGGCTGAAGGAGAAAGAAAATGTGGAGAGTACCTGAAGGAATTGGGGCATGCTTGGCCTATTGATGGCACACTCAGGCTCCAGTCTCCCTTTGGCTGGCTGTAACCATAGGGAATGGACATGCCAGTGTAAATGGAAATGAGTGAGCTGGGACTGGGAGAGCTTGCAGGGAGACCCCAGGATTTCCACCTTGGGGCGAGGAATAGTTGAAGGAGCTGGAGTACATGTATTCTGAGATTCCTCCTAGTGCAGAGTTTCAGGGACTCTGTGTGTCCTGATGCTAAATGTCTAAGATCCAATGATTTTAAGAAACTAAGAGCCTCCAAGATTAGGATTCTTGCAAGAAGAGGTAAGAGAGAGGAGTGGAGAGGTGGTTTGAGAAGAAACTGGCATAACCAAGTGTGCAATAAGAGGCAGCCAGCAGAGAGGACAACTTAGAAAAGTTGAAGGGGTGGAGTTGGAAGGATCTTGAGAGAAGAATCATTGTTTAGAAGCAACAAGAAGGCAATGAAAGGAAGCTCCAGATTATAGCCTCAGCCTCTAGGCTCTGGAATCAGGGTTCTCCTGGTGAGCTAGTGGATATAGAGAGGCTTATTTTCCAAGTGGGATCCCAGTAGCATCTGATCATGGCTCTGCCTTGGGTCACAGAGATTCCTGGATCAGGATTCCTCCAAGGAACAGGAGTTCTGAACTTCTTCCTGTCCAGTGCCAGATGGGGTGCAAGCATCATGCCTTCTCCCTGTCTGAGGCTGACTCCGGGAGTCCTGTCAGCTCCTTGCTGACTGTGCCTTGGCCCAAGCCCCTTCTTCCTCACATGTTCCTCTCTCCTTCTGTCTTCTCTGGCTCTGCCCCTTCACCTGCCTGGCTCTACATTTTCTTCATAACTCAGCTCAGCCATCAGCCCTTCCAGGAAGCCTTCCCAGACCCCACCCCCATAAAGTGGCTGAGTTAGCAGCTCCTCCTCTGTGCCTCAGTCCTCACCATGTGACAATGTCACAGCTTATGACATGTCTCTCTACCAATTAGATTTTGATTTTTTTCAATTGGAGTTGACATTCATATTATTTTCTATTAGTCTCAGGTGTACAGCATAGTGGTTAGACATTTATATAATTTACGAAGCGATCCCCGCGATTAGTCCAATACCCACCTGGCACTATACATAGTTATTACAATATTATTAACTATTTTCCATATGCTTTACTTACATCCCATGAGTATTTTATAACTACCAATTTGTACTTCTTAATCCCTTCACTGTCTTCACCCAGCCCCTCAACCTCCATCCCATCTGGCAATCACCATTTTGTTCTCTGTATCTATGAGTCTGTTTCTGTTTTGTTTGTTAGTTTATTTTGTTCTTTAGATTCCACAGATAAGTGATTTCATATGGTATTTATCTTTCTCTGTCTGACTTATTTTCCTTAGGATAATACCCTCTAGGTCCATTCATGTCATTGCCTAGATCGTGAATTTCTTGATGGGAGGGACTGATCTTGTTCAGCATTCCATTCCCAATGCCTAGCATGGTGCCAGTACAGAGGAAGTGTTTAGTAAAGATGTCTTGAAAGAATGAGTGGGTTCTCTCAGGACCGGAGGCTTAGAGACTTACCCCTCTACCCAGCAGGATGAGGACTAGATAATTGGCAGACAGTGGGGAGGAGGGTTCTGGCAGCCAGTTAATGACAGGAGCTTACTCAAAGCACAGGGACAGTCTAGGTCATCTCAGCTGATTCCACTAGGATGTCACTCCAAGAGGGACTCTGTTCTGTTTGTTACTGTGTCTCCAGCACCTGGAGCAGTGCCTCGCACTAGGAGGAGCTCCAGGGATGCTCCCTGAATATTGAATAAACTAATGCAGGCTCCCACTGAGTGGGGCTCAATGGAGCTGAAGCTTCTGGTCTTGCCTTCTTGCTCTGGTCAGGACCAGCTCAGACACTGAGGGGCTGAAAGACCATTGTGAGAAGCCATAGTGGGGAGTGACGAAGTTGGATATAGGTGTCAGGGGGGGACATCTTCTTGATTAACTGATATGGGGTCTGGCTGGAAAGGCTGAAGCCAGAGCTTGGTTTAAATGCCACGATGGGGTGAAATACAAAATCTTTAGAAAGTGTCACATGGTGAGGCTTAATTAATTCTTAATTAAAACTCTTAGATCCACATGAAACCTTACTTTCTTCTTCCTCTTGCTCCTCCCCACCTGCAGAACCTCATACCCCCTCTGGGCTCCGGGCCCCCCCAAAGTCCTGCCAGCACAACGGGACCATGTACCAACATGGAGAGATTTTAAGTGCCCATGAGCTGTTCCCTTCCCGCCTGCCCGACCAGTGTGTCCTCTGCAGCTGTGCCGTAAGACCTCTCCCTTCCCTTTAGCCTACACCAGTGTTCTGAGCCTGCAAAACATGGTGGTGTGTACAGCAGGGTGGGAGTGGGGAACTGTTCTCCCTATTCAAAGCAAAGTGAGAGCAAACAGGCTCAGGAGGAAAGGAACATCTGGGTTTTAGAACATTCTGCCCTTCTCAGGGCTTCTGCACTCTCTGAGCTGCCTGTAACAGCATCAGTCACCTCACAATGACGTTTCCCATTTCTGTTTTCCCAGTAGACTTTGCACTCCTGGAGGGGAGGGGACATACCCAATTACTCTCTGTATCCACTGCTGGTCCCAGCTCAGGGCCTTGCATACAGAGGATGTCTGTAATGAATGTTGAATGAATGATTGAATGAGTGAATGAGTGAATGATCAGTTATCCATCCTAGTGCACAGAGACAGGGCCAGACTGTAGCAAATGAAATTTAATTTGAAGTTGCTTAAACTCCCCCTTGCTGTGGTTAGAGTTGGGCCTAGGGACAGGCAGGACTGACTCTACAGTACTATCAAGGGAAAAGAGACTGAAGTCAAACAAAGGCTGATTTGGAAAGTCTTCACCCTCCTCCTCAGAGTGGTCCTAGGTGTGGCCTTTCTACAGGTTTATAGGTGGCTTTCAGCATGTCATTCTTACCTTTGGGTTTAGCTCCTCATCTGTACACCGACAGGAGTTTCTTCGGCTATCCCAGTTTCCTTACTGCCTGCCTGATCACCAAACTTCTCTCGCCCACAGTTCCTCTTCATGTGTAGTGAGTCTGACCAGGTGATCTCTGATGTCCTCTCTGTCTAAAATAATCATCAGATTTAACAGCCACGTGAGAGGAAAAGTCCTAGACCAGGCGTCAGATACATGTTTGAGCTCCAGCTCTACTATAGGTCCCTCTGTGGCCTTGAGCAAGTCACTTCTCTTAGGCCTGTCTCTCCAACTGGCCAGTGAGAGGGTCCCATCAGTTTGAGGCTCTGAACCTTAAAATCTCAGTGCTGCAGAGCAAACAACTTACAGATGAGAAGGGTGGCTACTTGTAAGTCAACCTAGACAGCGATTATTTTTGCACAGCCTGAGCTTCTTGCAGTGGTCTAGTTCATTATACCTACTATGTGCATGGAAATGCCTTGTGGTTATATACAACATCCCAGTGACCCTAGGAGAAGCATCTCAGATGAGGAAACTGAAGCTCAGAGCAGGTAAGCAACTTGCCTGCGGTCACATAGCTAGTTAAATGGGAGAGCTAGAATTCAAATCCAGGGTCACATAACTCAAAATCTCATGTTCCTTCACTGCATTGTGCTGCTTTCTATAAAGGGACAAGGACCTGGATTAGGAGGGGGCTGAGGAGAGAGACAGAAATGATGGTGGTGGGTGCTGAGAGCATTCTTGTGGTTTCTTGTTCTTTCCCCCTGAGTACTTGGGTCTCCCCTTCCTTCTCATCCCTGTTTATATGGGTCTGACTTGACTCCTGACTTCATCTGAAGGATCAGAATTCTTATTTTTGACTCATTGGAAAAAGAATACGGAAAGAACCCGAGGTAGTATCACTTCCACCCAGGTACAGTGTGCCTTAGAGTTTAAAAAGGGTTTTCACAGTCATTCCTCACTTGATCTTCACAGCCCAGGTGGGAGTGCCCCCATTTCCCAGAGGAGGAAACTGAGACCTAGAGAAGAGAAGTGACTCACCAAAGGTCATCTGGCCTCTTGATTCCCAGAAGGCCCTTTCCCCTGCAGGCTGGGTCCTAAAATTGGGGACCTATGGTTTTCAGTAAGAGCAAGATGAGCCCAAGGTGTTCTCCACCTATTCCCCTTTCCTATGCTGGGCCACCTGTTCCAGACCAGGGGAGGACATTGATTTCAGTAGGAAAAGCCTAAAGACTAGGCTCTAGTCCATTCTGCCTGGTTTTGTCTCTGACTTCAGGCAGCCCAGTTCCTCTTCAGGCTCTCCCCATCTGTCATGGGAAGATGGGAAGATCTCCCTTTATCTGGTGGCTGGGAGAGCCTGTGAAAATGCTTCAGAAGCTGAAGGATGGCTGTTACCTTAGGGCCTGGAGTGGGAGTGGGGAGGGTACAGAGGATTCCTCCTCTGAGTTGGCTGGGCCTTGCCCAGGATGCTCTGCTGCTCCTTCCCTCCCCTGCCGCAGGAGAGACCTCAGGAATATATGCCTCAAGGGCAGGGGACTTTCCTAGCCCCAAGGCTAGGCCTCATCAGAGCTCATTTCCCAGCTCCTGTTTGCTCTGTCTGTTAGGAGGGCCAGATCTACTGCGGCCTCATGACCTGCCCAGAACCAGGCTGCCCTGCACCCTTCCCACTGCCTGCCTCCTGCTGCCAGGCCTGCAAAGGTGAGTCTGTCCCTGGATCTGGCAGTGCTCACTCATCCCACCCCAGGGGCCCAGCCATAGACTATCAGAGCTGGGAGACACAACATCAGAATTTTGGGAGACACAACTCCTTTGAGGTAGCTTAGCCTACTCCTTCCTCCAGAAAACTAAGCCTGTGGTAAAGGCTGATGTGCATTTTTAGTGCAATCCCAGGGAGCAAGAAGGAGGGAAAGGGGGAGTTAAGCAGGGAAGGAAGGGGAAGCAACACAAGAATGTATTGGAGAACTGCCTCTGCTTGCTATCAAGTGTGACCTATTGCTCTAAGTCATCCGCTTCCCAGAAAAGTCTGGGAGTGATAGAGGAAGGATAAGAATTTGTCCACGAGCCACCAACTTCCATTGGTCAAAGGTTCACCCAAGAGTGGGAATACCCTCATGGTCCCCCCTTGTACGTGCCCATGTGGATGCTAGGTCTTCCTGGAAACAGGGGGAAGGAATGGGGTGGAGTAAGAAGTGGAGGACAGGAGACATGACAGGAGGTGGGGCATGAAGGCACGTGCTTGCAGGCTGAGCCTGAGGGCCCATGTGGAGAGGGTGCTGCTGCAGTGTTTGTAACAAATAGTTGAGGTCCCCATGATTAGACGAAGCTGAGAGGATCAGAAGAAGCACAGAAGAGGGTCTGTACAGGCAGGGACCACATCTCCTCTTGTCTTCTTCACAGCAGAGCTGGGCATAGTCCTGGGCTCAGAGCATGCATGTCAAGCAGAATCCAGGTAGAATCTCTGTATGAGACAGAGATAGGCCAACACATTGGCTAGTGAAGGACAAACAGCTTAAGCAGAAGTGTGCAGATGGTCAAACTGTTCCCTACGGGCTGGGGTAATCCAGGAAAGTTTCCTGGAGGAGGTAGGACAAGGGCAATAGAATGCTTCCCTAGATGTTGGTGTTGTGAAAAGGCACAGGACCAGGTGACAGGTGACTCCAGTTTAGTCCTGGTTCTTCCAGCTATTTCCTACAGATTTCTTCCCCTCTCTGGGCCTCAGCTATGTCAAAATACACTGAGAGGTTGGCTTTAGTGATTCCTAATCGACAGTATAATTCCGGGACACTTGGTCTTTGAACCAAGAATGCTTGGAGGAGCCAGACTGTGAGGCAGGGGCTTGGGAGAGAGAGGTCCACTCCAGGCATTATGAAGTCCCAGGGCTCCAACAGGCCTTGTGTTCTGGTGCCTCATAGGGTGGAAGATGGAGGAGTCCTAGGGTATCCCAGCTGGAGGGGCAGAGGAGCTGGGCAGTGGGAGGCAGGTGTTACCCAGGAGCATAATGTGTATACCAAGGCCTGGTGATTTCAAGAGTGACTGCCCAGGGGACTACAACTAAGCAAGCTGCAGGGATGGGATTCCGGGCCATCCATGATGGGTGCTTAACTAGATGCTGTGCCCCAGCTGAGCCATTCAGTCCTCATGGTGACCAGGAAGTCAGTGTGGAAACTGAGGCAGCAACCTAGGGGTGAGGAGAGGCTATGATGAGAAGTGGGGAGAAGTGCCCACTAGAGGAAAGGGACCTGCTGGAGCATGGAGGCTGCAGAAGTGGCTCTAGGCCTTGGAGGAGCAGAGCCTAGAGGTGGAGGCCTGCAGAGCTCCAGCCAGCAAGGCTGAGCAGGCAGAGGCTGACCCAACTTCCTTTTGGGTTTTCAGGTGGGTCAAGTGAGAAATCAGCTGAAGAGGACACCACACAGTCACACCATGGGGTGGTGAGTGCACAGCTTTACTGACGAGGTGGTTAGAGGAGGTGAGGCAGGCTGGTATCCAGGGTCTAACTCTCCATGACTGTGGAGCAGACAATACTAGTTATTGTCTTCATTTCTCATTGGTCACCTGGGTCAGCTCCATTACCCCACCATGTCCAGCTTTTCTCTCTAGTCTCCCCTTATGGCTCCCATCGTGACCGATGGGCCAGGATGGGCCTAGGAAAAAAGCACCACACAGATAGGAGCAGGCCCCAAACTTACTGATTTCCCTCTTAGGAAACTCTTTGACACTGTTCCATCCAGAGCCTGTGTCTGTGTTTATTCAGGCCACCTCTGGGCAGCATGTTCCCCTGAGAGAGTGGCCTCTGACTAGAGTCAGCCTTCCTCACCCTGCTCCTGAGGTACCAGCTCTTGGTCTGGGAGCTACCTCTCTGTTCCCCCCACCCACTGTCTTAGCTCCTCTCATCCTGGTCTAGAGCTAAGATGGGCCAAATTGCCCAGCCCTCTGTGGTTGGAGTGGAAAGAGGTGAGAGAATGGAGTGAACCAAGTCCCTATCCTCCATCTGTGCTGTGTCTACAAAGTGAACAACTCCACCTGGGTCACCTGGTCCCTGGGGGACTGGAGGCTGGGCTTCCCTTCCCAGAGCGTCCCCAGGGGTGTGAACCAATATACTCTCCCTTCTCCTCTGCCAACTCATCCTCCCTTCCCAGCGGGGCTGATCAGCTGTGGGGGCCTCTGTGCCCCAGGACCTGAGCCAGGGCATTCCTTCTCCTTCCATTCTTCTCCCTAGGAGGCAATGTGTGAAGTAAAGCCCACCCAGGCTTAGTTCCAGGCCCTGAGCAGCTACTTATTGGATGATGTGGGGAAGTCACCACTTGGGGGTTGGGCTCTTCGATTCCTTCTTACCTCCATTCCACTTGACAAGCATTCCTTGGAACTTGTTTTGTGCCTGGGCCTGTGCTGGGGTCAAAGACATAGTTTCAACTCTGGGAGTTCTTGTGGACTCAGTCCAGCCATCAGAGGACTGACTGAAACTCTACAGGGCAGCAAGGGGCTGTAGAAGAAGGAATGTGACTGACTTGAGGGTCAGCAAAGGGGATGAGAAGCTCTGCCTCTTGCCCACAGCCAGTCACTTGTTCCTCTCCCATAACTTGGAGTTGCCAGTCCCCAAACTATGAGCTGCGAAGCTCCTGCCTCATTATACTGTCATCACCACACATCCTTTGCTGGCACTGTCAGCCCTCCTAAGACCTGATCTGGAGGGACAGGGTCTTGAGATCTTGGCTCCAGGGACTCAGGAAAGGAGACCTGAGCTCTGGAGACCCTCTGTCTCTGGTTGGGGCCTTCTTCTAGTTTTCCTGCCCCAGGGCATTTGGTGGGTCTGGCGAGCTCTTCGGAGGCCTATCCCCTTGTCCCATTACCTAAATCTTCTCAAAGAATTTCCTGACTCTCATCTTCACTACATTCTCACCTTCTATTTCTTAAATATTAAGTTCTACAGGTCCTTGATCACTTATGTCTCCCAGATCAAGACCTCAGTGCCCTCTGCCCACCCCAGCCCCAAGGCCCTGGCTCTGACAGGCCTGAGAGGGACTTAGTGGAGGCTGCATTTCCAAACCATTATCCTCTGAGAGTTTTCAAAAATCCCTTGTCTGAAAATGTCTTAGACCTACCTCATCCAGATTATCTTTCTGTCCCTAGCCTCTGCCCTCTCTTCACTGGGGAGTCATGCTGGTGTCTACCCTCTGGCTACTCACTGCAGCCTCTGTCTCGCTGCTCCTCCACTGGGAGAGGCCCATCAGTGATCTCCATCCTTCCTGCCATTTACAGAGACAGTCCCAGGACCCATGTTCAGGGGACAGTGGGAGAAAGAATGGCCTGAGCACCCCAGCCCCCACCGGGCTCAGCTTCCCTCTGGGCTTCATTCCACGCTACTTCCGACGGAAGGAGGCAGGCAGCACGACAGTCAGGATTGTCCTGCAGGATAAACATAAGAAAGGTGGGGACTGGAACCTCTCCAACCAACTCCCGAGGTGGGAAAGGGGGGCCCCGACTGCTCCCACCTCCCGTACCTGCACCCTCATGACTCAGTGGTTCTCCAATTTCAACTTGGCCATGAGCTTGTAGACTTATAGAACATCAAAACTAAGGTACCCTTAAAGAGCATCGTGTCTAAACCTTCCTTTGACAAATGAGAACACTGAGGTTCAGAGTACTGAGTTAGAGACAGAACCAGTCCTAGAATCAGGACTGAGGGTCAGTATAACAATATTTTTTTGAGCATCTGCCATGTCTTTGCCGGGAATTGAAGGGCACAGAACAGATAGATGAAGAATGGTCCCTGTCCTCAGGTATGTAAATAAATTATGATCATATAAGGAAATGCTGAGGGAAAGTTTTTGACAAAGGAAGGAGGGAGCAGAGCTGGGCTGTGGGAGGACAGTCTGGATAAAGTGGGGAAGGAGGCCACTTGGGCAGCCATGGCAGCACAGTGGAGGAAAGAGGCCTCACTGCAGAGCACCTTGACTGGTGGCGTGGGGGTGGCTGCAGAGGCATCTGTCCCAGCACCTCTTGTGCAGATGGGACCCTGAGGCTGAGAAAGGGGGAGGGAACTGCCAGAGCTCACACAGCTAGGTAGTGAAGGACTTGATATCAGTTCTACTGTCAGGCCATTCTCCTCCTTGCCCCACCAGAGGGGCCCTGAGGACAGGAGAGGGACTCTTCATCTTCAGAAAGTCCTTACTGGGCACATCTCAGTCTTGAGAGCTGAGATAGGGGATGTCAGGAATGTGGGACCGGTTTTATACCCTGGCCACCACTTTGCAGGCAGTGTGACTGAGCCAGACTGGTGGAACAGGGACTCCCCAAGACCCCACTCTCACCTATTTCTGGACTCTGATGGGAGCCCAAGTCACTGACCCTCCTCCCTTCGTACCCTCCTTGGCCCAGCCTGTGTGCATAGTGGAAAGACGTACTCCCATGGGGAGGTGTGGCACCCAGCCTTCCGCTCCTTTGGACCCCTGCCCTGCATCCTGTGCACCTGTCAGGACGGCCACCAAGACTGCCAGCGGGTGATCTGCCCCACTGAATACCCCTGCCATCACCCCGAGAAAGTGGCTGGGAAGTGCTGCAAGATTTGTCCAGGTACAAAGAGATGCTGGGAGCTGGGAAGGCGCTAGCCATAGAGAGCCCTGAGTCTCTCTCGTCAGGGCACAGGCACTTGGAACATCTCTGACATGGATGGGGCAGCCACGGGATGCAAGATTTTTAGGTGCACAGGTTGTTAGAAGCACAGCAGTGGGAAATTCCAGACTTGTAACATATTACTTATGGATCCATCTATAAGTAATAGAGACAGATCCCTAGGATCTCATATATACATAAATTCAAATAATGTTCTGTATTCTACGAGGTCATAACATATTAAGATATCAAAACTTTTAAGAGAAATAGCCAGTGTTTATCGAGCACTTGGCATGGGTCAGATAGGTATTTTGTATGCATGAATTTGTGTAACCCTCACCACAATGGATATGGCAGGTATCTATCTCCATATACAGAGAGAGAATATAAGTCTAGAAGGGGGTATAGTACAGAGACTTATCCCAGATCACACAACTGTAAGTGACAGAGCTGGGGTTTGAACCCTGCTCTTGCTCCAAAGACCATACTCTTGACCGCTATTGTCTTCCTTCAAGCCTCTCCTTTCAACAAAAATGGGAAAACTGAGACCCAGAGAAGAGAAAGAACTTTCCTAAGTCATACAGCAAAGTCATAGTAAGTGGAGCTGGAACTAGAACTCAGATTTCCAGTCTTGCCGGCTGAGTTCTTTCAACAATGTCATGTGACCTTAGAATTAATAAGTGTGCTGAAAGTCAGCGTATCTGAGTGAGAAGCATAGCCTGTGAGTGTCAATAGTAGCTGTTGTGAGGGGCCAGCACGTTCTCAGCAGCCTGGAACATGGGGTAGAAGGTGCAAGGTCATGCCCTGACCACACCTGGTTCAAGGGCTGGGTTGGCAAAGCTGAAAGGAGAGAACAGAAAAGAAAAAGAGGAAGGAAACATGCAATGAGAACCTACTAGTGCCAAGTGATTCCACGTGTTTCATTTAATCCTCACAGCTCAGTTATTTCACAAATGAGATGACTGAGTGGCTACAATTACCCTGAGTCTCCACCTACCCCACCATTTAACACTGGGAAATTTGAATTTGCATTAGCTCGCTTACTGATGTATTTACTTACCTAACTTCCTGTTCTGAGCTTAGACAAGTTACTTTATCTTTGAGTCTCAGATACAGAGTTGATGACAATGCTTTATGAATTGTTAAGTCGAAATCCAAACATAAAGAATGACTATTATTTATCAGAGTGATAGGCTATTGGGACAGGGTCAGAGAGGGAGCATGATGGGATGGTGCTTGGAACGCATGAAGAGTGGGGGTTCAACTTGACTCTCTATGAGGCTGGCTGAGGCTCACTCCTGGGCTTCTTCACAAACACACCTGGTCTTGGGCTCTGTCACCAGACGCTAGTCCATTTCCCCTTAAAATACTGAGACTGTAACAGCTCTAAGGGCTTCATAACTAGTAAGAGTCTAGAAGGGGTTGTATGTATAGGGACTTACTCCTTCAGTCCTTAAAAAATAGAGAATGTTGATACATGGAAAGTTCTGGAGAATGTCCATGGAATGTCCATGTCAGAGCCTTAGGACTGGATCCAGTTTGGCACTAAATAACATACCACCATCCCCAGCATCACCATCGTCACCCCCAGCATGCCTCCCCCCACTGCAGTTGCCATTGTCTTGATCACCACTGCTACCTCTTCTATCATCATAACCATCATTATCATTACTGCCATGATCACCTCTGCCCCCCTCAAATTTTTTATTCTATGTGTACTCATTAAGAGCTTGGTGCGAGTGACTCAAAAGACTTGGAGGACATGGTTCCTGCCCTTCACCTTGTGGTTCTCTTTTAAAAAGAAAACATACCCGAGCAAAACAATTACAAGGCAATGCAGGGCAGTGTGGGATTAAGGGCATGAGTGGGAAGCATAAACAGGAAGGGTTTTAAAAGCTATGAGTGGAAGAAAACAGGGTGAGCTAAGCCGTTCCAGGTGGGCTGTGTGGAGAAGGTGGAAGGTGAGCTGGGTCCTGAAGGGTGAGAAGTTTTCTGATATGCTAATCAATGGGAGGTGAATAGGGGAGATGCCCCCCCTCCCCCAGAGACCCCCTTCTCTTCCTGGGGGCACCAGAAGTTTCCCAAGGATCATAGAGACCCTGAGGGGGATATCAGACCAGTGGCCCCTCTTTTTGAGCCTACCATGGGGTGGGGAGACAGAGCATTCACAAAAGCTCCTTGTCTCTCTCAGAGGACAAGGCAGACCCTGGCCACAGTGAGATCAGCACCACCAGGTGTCCGAAGGCACGGGGCCGGGTCCGCATCCACACATCAGTAGCCCCAAGCCCAGACAACCTGCATCGCTTTGCCCTAGAGCATGAGGCCTCTGAGCAGGTGGACATCTACCTCTGGAAGCTGGTAAAAGGTGAGCATTGGCCTTCTCCCAGCTGGGCATACTTCTGATCTGTCCCCTTTTCTATGCTCCAGGAGCCCTGGGAGGCTTGGGGCATTTGGTTGATCAAGTGTCTCTGGCCCAGGAAGACCTGCCACTGGCTGGTTTACCAGGTTTAAGAGTCCCTGATTCCAAGAAAGAAGAAGACAGTGAATCTGTCTGATTTCTCTGAAAGTTCTGATAAGCTCACCCTGAGATGCCAGGGCCTTGAAGTGCTCCCTCTCCTGGGGGGAAGGGGTTGTTGCACCTTGCAAGGAGCCAGGGCAGAGTAATGCTTACCTTGATGAAATAGAGAGATGTCAGTTGTTGAATTCCAGCATTCTATGAGGCGAGGTCTTTTCAGGCAGGAGGACCCTGAAAGCATCCTTGAAGTAGGAGAACCTTAAGGCTAATCTCATTCAGCCTCTTCTGTATGGTAGATTCTATCCCTCCAAGGTAAGTTGACATCAGAATGTATTTCTCATTCCGTGAGAAACCCTGTTCAACAGGCTGCTCACATCACCAAATGAAAATCAAGAGGAGTTTTCATTGATATGGGAATTGCTGACAGTTCTGTTTTCTGGCTCTCCTCGAGAAACATAGATACCCTGAGTAGAGTGAAAGAAACTTTTTAACCCTTTAAGTGTGAATTAGCTCTAAGGTCGCTTTTTTCTACTGATGGGTTCAGTTGGGGTGGGGAGGGAGGAGAAGGGACAGTAAGAAGGGGTGAGTAAGGGGATAATAAGAATAATAACAATGATAATAACAACCAATGTGTAAAGCACTTTAGAGCTTCCAAAGTGCTTTCATGTTCATTATCTCATTTGATCCTCAGCGATCCTGAGAGTTAGGTATTATTATCCCCATTTTACAGATGAGGAAACTGAGGCTCAGAGAGGTGAAGTACCTGGCTCAAGGCCACACAGCCAGTAAGTGGAGGAGCTAGAGCCCATGTCTTGTGACGTCAGATGCGGCTCTTTCCCTGCTCTACTCTTCCCCCTGTCGTAGGAACAATGGACGAAGAAAGCGGAGCTGTTCAGCCTGGAGAAGAGGAGACTCAGGGGAACAGGACCGCTGGCTTCATGGCTCTGAAGGACTGCCCCAGGCAGAGGGAGCCGTTGTGTTCTGATGGGCTGTAGGGGTCAGAACAGCAAGCAGGGGCTTTGGAATCAGACCTGGGTTTGAATCCCAGTTCTGCCATTTCTTACCTGTGTGGCCTTGAGTAATCACTTGACCTCTCTGGGCCTCAGTTTTCTCTTCTGTTAATTGGGGAGGAGGGCTTCTGGAGGATTCAATGGAATAACATAGGTACAGTAGGTGCTAATAATGTTTCTATCCTTCTCATCCCATTTCATCTATCAGTTAGAATTGCAGAGAAGGAGGTCTCAGCAAATGAGAAGAAGGATTTTCCCATACTTAGAGCCTTTCTGTAATGAAGGGAAGGAACAAGCTCCATTCCTGGGAGTGTGCAGGCAAGGACTAGTGGGGATTCCTCCAGCAACTGGGAGTTAGGTTCAGTAACTTTATAATTCTTTGTACCTTGAGACTCCATCAGTCCCTGGACAGGTGCTGGCTGCATGTTTGTTTATTCTGGGCTTCTCCTACCCCCACCAGGTGCTGGGACCGTAGAGAGTAATAAAACCCAGCCTTTGTCCTTAGGTGACCTGGTTGCAGCAGGAGCTCCCTAGGAGCTGAGCTGGTCAGGGAAGGCTTCATGGAAGGTGGTCCTGGGGCTGGACAGGATTTAGAAAGGCAAGAGGGGTACATTGCAAGCAGGGTGGCAGAGACAGCCTCAAACTCTGGTTCAAGAGCTCACACTTATATGATATGTGTACTGTGATTGGTGTGTAGCATGCACTATGTATAATATGCTTCATTTAATCCACATAAGAAAACTGAGGGCTATGTGTTAATACCCCATTTTCCAAATAAGAAAACTGAGTCTGAGAGGTAAAATGACTTGCTCAAAGTCACACAGTTTAAGCAGTAAAGCAAAGACCCAAACCCAGTTCTGACTGGCCCTAGTGCTGCCTCTGCAGAGGTGACATTATGCTTTTAAGGGAGGTGCCTGAGGAAGGCCAAAGTGTGCCCAGGATGGTGCAGAGGGGGCATTGTAGCTCAAGGCCAATTTCATTACCACCAGGCCCAGCAGAAAAGAAACAAGATTTAAGGGACTCTTCCAACTTTACAGTGCTAGGCCCTACCACTCTGTTACTAGTACACCTCCCCTTCCCCATTTCCTGACCGCCTAGGTGGCCTAGATGCCCTGTCCACCTCCCATTACACCCCTGTCCCTGCCTGTGGAAGTCAAACACTTTCCCACAAACAGATTGTCAGCAGGAAACCCACGCTGTTTCCTCAGGCAGAGGAGTAGAACAGCAGGCCTTGAAGGCTGGAAGAGGAAGGGCAGAACTGACTTGGAGACAAAGTGAGCAGGTGGACGCTGAAAACTGGGCTAAGTGGGGCAGCCCCACGTCCCCGAAGCTGAGTAGACAGTTGGCTTAGGGTTAAGGGCCTTTTAGATTCTGGAGTTTCAGAATTGAAAGGACCTCAGGTGTCTCAATTCCTACACCCACCTACGGAGTACCCCTGTGGCCTCACTGATAGTGTCTAGCTCCTGAGTGCACATACCGCCACGCACATCTAGACAGACAATTGATTTCCAACACTGTGGATGGCTCTGCCCAGAGAAGGTTTGTCTTCACACTAAGCCAAGTCTATCCTATCCCCTGGGAATCACCCACCAGCTGCCCTCAGACCTATCATGCCCTTCAAAGGGCAAGAGAGACACAACCATGACCCTCATGAGCCCAAGAGCTAGTCCTTTCAATCACGTTTTATAAGCTACAGTATGGGGTCCTGCCTGCATCCCTGTCACCTCTCCAATTTGTGTTCTGGGGTGTGTGCAGTGGCAGGCTTGGGACAGAAGGACTCACCCCCACCTATGCTGTGACATAGCCTGGGCTTTTAGACTAAGTCTTTCCCACATCCTGGTCCTTGGCATCTGGGCTGGGAAACCCAAGGACAGTGATAGATATGCCTGGCCTCCTGGACCTCAGTCCTGGAACCTGTGCTGTACACTCACTTCTGTGGGGTCACACTCAGATTCCCATAAGCAAGGCCAGTTCTTGGTTTCCTTGAGGGTGGTACTGGCCTAGCAGAGACCTTGCTGTCACATCTGTTCTTTCTGGCCACAGACCCAGATGGTAACAGCTGGTGCAACGTAACCCATGTGCTCAGGGCTTTAGCACCATGTGTGGTACCAGTGGCCAGTTCCCCATGGAATTCAAACATCAGGAGATCCAGCTAATACCTCATCCCTCCTCAAGGCCTGGCTTAGACTGGGTACACATATATTTGCTTATTCATCTATCCATACATCCATTTGTCCATCTATCCATCCATCTATCCATCCATCCATTTGTCCATCTATCCATCCATCTATCCATCCATCCATCCATCCATCCATCCATCCATCCATCCATCTATCCATCCATCCAGAGATTCATTCATTCATTCATTCTACATGCCTAATGTGGGCCAGGCTCAAGGGGACCCAGAGAGGCAAGCCCTCCAGAAGTTCCAAATCTAGTAGGGGAAGCAAGAATAGATACAATCATAGCACATTAGAAATAGATACAATCACCAACAGAAACCAAGAGCTATGCATAGTTGTAGCTTGCTCATTGGAAGTTATAACTACCTGAGGTGGGAAGTGAAGGGGGCGGATCAAGAAAAACTCCCAGCTAAGGCTTGGAGGATGAGTAGTTTGCCTGGTGGAGTTCCAGCAGATAGGGTGACATTTGTAAAGTCTTGGCCCCTCAGGGGTCTTCAAGTAGTTGGTTAGGGCTGGAGGACAGGCAAGACCACTTTGGGGGTCAGGTGAACTGAGCCTTGCTCTGAAAGAGGGCCTACAACTCTAACACTTAGTGTTCTGGTATCTGAATAAACATGCCTATTGATTTTTATCATATGTTCTATGTTCAGCAAATCCATACAAGTCTGGCAGCTTTCCTCCTTTCCTCCCTCCCTACTCTATTCTACACTGTAGATAGGTGAGTGAGGTGAGAACAGGATGGAGATGAGGACAGAGGCAGGGCCAGTGGCAAGGTGAGGGAGGTTAGGGAAGGGGTATGACAGGGCAACATGTATATTTTCAAATGAGCACAATTAGGATCACAGGTTAGAGGGGGAGTAAAAATGATCAGAAGTCCAGTGCAGTGACCCAAGCAAGACATGATGGGGCCTGAATGGGGAGAGCAGCAGTGGGGATAGGAGAACAGACTCAAATATTTAGGAAATTTAGTCTGCAGGCTTTGGTGTCTGATCAGAACAGGGGAGGGGAGGAAAGTGACTGGGTCCATTCCAAGTCTAAGTTCCCTCTTTTCCCTGTTATACGTCCTTGCCTTTCCTGCTTATGCCCTTGTCTCTGCCCTCAGGAATCTTCCACTTGATTCAGATCAAGAAAGTCAGGAAGCAAGACTTCCAGAAAGAGGCACAGAACTTCCGGCCGCTCACCAGCACCCACAAAGGTGGGACCTTGGGCTGAGGCTGGGGCCTGGGAAGAGAGCCTGGCTAGAGGCCAGGGCCTCTCGGGGAGTTCCAGGCTGCTGGTGCCAGGAGGGGGGGCTGTCAGCCACAGACGTCAGTTCCCGGCACAGGAATCCAGTGGGCGTCTGAGCCAGAGATTTCTCAACTCCGGTGTTTGGGAGCGGGAGAGTGAAGCAGAGCCTGCTGGATTTGGTCTTGGGGTGGGGGACACAGGGTTGTAGAGGAGTGAGGGCTGGGCCCCAAACCTGGGTGTTGCCTCCTTCCTTTTTACTTGGACATTTCCCCTTGAAAGCCTATTAACAACTTCCTTCTGATGCCCTCAATTTGGTCTATACTAGTACACTGAGGAAGATGGACCCAGGTGAGACTGCAGGTTGGGGGTAGGAAGTTACACATGGGAGTGTCACCAAAAGGTATCAGGAAACTAGCCCAGCCTCCAGTTGTTGGTTTATTGAGGGCAGGGTCAGAACTGATCTGGATATGGAGGTATGATGGGGACACCCATTCTACCCTGTGTGATCCAAGCCCAGGTCTATGCAGTCCTCCTTGCTCTGTTTTTCCCACACCAGTCACTCTACCTCTGTTGTGCACACACACACCCCTAGCACACACACATACCACACATCTCTACGCACGTGCATGCGCGCGCGCACGCACACACACACACACACACACACACCTACGCCTATACACAACTCTTCTGCTTTCCTCCATGCAGGTCACTGGAACGTCTTCCTAGCCCAGACCCCGGAGCTGAAGGTTATGACCAGTTCAGACAAAACGACCAAGACCTTATAACAAAGACCTAAACAGTTGCAAATATGAGCTTTATCATTTTTGTTATTATATATTAATAAATAAGTTGCATTATCCCTCAACTCTGCCTGCTAAGTTTATATCCAATCTCCCTGTGTTCTCACAATGTCTCCAAGGCAGACCTGGTTATCCCCAGGGCTGGAAACTGACATGCAGCAGGGGAAGAGATTGGACCCTGTCCTCACAGTGGGTTGTTACCAGAGCCAGAGCTAGTTCTCCCAGCCTCCTCACCCAGGCCCTCGTCTGCCCCCATGGCCTGTACTACTTCTGTCCCTATGCCCCAGCACAGCACTTCTGCTTTTATAGGCAGCTTCCCTTCCAGAGCTCTTTGGCACTGAACATAAAAAGGGGGATTGACTCTAGTTAGCCAGCTGAGGGGGTGAATGTAGCCTCAAAGCACTTTCCCAGCAAATATTCCAGGGATGTTTGCAAATGTCAGCCACACTTTACAATGAGGAAGCTAAGTTTTGGGAGGAGCAATAATTGGTCTGAAGCCACAGAGCAGGGTAGTTAATAGCAGATTTGGAAGTAGATGCCAGATCTCTTGCTCCAGGCTAGCACTCCTCTCCCATTCCACCGTGACCAATGTCATAAGTCCAAATAGTCTCACCTTAGAGGATTTCGAAGACTTGGCAGTTAGATTGCCAAAGCTGGCACCACAGTCTGGGGAGGCCTAACAGTTACAATTAAAGACGACATAAATAATTTATTTTGCCCACTTGTACAGTTCCTTGTGATTTCAAAGACATTTTGATGCCTATGATTCCACTTAATGTGAAATGTAGGAATTACCTCCATTTTTAAAAATGTATTAATTTAAAAAACTCCCATCCCCTCATCTCCTGTCCCTTTGGAAACCATCAGCTTGTTCTCTACATCTATGGATCTGTTTTGTTTTGTGTATTCATTCATTTTGTTTTCTTACATTCCACATATAAGTGGAATCATACAGTATTTGTCTTTCTCTGACTTATTTTACTTAACATTAATACTGTCTAGGTCCATTCATGTTGTTGCAAATAGCAAGATTTTATTTTTTTATTGCTGAATAATATTTCATTGTGCATATATGTACAAATGTGTGTCTATACACATATATATACATGTGTGCATATATATATATATATATATATACACACATACACATCAAATCTTTATCTATCATCTGTTGATGGACATCTGTTGATGGACATCTAGTTTGCTTTACTCTCTTGGCTATTACTAGTAATGCTGCAATGAACATAGGGGTGCAAATACCTTTTTGAGTTAGTGTTCTTGTTTTCTTTGGATAAGTACTCAGAAGTGGAATTGCTGAATCATATGGTAGCTCTATTCTTAATTTTTTAAGGAATCTCCATGCCGTTTTCCATAGTAGTTGCTCTCATTTATAATCCTACCAAGAGTGTACAAAGGTTCCCTTTTCTTCACATCCTTATCAGCACTTGCTATTTGTTGATTTATTGATGATAGCCATTCTGACAGATATGAGGTGATAACGCCTTGTGGTTTTAATTTGCATTTCCCTGATGATTACTGATGTTGAGCATCTTCTCATATATCTGTTGTCAATCCATATGTCCTCTTTGGAGAAATGTCTATTCAGGTCTTCTGCCCATTTCTTATTTTAATTTAAATTTTATTTTATTTTGTAATTAAGTTTATTGGGGTAACATTGGTTAATAAAATTATATAATTTTCAGGTGTACATTATAATTTGACATCTGTATATTTTATTGTGTGTTTACTACCCAAAGTCCAGTTTTCTCCAGCTACCATATATTTGATCCCCTTTACCCCCATCTTTCTACCCATTTTTTAATTGGATTTTTTTTTTTTGGTGTTAAGCTATATGTGTTCCTTATATAGTTTGGATATTAACCCCTATTAGATGTATCATTTGCAAATATCTTCTCCCCTTCAGTAGGTCATTTTTTTGTTTTGTTGATGGTTTCCTTCGCTGTGCAGAAACTCAGTTTGATGTAATTCCATTTGTTTATTTTTCTTTCATTGCCTTTGCCCAAGAAAACATATTTAAAAAATATATCTCTAAGAGCAATGTCAAAGAGTTTACTGCCTAGATTTTCTAGGAAGTATATTGTTTCAGGTCTTACATTTAATTCTTTAGTCGATTTTGAGTTTATTTTTGTCTAAGGTATAAGAAAATGGTCCAATTTTATTGTTTTGTATCTATCTGTCAAGTTTTTCTGACACAACGTATTGAAGAAACTGTCTTCACCCCATTGTATATCTTCACCTCCTTTGTTGTAGATTAATTGGCCATTTAAGCAAGAATTTATTTCTAGGATCTCTATTCTATTCAGTATGCCAGTACCATACTATTTTGATTATTATAGCTTTGTAGTATAGTTTGATATTGGTATGTGTGATATCTCCCACTTTGTTCTTTCTTAAGATTTTTATTTTTATTTTTGGCTACATGAGATCTTTTGTGATTCCATATAAATTTTAAGATTAGTTCTAATTCTGAGAAGCATGCTGTTGGTATTATAGTAGGAATTGCACTGAATCTGTATATTTAATTCATTTATTCTAATAATTTTTTTTTTTTTTGCTGGAGTCTTTAGGGTTTTCTGTATATAGTATTATGTCATCTATACATAATGAGAGTTTTACTTCTTTTCCAATTTGGATGACTTTTGTTTCTTTTTATTATCTAATTGCTGCAACTAGGACTTCCAATACTATGTTGAATAGAAGTGGTGATAGTGAGCATCTTTGTCTTGCTCCTGATCTTAGGGAAAAGGCTTTCAGCTTTTCACCATTGAGTAAGATATTAGCTGTGGATTTGTCATATACACCCTTTATTCTGTTAAGATATGTTCCCTTTATACCCACTTTGTTGAGAGTTTTTATTTTAAAAGAATTTCTAATTTTGTCAAAAGATTTTCTGCATCTATCAAGGTGATCATATGGTTTTTATTCTTTATTTTATTAATGTGGAGTATCATGTTGATTAATATATGGATGTTAAACTCTCCTTGCATCACTGGGACAAATCACACTTGGTCATGGTGTATAATCCCTTTAATGAATTGATGAATCTTATTTGCTAATATTTTGTCAAGAATTTTTACATCTGTGTTCATCAAGGTTATTGGCTTGTAATTTTATTTTTTAGTAATATCTTTGACTGATTTTGGTATCAGGGTAATTCTGGCCGAGAATGAGTTTGGAAGTATCTCTTCCTCTTCAATTTTTTGAAATAGTTTAACAAAGATAGTTATTAATTCTTCATGAATGTTTGGTAGAATTCATGTGTGAAGTCGTCTGATCCTGGAATTTTGTTTATTGAGAGTATTTTGATTACTGCTTAAATTTCAATGCTGATAACTGGTCTGTTTATATTTTATATTTCTTCCTGGTTCAGTCTTGGAAGGTTATATACTTCTAGAAATTGATCAGTTTTTTGTAGATTGTCAAATTTGTTGGCATATAATTATTCATAGTATTCTTTAATGTTTTTTTTTGTTTGTTTTTCTGTGGTGTTGGTTCTAACTTCTCTTTCATTTATAATATTATTTATTTGAGATTTTTTAAATGAGCTTGGCTATTGCTTTTTATATTTCCTATTGCTTTTTAAATTTCTATTTCATTTATATCTGCTCTGATCTTAACTATTTCCTTCCTTCCATTTACTTTAGATATTGTTTGTTCTTTTTCTAGTTTCTTTAGGTGCAGAATTAAATTGTTTATTTGAGATTTTTCTTGTTTCTTGAGCTAGGTTTCTTGTATAACTATGAATTTCCCTTTAGAACTGTTTTGCTGCATCCCATAAATTTTGAAAAGTTGTGTTTTCATTTTCATTTGTTTGGGTCTCTGGGTTTATCTTGTTTGGATCTGGATGTCTGTTTCCTTTCCCAGGTTAGGAAAGTTTTCAGCCATTATCTCTTTAAGTAAAGTTTCTGTTTCTTCTCCTTTTTTCTTTTTCTGCTATCCCTATAATGCAAATGTTCTAGTGCTTGATGCCAGAGGTCTCTTAAATTATTCTCTTTCTTTTTTTAAATACTTACTTTCTGCTGTTCTGATTGTTCAATTTCCACTAATCTGTCTTCCAGGTCACCGATCCATTCTGTATTAGCTAATCTGTTGTCGATTTCTTCTGGAGTATTTTTTTTTTTTATTTCAGTTATTGTATTCTTCATCTCTGCTTGATTCTTTGTTATACTTTCTAATTCTTTGTTGATGTTCTTCCAAGTTTCTCTTTTCAGTCTCAAGTTTAGTGAGCATCCTTATGACCATTTCTTTGAATTCTTTATCAGGCAAATTACTTATCTCTGTTTCCTTAGGGTTTCTCTCCCCACGCCCCCCCAGGGGTTTTTCTTGTTCCTTTATTTGAGAAATAGTCATCTGTCTTTTCATTTTGTTTGACTTTCTATGTTTGTTTATTTGAATTAGACAAAATAGCTGTCTCTCCTAGTCTTGAAAAAGTATCCTGTTGTAGAAACAGCTTCTGTGTAGGCTATGTGTACTGGATGCTTTAGACTGGCTGGTAGGAGATGAGCAGGTGCCTAAGGCATCTGAGGCTCTAGCCTACCTAGTTAGAACAACTACAGCTGAGTAGGCCAGGAGCATGTAGTAATGTCTTGTTGATTGTCCTTGCTTTCTGTGTTTGGGTCCAAAATGCATTTGGATAATGTGTCCAGGTACTTGCTGCAGCAACCTTGTAGGTAGACCAGAGCACCCGGATAGTGCCCTCACCCACCCTATGAAGATGGAAGGGGATGTAACAATGGTGCTCACCAGCACCAACAACCCCTGAGAATTCACACAGTTCCTGGAGAGGTTCCATGGCTCCCCAGCCTTCTCTGTATAATTTCTCTCTTTATTGTTATACCAAAATTAGTCTTGTGTAGATGTGACCTCTGTGTAGGCTTTATGTGCTGAGTGGTTTTGGCAAGCTGCTTGGGACCTGGCAGGTGTGTACAGCACATGGGTTACTGGCTTAACAGGCCAGAGTGGCTCCCAGCAAGGAGTCAAGGGGCTCATGGTGCCACCCTGTTGTTCCTGCTTGCTCCCTTAGTTCCAAAGCAAAAGGCTTTAGGCAATGTAGCTGGGAACTGCTGTGGTGATCTCACTGGCTCCTCTGGTCAGAGGGTTCCTACAGCTCCCAGGGTGTTCCTGCAACTTCCTAGCCTTCCCTATTCTGTTTCTCTTGTTTGTTATTTAGAAGCTGTTTATTCAGCCTTCAATTGTCTCACAATTTCTCTATATATACACATGTATTTGAGTTTGTTCATGGGAGAGAGCAAGTTTAGTGTCCTCCTACACTGCTGCCATCTTGGACCTTCCTTACCCCCATTTTAGAGAGAAGGAAACAGAGGCTCATGATGGGCCAATGTCTTACCCAAAGCTTCACAGTGATGAGTGGTGAAGCTGGGACTAGAACTGAGGCCTAATGACTACCAGACCCCTGCTCTCTCCCTAGTACAGACATGCCTCCCCCACCCCTACCAAAGTGTGATTGGAAGCCATGGAGAAATGATGAAAGTTGCCTGTTGGCTGGTGTTCTGCCATCTGCAGCCACTTAGAGGGCCTTGGCTATAGTCTTCAGAGCCTGGTTTTGTACCTTGTTGTCTGACATCTGGGAAGTACACTAAGCAGCCTACCAATGCTGCCCTCACTGAGCCGGGACTGGTGTCACCCTCCCTGAACTACCTCTGCTAGCTTCTGAGGGCCTGGTTTGACAGGCTGGGGTTTAAGAAACATGGCTGGTATCTCCCCCTCATCCTGTGAGTCAGAAGACATCCAGCTCCTAATAGCCTCTGCTTGTCCCTCCTAGAGAAGACTCATCATTCTGGTCTTGCTTGCTCACCATGTGGGGTTAACTTGGAACTCTAAGGATGTATTCTGAGCCTCCAGCACTTAAAACATAGGAATCTGGAAGCTCAGTCATTCACATGGTAAACTCTAGTCATCTTTCAACCAAACTCAGATGTCTTCTTCTCAGTGAAGCTTTCCCTACCACCACCACCCCATCCCTGCCCCCTGCACAGTGGCCCCTCCCTTCTGATGGAGAATGAAGTTAGAGACAGGGCTCTGTAATCAGAGGCAGCTCCAGGGCCTCAAGACAGGAATGGACTTCCCTGTATGTTTTTCCTGGTGTTATAGGCCAACTGCCTTTCTGGTTTCTCTGATGGGCTTATCCAGAACCTATGATATTCTCCCCCAAACTTATTCTACCATGGGAGGCAGTTCAGCACATCAGCACCTCCTCACTTTGGTCCAGACCTTCCTCAGTGTGTAAACACAAGGCTTGTCTAAGCAGCTTTCTCTGATTTTACACCTTTCTGAATTGCTATCTTCCCTTTTTGTGGTTTTGTTCATAAAATATTCCATGAGCCACTCTGGAATAGGCCCTATGCTAGACCATCAACACATTGTAAGGCTCTGCCTATCCTTAAGGAGCCAAAGTCTTGAGAAGGAGATGAGGCATCACAATACCATAAGTGCTAAGGACTGTGACAGCAAGGCTGAAAGGAGCACAGCCCTCCCCCAACTGAAGACACTGCAGCAGGCTGTGATGTATGAGCAGGAGTTAGAAGAAAAGGTAGAGAGAGGAAAGAGAATAGGTGATGGTGTAGAAAGAGACAGCTGCATGAAAAATAAAAATAGTATGTTCTGGGGAGAATCAAACAGTTCACTGTTGCTGGATAAGGTTTGAGGCAAAGAACAAAGAAGATAGGGCTGATACCCAGCTGAGATCATTTGGCTTCATCCCGATGGCAATACAGAGCCTGAAAAGGTCAGATTTGAGGTTTAGAAACCTGGCTCTGCCTGCTAGGTAAAGAACGGTGGGGTGGAGTGAGGCAGAGACCTGGTTAGAAGCTGGTGTAAGAATCCATGTGAGGGACAACAACAGCCTTGGCAGGACAGAAGTAATGAGAATGAGAAGAAGGCAAAGTTGATGGTAGACATAGGGCTGAGGAAGAGGAAGGAGTCTGATGTGTAGTTGGTATTTCATGTGATGACCAGGGAGAGCCCAGAAGTTCAAGCTGAGCACACAGTGAGTCTTGAGAGATATTCCTGGGCCTTTTGGTATGTTATGGGTCTGGAGAGAAGGCTAGGCCAGAGACAGGGATTTGGGAGCTGTTGGCTAGCAGGTGGTAACTAAGGCCAGGAGATGGGAGATACTAGCCTGGGAGAGATTGTAGAGTGAAAGAAGAAGGGGCACTAGGACTGAATCCTGGAGTATCAGCAAAGGAACCATCATGGAGGTAAGGGAGAAGCCAGCAGGGTGTGGTAGCTGAGAATCTAATGAGATGAGGCCTGGAAAAGGTCCAGCGTGGGGACAAGGGGGTTTCTAGTGGCAATAGGCAATGTCAGGAGAGCTGGGGGGAAGGAGCTAGTTTTGAGGCAGTGGCTGGGAGGTGAGGAAATAGATAAGTATTGGAAGAACTTAGATAGTATAGGGAAGAGAGAGGCAGGGCAGTGGCTGTCAGTGGATGTGAGATGGATGAAGAGGAATTTTCAGATGGACAATATTTAAGCAAGTCTTGGGGATAAGGACACCTCACAGGAGAAGGAAAGGTAGAAGAAACAGGAGTGAGGATGGAGGAAAGAAAGGTTGAGGAACACATTAAAATCCGTTCTTTCTCAGCCATTAACTCACTGTGAACCCTGGCTGGTCTTCCCATGAGTGAGACGAGGGAGTGGGAAAGAGCAGAGCTGCCAGGCTTTCTCCTCATGGGTCTCAGGAAGTTTCCAGCAGAGAGTCCCATGAGATTCGCTGTCCGGCTTGGTGCCAGGCCGGGCCAAGCACAGCCTGGGCTCTAGGTGAAGTAGTCACATCCCCTCCCATATGCCTGGCCATTAGTTAACAAAGCACATTTATGTCTGTTGTCTCATTGACCCCTAGGACAACCCAATTGAGGTGGGAATATTGCATTAAGAAATGAGGAAACCAAGGCTCAGGGAGAGGAAGTGACCTAATCAAGATCACACACTAGTAAGTGGAGGGGTTAGATTCAAGCTAAGGTCTGTGATTCTGTGCCCTGATGGTCTCAGAGCACTGGTCTAAAACCAGGTCCTGGACTGGGGCAGGTACAGCCAACCTGGCCCTATTCCACTCCTCCTTCCCAAGTAGCTTCCTGGCCCCAAAACTTAATCATTCTATTATGAAGCCAAACCTGGACTCCAGGTTTCCTGGGAAGGCTTCCTCCTCTTACTCCAGCAGCTGTGAAGCCACTGCCCTCTATCCTCTTACAAAGCCTGGGCTCTGGTAAATGGCAGTATTTCTGAGAAACAGGATGTGGCCTGTGGTTTGGGGCTGGCCTGGGGGTAAAGGAAATCCTGGGGCCCCACTGGGCATTCTCTTCAGGGCAGGTCGAACCACCCTCCTTCTGCTCACCCTGGTCCCTGGAAGATACCCCCTGCCTTCCTTCTCTTCCCACAGGGTCAGTTTATGGAAGATGAACCGGAAGTGCTGTGCTAGGTTGACTGAGGTTAGAAGGAGGTGGGGTGGCATGGGTATCTATGTACAGGGTATCTCAGACCTCCTAGAATAGGCAATTAGGACCTGGATCTCTTGCCCACAGTCCAAGGCTGTCTGAATGACACATGACATCTGACATCTCTCCCTCATCCCAATTTTATCCACCACTGGGAGCTTACAAAACTTGCTCACATAACTTGCCCAAAGTCAAACAGCAACTGAGAGTTGGGGATATGACTGGAACCTATTTGGTCTAACTCTAAAGTTTGCCTCCTCTCTTGACCCCATGGTATCTGGGTCAAGGATGAAAAGATCAGCCTTCTCACCAGCTCCCCTGACACCAGCTTCTCCCCTACACCCCTTCCCCTTCCCAGAAAGTCTTGCCTATCAACTCTCACCAGCTCCCCTGACACCAGCTTCTCCCCTACACCCCTTCCCCTTCCCAGAAAGTCTTGCCTATCAACCCAGTATAACCTTTCAAAAACACAAATCTTAGCCTACTTCTCCTTCATTAAGCCCCTTCTTCAATGTCTTCCCTCTTCCCTCTTCCCTCAGGTTAACATCCAAGCTCTCTCTCCTAGCCCTTCAGGATCTGACTCATGCTGCCTCTTCAGCTCTAATTCCTTTACCATCTCTCCCAGCAGCACCCCAGGGTTCAGTTTGCTGCCCTTTCTGACCAAGCTGGGGTGGATCTGGGCTCCAGGAAGACCTGAATCATGGACGTAGATACCCTCAAGACACTTTCTGTTGCCCTCTGCATATCAGCACTTTCTTTCCAACCAGCATTTTTAAGAAGCAGATGAGACACCATGCACATTGCTCAGCATCTTAATAGCTCTCAATCAGGCAGCGTACAAAGGATCTGCCTTTCCCTTCCAATTGAAAGATTCTGGGGAATGACTCTGATCAGTTCATCTAGGGTGGTACATAATCAATCTTCAGTGGTCAGGGATGAGGTACTAGGCTCATATGATTGAGGTGGGGCAGTAATTCCTACCAAATAAGGGGATGGGCAGCAAACACATGGACACTAAAGGGATTCCTTTCCCAGGCTGCCACAGCTACAACTTCAGACCATTTCCTAAATGAGCATCCTCTCTTCCACAGCTTTTCTTGCTTTCTGGAATGCCTTTCCCTATGCTCTGCCTATAATAATTCAGCCAATCCTTCAAGTCCTCCTCAGAAGAGCCCTCTCTGCTGCAGCAGCATTGTATGCTCTTCTGTAATCAAACTCATCCTTTTGTGCTTCAATGATCTGTTTCTGAGACTTTCTCCCACTGGACAATGAGCTTCTTGAGTCAGAGACCACAGAGTGATCATCTTTGCATTCCCAGCCCCTAGTTTAGCTCCTAATTCTACAGGGGGCATTCGATACATGCTTAGTGAAGAAGGAGATGAGGAATGGAAGAGCTGATGGTGAACATAATGGTTGTGAGATGTGGTTGATCTCTGACATATGGTAGGTGCTCAGTAAGTAGTTGCTGAGCCCTTGAATAACCATCATCTCCACTGTCGTCACCATTACCACTGCCACTACCACCATTAGTGCTATCTCCACCACCAGGAACACCCTTCACTTTTATAGGGGCCAGGTGGGAATACAAATGAAGCCTACATATCATATCCTAAATATTTAAACGTTATAATCAAACTAACAAACTATTAAATAAATATGTCCTGTATTCCTACCTTGACAAATATACCTTCTTAATGACCTAGAAGGCCAAATTCAAATTTAAAAATTTTATATTTCTCTGAATTCTTTGCCAGAACATGGAGGCACAGGGTGACTAATCCTTGGCCCCTGGCTTCCATCTTTTGGTCCACCTCTCTTATTCCAGCTCTGTCCTGTACTGTGAGGAGGATACAGGTGGACAGCCCAGTCTGCATGTTTTTGGTGGTTTTTAAAACATGTATACAAATGCTTTTATCTCTTCTCATTGAGAGAAGTGGCTCATGTCCTCTCCCTTCAAATCTAGGCTATGACTCATTTGTAACTGATAGATTAAGCAGAAATTATACTAGGTCAGAAAAGGCAATGCAGATACTGCTCTGTGTACCAAGGTACTGCTCTTAGTGCCCTAAGCCACTATATAAGAAGTCCAACTATTCTGAAGCCACCATGCTGTGAGGAAGCCCAGAGCACACAGAAAGGCCAAAATAGTTGTTTTAATCTGCTAAGTTTTATAGAAACTTGTTAGGTAGCCATAGTAAGTGGAACAATGTCCATGTTTTATCCAAGCCTCCCTGCTTCCCCACCCCAGCAAACTACCCTTCAGGTTTAGAGAATAGACCTGAGGAAGAGGACTGACTGTGGAGTCCTGGAAGCAGACTTGGACAATTCCAGGATCCTGGTCTAGAAGCGGGTAGGGAGCACACATCCCCTTGATCACACAGATTCCTTGCGCAGTGTGGAAAGAGGTGTAGCTAAAAGAGGGTCAGAGTAGGGCCCAGGGCAGGGGTCCCTCTTCCCTGAGTCTGAGTGGTCCTCCCCTACATTTTTACCACCACCAGTATCACCAGCTATTACTACCAGCACAGGTGATACAACTGTCCTCTGTGTCCCACTGTGCCCTTTAAAAGATCCTAGTCTAGGTGAGGGATAAAGAAACACAAAAAATGGCATTGAGAATGATAAGCGGTCTAACAAAAGAAAGCACAGGAAAACTGTGAGAAACCATGGTGGGGGAGGATATCAGAGAAAGCATCCTGGAAGATAATCATTAGGGGATGCCCAAATGAAGACTTTAAGAAAGTAGCCAGAGAAAGTAGAGAAATCACATTTCAGTTCTAGAAAATAGAGTGTTCAGAGCCTGGCAACAAGCAAGAGCGGTCCCTTTGGGGAAATGCAAGCAGATCAGCCTGGCAAGAGAGTTGCATTGGGCAGTGGAGGCGGGTGGTGCAGGCAGCGGAGAGTGGGGTATCAGTCTCCAGAGAGAAGCATGGAGAGGTAGACAGAAGCCAGCTCTTCCAGGGCCCTCAGTAGAGGGCTTATGTTCACAGAGGATGTGCTGGCATGGTCATCAATACTGGTGCCTATTTTGATTGCCCAGGGCCTACTCCAAACCAGAATGTCATCCTTATTTTTTTGAGCCTGGAATTTTTTTCAGCAGGAATGTGACTCAAACAGACTTGTGTTTAAGAAAAATTTTTCAGGCTTCTGTGGGAGAAAGTCTTGGAACCAAGAATGGAAGCAGAGCAATCTGTAAGTAATTGCAGCTATCAGTGAGAGATGATGGCAGTCTGGACCGTGTGTGGCAATAGAGATGGAAAGACATGGAGGGGATTAAGCATTATTTAGAGGGTAGAATCAGTGGAAGCCAGGGTGAGTCAGACAGGGACCCTGCCTTTAATGAACTTATAGTGCAACAAAGAAATAGCGTGGACATACATAGCAATTCGAATCAGCACATTTAATCCTCAGCACAAATCTGAGGGCAGGTATTAATATTTCTATTTCGCAAATGAGAAAAAGTGATGCACTGTGGCAAACATTGTTGCCTGCCCACCCAGAAGCCATTGCCTACCTCCTCTTTGCTAATAGAATTCCAGTTGGATGGGTGTTCAGCACCTGGGTTGAATCACGACTGACCAAAGCCAGCCTTGGCAATCCAACGTTCCTGTGCTAGTGACTGGTCTAAGGCTGGGTACATAATCCAGTTCTGGTGAGGTGTTGGAGTAGGGGAGCTATTCTTCCTCATAGGACAGCATCACATGAGAAAAATACCTTTTTTTTTCCTGCTGCCCCCACTGTGTTTTCTACTTCAGATGCTATCAGCTAAGGGCATGAGACATGGAGCTGAAGCAGCCATCTTGTGACCATGAGGCTGAGGATTATGAAAGTTAGCAATGCTGGGGAAGGCTGTAGGGAGCTGAGTCCTCAATGACATTGATGACCCACACTAAGTTACTCTGGCACCACCTACGTTTCTTGATAAGAAAACAACAGATGTCCTTAAAGCTTATGCCACTGTAGCAGCGCAGCCAATGAACCTCTCATCACTTTAACATTTTCATACCCACCGGCTCCCAGTGTGCTTTCACTCCCAACAGTCAGCACCTGCTTCTTGTCAGAGGACCACCCTCAGGCTGCTGGAGCCCAATTTGCCTGTGAGCACGGAAAGCCAGAAGCACCTGGGAATTTACACCCTACCCCAATGGTGCCTATTAACAAATGACAGATGAGTATGGAGGTGTCAGTTCTTCAGCTGCCTTGCACTGACCTGGACAGCTCTGAAGAGTAATCTGCACTGTCCCTAGAGCTCCTCTGCAAGATGGAGCCAAAGTTCCCCTTTATGGGGCTTGGCAGGATACCATACTCCCCATCCCAGTCCCACTTCTCCACTTCCCTACTACTGGTTTGTCTTGGAAACACTTCCTAATATATTACTTTCATATGACTCCTCATTTCAAGTTCTGCTTCTAGGAATCTCAAACCAAGACAGCCATCATTAGTCAGGCTTCCTGTACTTGCAGCCTAAAGCATCCTAACAGTAAAGTGAAGGTCTCAAAGCAAGTTTGCTCAAAAGTAGGTTTCCTGCCTGCCAATCCTATAGTGTTTTTTTAAAAACATGCTAATTAATAAGCTGGTGATTAAAAGCTTATTTTTATAAAGTGCTATATTCTAAACATAATAACAATGGCAGCTAATCACTACCAATTACTGAGCATCTCCCATGAGCCGGGCACCAGGGTAACCAGTGACCTCATTTAATCTTTACCTGAACCTATAAGGTGGATACTATTTGTATTGGTGTTCTGTCCTTAGTAACTAACTACCACAAATTTAACAGCTTAAAACACATTATTTCAGTTTATATAGATCAGAAGTCTGGATGTAGTTTAGCTGGGTTCTCTGCTTTAGGGTGTCACCAGTCCACATAGGTATTAGCAAGGGTGTGGGTCATCAGAGACTCAACTGTGGGGAAGATCCACTTTCAAGCTCCCTCAGGTCTTGGCAAAACTCATCTTGTGGTTATAGGACTGAGGTCCCTGTTTTCTTGCTGGCTGTCAGCCAGGGCCCACTCTTGGTTCCTAAAAATGGCCACGTGACCTTATTTTAGACTCTCTCACAACATAGCAGCTTACTTACTTTTCAAAGTCAAGGACAGAATCTCTGATTCCAGGGAAGGTCTAATTCCTCTTTTAAGGGCTTTTACCTGATTAAATTAGGCCTACCCAGGATAATTTTCCTTTTGAGTAACTCAAAATCAACTGATTTGGGACATTAATGACGTCTGCAAAATCTTTTCACTTTTGCCATATTCTGCTGGCTAGAAGCAAATTACATGTCCCACCCTCACTCAAAGAGAAGAATTATACAGGGTGTGAAGATCATGGGGACCACCCTAAAGACTGTCTGCCGTACTATTATTATCCATATTATAGAGTTGAGGAAACTGAGGCAAAGAGAGGTTTAGTAATCCTATCCAAAGTCATACTGCCAGTGAATGGATGTGGAACATGGTTTCAAACCCATGCACTCTAGTCAGAGCCTGCACTCTTAACCCTGACCCTGCACTGACTAGATACTGCCCCAAGTACTTTCCCATTCCTTATGTTCCCAAATCTCCTCAATAATCATGAGAAGGAAACAGAGGCTCAGAGAGGTTAAGGGATTAGCTCAAGGTCACACAGTGGTGGTATCAGCAACAAACCAGGTCTGTCAAACTCCCAAACCCAGGAGTTTAACCAGTGTAGAAGGTAGTCAGTGCTTTAACAGAGGAACAGAAGGATGTTGAGAAGCAGCAGCTATGCACAAAAATGCCTTTAGAGGAGTTGATGGCAGGTGTGGGAGAGGGGACTGTTTGTAGAGGGTTTCTGCTTCTAAAGGACTTTCCTTTTCAAGGGCACCTTTGATTCTCCCAAAGTCCTAGGAAGGTGAGTGGATGAACAAGACTGTGCCCTTTTTGTGGGCAAGCACACTAAGGTCCATTGAAGGACATGGTGCTCTATGAGGGGAATGAGATTAAGTATTGGGCCAAATGTCCCGCTTCTGTCATGGTGCTGGAGGAATGGGGACCAGAGACATTTTTCCCTCCAATCTATGGCTTATTCATCCTCTGCACATCCCACATTCATGCACTAGAATCTACATGGGGGTTCTTCAATATGTGGATTTGGGGGCCCCAAATACAAAAGGTTCTGATTCAGTAGGTGTGGTGTGGGGCCAGGTGCTGGAATTTTAAACAAGCACCCCGGGTGGACCTTCAGGACCTTTAAGAAACCCCCAAGAGCATAAGGATCAAGATCTCCATCATCTAGAATGCTTTCCACAAGACAGCCTACAGTCTCAAAGCCTCCTCCTTCTCCCAGGTCCTCTGGTGGTTATGTCAGCTGAAGTTAGACCTCATCAGCCCTCTCAGAGACATTTTAAGGGTAGCTGACTCATCTGAGTGCTATTATTAGGGAATAATATGAGGAAACCGAGGCTCTGAGCGTCGACAGCATGCCCCAGATCCCGCCTCTGTAAAAGGTGAGATTCGAACTCGAGGCGGTGGCTCCGGGAGGGCTCCACTTCCTGTGGCTGCCAGCAGGGGTACGCAGAGCCCTGGAGACCCGGGGGGGAAGGAGGCGGGGGTCGGGGTCGGGGCGCTGGAAGAACGCGGGCTTTGATTCCCATCTCCCGGCGCAGACCCAGACACTAATTAAAATCGCCTGGGCCGCGGGGGTGGCGGGGAGGGCACAAAGCCGGCTTTGACCCGGCGGCGGCGGCGCTGGCGGGCGCGGGGCGGCGCGGCACGACACGGCACAGGGGCCGCTTGTGGGACGTGTTTGTTTTTGCTCGTAAAGCGCGGCAGCCGACCAGTGCCCTGGCGGGATGGGCAGCAGAGCCGGGAGAGGGCCCCTGAGGCCACTGCCGCCCTCCCCCGCCAGGCCTGGCTGCACCCTACTCCCCGCTCGGCTGTCCTCGCCCCCACCCCCTGCGACCTTGGGCCAGTCCCTTTCCACGCGGGGCCTCAGTTTTCCCGTGTATTATGTGTTGGTGATGATAACCTGGTAGTATTACTAAGACGTAATATTTATTGAGCGCTTACTGTATGTATTCCAGGTTCTGGGCTAAGGCTTTTCTCACTTCATTTTATTTAATCCCTCTAATTCTAATATCTCTATTTTACAATATCTTTAATAGCCAGAGAGGTTGAGCACCTTGCCCAAGGTCACACAGCTTTAAATGAGAGAGTAAGGCCGGGGAACCAAGACTGTGACTCTAGAAGCTACAGGAGGCTGCCTCCTAGCAGAGGGAGAGCTGGGCTAGAGCCTGTTGGGGGCGGCACAGAAAGATGGGTTTCAGCAGGAAGGATTTTCCTGTTCACAGCCTGTTCACTATCAAGCTACCCATTGAAGCGAGCTCCCCAGCGCTGGAGTATTCAAGCAGAGCTCTAAACACAGCTGGTGGAGGATCTCCAAGCATCCCTTCAACTCGGATCTTTAGAATCCCTAGCTAACTAAGCACAATGGCACTGCAGGGCTGCAGAGGTACTTTCCATCCTGGGCTGTACTAGGAGTCAGTGTTGGGGCTGTGTGCAGGTCTGTGTGAAGGTCTGTGTGGATGGTGGGAACCAGGAAGAGATAGGAGCCTCCTCCTTGGGAGCCCCTGTGGTTGGAGAGATGCCCTGACCTTTATGGTCACAGAATCACTTAGGCTCACACTCTGGGCCTTTACATTCCCACCTCCTGTAATGAGAACTTGGTCCTACCATGTGGACCTCTCTTCCACACACGTTTCACCTGACTTCTACTTATGCTGCAGTTGTCAGCTCAGGGCACCCACCATTTGACCTTGGGAATAACCATCACAGAGGTGGTGATCTGCTCAAAGTCGTTGCCTTCCCTGCCAGACCTGGGCCCCTGAGGCTGGGACTGTATGGACCTTGCTCACCTGTCTGCCACCGGTACCCTCTTGATGAATTGGGCTGGGAAGCCGATTTGGTTAGTATTTCCTCTGATTGGAAAAAGCTCAGTTTAAAGCCCGGTTGGGAGACTTGGTGCAAAGGTGGCCATTGTCAGAGAGATGCAGAACCCTGGTGGAGGCCCCAGTTCACTGCCTAAGGCAATGACTGATCAGGCAACTGACAGTTCCCATCCAGTGACATGAGTGCTGACAAAGGAGTCCTATGGCTGGGAGTCCTGCTGCCTCTCTGAGACTAGGTCTATAGCAATCAGATCTCTAAGGCTCCTCACCTCCACCCCCACCCCGTGTTTCTTGTATCTGCAGATTAATAGCCGGGGAGGGCTCTGAAGACCTGGATGTGATCCCCCACTAATCCCAGCCACCTGTGAGGAGGAGAACTCTAAGGAGAAGAACAAGGAGGAAGGGTTTCTCAGACTCGCTCTCTCTCTCTCAGCCCTGGAAGCCAAAGCTTGGACAGAGACACTATTAACACAAAATTTGCAAACACAGCTTCTAAAAATAGCTTTGGCTGGCAAGGCCCACCTGGCTCAGGCTGCACCTTTGCGGCTGCTGGCCTTCTCCCCTCGGAGCGCTGCCTTAGTCTGTCAGCAAGTGTGTCACGCTGCCACCCCCCGCCCCACCCGTCGTGAGGGCAGTCACAGCCTTGAGTCCAATCCAAGAGACAGACCCAATGAGAAGATGAGGCATGCCCCAATTAGAAGGGGGCAGGGATGTGCAGGCTGAAGGGGAAGACAGTCTTGCCTATAAGGTAGGTTGAGGAGACAGTGCTGCCCACAGGGAGCTCCCCAAATGGTGTAGGGGTAAGGGGGTAGGTCACATCTGTACAAAAATACCAAAGCAGCATTTAAACTTCTGCAAATGAAAATAGCCCAATCAGAGTGAGAGATACCAAGATGAAGAAAGAAAACATGAGGGAAGAAAGGCAGAGCCAGGAGAGTACTTCCATGGTCATCACAGACCCAAATTGGGAGGACACATGGTCACCTCCTAGAAAATCCTAAGGACCAGAGAGCCAAGAAGCTACCTGAGAGCTCCTCTTGTCCAACCCTTTCACTGAACAAATGATGAAACTGAGGCCCAGATTGGTGATGCGACTTGCCCCAGGTACCTCAGCAAGCCAATGGCAGGACTGGGCTGGAACTTAGGTCTGCTGGCCTGATGCTCTTTCTAGTAAGCCCCTTGGTCTCCCTCTCTGCTGACTGATGGAATGGCCATCTTTAATAATGATACTCAAGATACTCTTCTCCCATTGTTGGTTTGTTTAGAAAAGATTTGCCAAGTACCTTGTGTGCCAGGCACCAGGTACACAAAAGTGAACTGGATGCACATGTAGGCCCCTGATTTCTAATTAAGTTCCATTATAATCTAATGTCAAAAACTGCTCAGGTGTGCACAGAACTCTGCTTTGTTCAAGGTGCTTTCACATAAACTCACAAAACAGAATATATATTGTGTGTTTCAGGCTACAGTTGAGGAAACTGAGGCTTGAACAGTTAATAACTTGTTGGAAGTCACTCAGTAAAGTTGGGTGGGCAGCTCTGTCTCCCCCACCCACCTTATAGGCAAGACTATCTTCCTCATGTTTCCTCAGGAGGCCTTGGGTTCCTTCTAAGTCATTGGTGATGGCTTGTCACTTGCTCCTGGAAGCATCCTATTCTGGATGACCCCATGGATGACAGCTAAAAGGGCACTGGGCGACCCCATGACCAGGAACACCAGATTGCCCCACTGTGGTTTCCTTTTGGTTAGATGCAGTGACATCCTCTGAACACATTCATAAATAGACCCTGGCCTTTCACAAAGCTCATGGAGCCTAGCTGCTCCCTACTAGGTAGCTTTGACCCTGTTCCCCTAGCCCTCCCCATGGACTGATCCAATCAGACACAAAGGCCCATTCCTGGAATGGAAAGTAAAACCAGAGCTGTCATCTTCCTGGCCCTCACGCAGGCCTCATTCAGGTTCTCTCATGGGTGGTTAGCAGATGTGAAGACACATGACCTCACTCTAAGGTAGCCTGGCTGTGCTGGGTCTCTCGCAACAGCCCCTGGGCATTGTCCTCCTGTGGCCTCTGGATCCCCAGGCTCACAAGGTGAGGGAACCTGTGGACTATTCCTTCCTCCTTTGTTGCCACAGTAAATGCCACTCTGCAATGGGCTCAGTCCAGGTGAGCTTATCTGAGGCCTGCACATTCACTTCAACCATTCCCCTACACCCAAAGGGGCACATCACCACATCTACACTTTCCCACTTGCTGCCTAGAACTTTCCAGAACACAATGATACAATGCTTGCCTGGAGTCCCCACCTATCACATACCTTATGGGCTAACAGGACTTTGACCATGGGCCCAGGCAGTAACTGGTTGTTTCATTCTGCTAACAGACTCTGAGATCTAACTGCCATAGATAGGCATGCTCTATCTCAGAGAGCCTGCTACCCACACAGTGCCTTCTGATGAAAATGGTCACTCTGGACACACAAATTGCCAGTTTTGAGTTATATGCCTCTTCCACCCTAGCCAAACCTAAATCAAAGGCACCCATGTCTAGGCTGGATCTAAGAGAGACAAGTGCTCAATAGGTGGCACTCCAGGGTAAGTAGAGGCAAAGCCTTTCTGAAGGTACTAAGAACATTGGCAGCCCTGCCTTCCCTGTCCAACATAGTCTTCTGGTGAAACAGCTACACTAGCCCATTCTCTTTCAAAGAAGCCATGCTGGGCAGGTGTTTGTTCAGAGAAGGACACTGATGGGACCAGCGGGTGGGGAGAGCACTAGCTCACAGGTTCCCTGGACCCCCAAGGTAGCCTCTGAAAAGAGTCTACCTAGTGAGGTGATAAGTTCACCAGTGGTGAATAACTGCCTGTCTGAACGCTCCCTCCAGGGGTCTTGATTGGTGCCAACAAGAGCAATGAAAGTAAAGCAGGATAGAGCATGTGGAGGGCTGCCTTGGTGTCTGAGCCCTTTCAAGTTTCAGGCTACATGTTCCCCCACCCCGCAAACCCCAAAACAAGATTCCTAAGGCAGCCCAAGAGAGCCTTGCAACCAAAGTGCTTCTCTAGCCAAGAGATTCTGTCTCTTAGAGGGTGTAAATGAGAGGCCCAGAGTCATGTTACCAAGAGGAGCTAAGGTATGAGCTGAGGACATGCCCCTGGAGGGTGCTGGAGGGGCCACTGGGCCAGATGAGCTGCAGTTTAGATACTAATATCAAAAAGGCAGTGCCGCCAGAGAAGTCCTATACTCCCTCACCATCCTTGCATGTTGTCCCCACAGTACCTTAGTAGGTCTCTGTTCCTTGCAACCTGAGAAACCCAAATTTACCACTGGACTCCTGCGAAAATCCCTGAGCTGGAAGGGAGAAGCCACAACCACGGCATTAACTGCCTGGTGACCCAGATATGTCACTCAGCCTCTCCCAAGCTCAATTTTCCCATCTAGAAATTGGGGAGACCAATCCCAGTTTCTCCATATCCTCCCACAAGGCATGAGGTTGGCAGGGGGTGGGGGTTGTATGAATAAAATGAGATCACAAATTGGAAAACACACAAGACTCAGCATCCAATTACATGTGATTCATCATTTATGACCTCACCAGCATGAAAACAGCAAATGGCAAATCCTTGCCTTCTTCCCTCCCTCAGGTTAGCAGATTATTTAGTTACTCAGTCAATGAATACAGAAAAAGCCCCACTTGGGTGCCTGGCATCACTTGGGCCTGGGGAGGTTCTGTCCAAGGGCTCACTGTCTGGGAAGATGAGAGTCAAACAAAATATAGTCACTGCCATTTTGGGGAGCACCTATTCTATGCCAGCACTGTGCAGTGTGCTCTCTACACGATGTTTCATTGCATTCATAGCATCAGGTGGGTGCTATTAGCCTCAGTCTACACATGAACCTGAGGTTCAGGGAGGCTGTAGGGGAATTTGATCCAATATTGCACAGTTAATGCAGTGACGTTGGCCTAGAACCCAGGAGGATCTGCCTCTGAGGTCTGTGGTCTCTGCGGCATCACTGCTGTTGTGTGGGGTCTGTATGCACTGGGAAGCGCTGCGTGCTGCCCACTGCCGCTCTCAAAGTCAGCTCTTCCCTGGCCCTGTGCTGGGCACTGGCATCCAGAGCACAAACTTGAGATTTTACTCTTTGAAGAACATGTGATGTGGCCCGAATTGCCTTTCAAACCTACACCCTGTGTTCCCCGCCAGTGCACCCACCCCTACCCTGGCACATCTGACCCCTCACCAGTGAGAATTACAGGTCTTGTCTGTGCAAGCAGCTAGCTCCTAGGAAAGACCATGAGACCTACATTTGACAGGTTAGAGAGAATGAATCTCCTTTACCTTTAACTATGGGGTCAAGCCCTTGGTGGAGCTGAGCAATGGCTAAGGAATTGAGTGTGGCTCAGGTTCTTAGCAACAGCAGTCCAGTGTGAGCCCGGAATGTCTACAGGAGTTACAGAGCTGCCACTTCCTGTGGTTAAATGTGTGTGCCAGACTCTGCTCTGTGTGCCCACCCTGAGTTGTTTTATCTAATCTGCACATTAAATGTTATTGTTATCCAATTTTATAGATGAGGATATGGAGGCTCAGAGAGGTTTAGCGGCTTGTTCAAGGTCATACAACTAGTGAATAATGGATCTGATCCTCCATCCTGTTTCCTGACTCCTTATGTTCCACAGCAGCCTGTTGGGAAAAGATCAAATTCTTCATCTGGAATTCAAGACTTTTTGCAAGATGACCTCAAAATCATCAAGCAGATGGGTTTCCCTCCTCCCTGTACCCAAGAAGGCCTGCTCCTTTCCACCAACACCTGTTCCCACCTTTGCAACCAGGAGCACTCCCCTTGTTCCTCCACATATAGGATGAGGTGGGGAGCACTGAGGAAGAGAGCAGGGAAAGGAGAGAGGAGCGCAAGGTGTTTCAGAAAACGAGTAAGAGGGAACACATGAGCACAGGGGGAGATACCAGCCTTTCCTCAGGGCCGGTGGGTTTCTTTCTCTCCCATGACATGCTGATGTGGGCAGACACTCAGTGTGAGTCACTTGACTGAAAGCCAAAGACTGTGTGTGTTATCCTGGACAAAGCCCGGCGTCTCTGAGCTCAGCCTTCCTTCCTCGAAGGAGTGGGCTTTGGATGGTTTGACACCTCACTAGACCTGACACTTCCTCTGAAAGGATGCAGCTGCCAGGCCTTCATTCACTCCACGCGTGCTCCCGCTTCAGGTGTTTCCTTGCTCCAGATAGGATAGTAGCAGTGACCAACACAACACCAAGCCACAACACACGAGTCCTCTGGAAGCTTCAGGAGGGGCCCTAGTGGGTGCTCCCCAGTGGAAGAGACCACAAGAGCACAGGAATAAGAGGCATGACCCCTGGGTTCTGGTTCTGCTCTGTTGCCTACTCTGCCCAGTGGTGTCAAGCAAAGTAGTTCTCCTCTCTCAGCCTGTTTCCCCAGCCATAAAATAGGGGGTGGGGTGGACTAGATGGTCTCTTCCTGTCCTGATAATCAAGGAGTTAATTTCACACATCAACAGGGAAGATGGAAAGAATAGGACCTTAGGCAGGAAGCTGAGTTGATCTCTCTACCTGGGTAGCTGCTTGGCCTGGCTGAGCAACATGTAAGCTGGGGCAGAGACCTAGATGAAGACAGGTGCCCAAGAAAACAGATAGGGATGACAAGGAAAGGGACTAACGTGAGGCTGAGATGGGAGAAAATGGAGAGAGAAATACAGAGAGGGAGGATGGAGAGCACCGATCAGACAGGTGAGGAGAGGGAGGGACTGTGCTGAACCAAGTCCATAGATGCACACTTGGGGGCAGGAACTATCAACAGTGGAGTGATGTGGCTGGGCCACCAAGAGCCAGATGTGTAAAGGAGGAGGCAGGATAAAGCTGCTTTTTATTTTTCAAAAGAAAAAATTTTGGATCCATTGACTATGAGAAGGTTGGGGACCCTCTACTGTCTCTCCTGAACTCTTCTGGTACAAAATTGTAAAATCACAGTAACACCAGCTAAGTAAAAGCAATGTGCATAGAGAAAAACCTGACCTCTTGTCAGGGAGGAAAGAAATACAATGGGAAACAAGTCCACCAGACTTCAATTATATATGAAACAGTTTATTTCTTAAGCTGGAGGGTTGGATGTTGATGTTATTTTTATACCTTTTTATATGCTGAAATATTTTATTTAAAAAATTCGATAAGGAAATTAACCAAAATATTAACAGTGGTCCTTTGGGAGTACAGAATTCTCATGATTGTTATTATCTTCTTTTCACTTCTTGTATTTTTCAAATGTTCTACACTAAGCAGATATGGAAAAAATAAATAAACTTTTTACAATAGATAAGTTTCTGCTATGGTCATAATTTTAATCTTCAGTGGAAATTAAACACAACTGTTTGAGCCACTTCATCGTCATACCGTTTTGCCCAAAGAGTCACAGGCTCAATAAATCAGCAGCCCCCTCCATCACTCTCCATCTACCCTAGAGCTAATAAAGCTTCCAGTCTTCTTAGTTCCCCAAGCCCAGTAACCTTCTAAGTAGGGAGGAAAGGCATTGCACTTATGATAAGAAAGACAGGGTTTTGAAACTTAGCTTCATTATCTACTAATAGGTCACCTAATTGTTCTAAATCTGTTTACCTCTTTGTAAAATGACCCAAGATTTTTGTGAGGACCCAGTGAAATAATACATACAAAGCATTCAGAATTCATTAACAGTGCCTGGAACACAGAGCATAGTTAATAAATTATCATCATCATCATTACCATCACTATTACCATCACCATTGATGACTCCCTACCTCTTCCCCTAGGAAGCCTTCTTAGCTTGATGAAAGAAATATTTCAGTCTGAACTGGGCACCACGCTGGCCCTCTCCTCCTGGCAAAAGATCAGGATTCTATTCTCAACTCTGTCATTAACCGTGTGACCAGAAGGGCAAGTTTCTTCCCCTCTCAGTGATTCAGTTTTCTCATCTGCAAAATGGTAGCCTTGGATTTCCTGCTCAAATCTGTGATTAGGGTAACCATGTAGTTTGTCTTTCAAACCAGAATAGTTTTGAGAGTGAAAGGGGTGCTCTCAATGATTACCTCAGGATGTCAGGTTTAAGTCAGAACAGTACTGGGCACATTGGTCACTCCACCTTCCACAGATCCATTACCTCATTGCCCACCAGTGCGGTAAGTAGAATAATGTCTTCTCCCCTACAAGACCCCCCTCCAAAAAAACAGATAGCCACTTTCTAATCCCTGGAACCTGAAAAAACCTCTCGTCACCAGAGGGAGGAATATGTTAGATCACATGGCAAATGGAATTAAGGTTGCAGATTAGCTGACCTTGAGGGGAGATTATCCTAGATTATCTGGATGAGTCCAGTGTAATCACAGGATCTTAACAAATTGAAGAGGGAAGTAGAAGAGAGTGTCAGAGAGGTGCAATATAAGAAAGACTTGACCAGCTATTGCTGGCTCTGAAGATGGAAGTGGGTCATGAGCCAAAGAATGCAGGCCTCTAGAAGCTGGAAAAGGGTAGGAAAATGGATTCTCCCCTGGAGCCTCCAGAAAGGAATTTCAGACCTGCTGATGCTTTGATTTTTGCCTGGTGAGACCCATTTTGAGCCTCTGACCTCCAGGACTGTAAGATGATAAGTATGTGTTGTTTTAAGCCACTAAGTTTGTGGTGATTTGTCACAGCAGCAATAGGAAACTAATACACCCAGTATGGCTCAATGGGTCAGTCTTTTTGGCTGACTTTTTCATGAATGTTGTCCTTGGAGCATAAGATAGCTAGTCTAAGCTCCAGGAGAGCTGGATTCTAGTCCCTGCTCTGATACTAACCCATCCTGGGACCTTGAACAGGCCAGGTAACTCCTCTTGGGTTTTGACTTTCTCTCCATAAAATGGGGGCTAACACTCCGTGCTTCATCTATATTTGAGGGGTTTGGGGAGGCTTGTCCAGCATTCAATGACTCATTCTATGCTCAGCTTTGTGCTGGGGCTAGTCAAGATTAATCAGACCTAGTCCCAACCACATGCCTGCTCTTAAGGGCCTTCTATTCTATATAGGGAAACAGTCAGATATGTAAGGTGATTAAAATTCAATGTGATGAACAGATTTTTATGAGTACACAGAAAGAAGTATATAGGCCCACATGCTGGGGGTAAGAGAATGGTCAAGGAAGGCTTCCTAGAAGAGGTGAACCAGAACTGGGCCTTAAAGGAAGAGTAGGATTAGCCAGGCAAAGCAGACAAGGAAGGAAGGAAAAAAGGAGGGACGAGCAATCCAGACAGAGAAAACAGTAGAAGTAAGACTCCAGAGATGTGAATCAGCACAGCATGGGGACAGAGACATGAGGAATTTGGAGCTGTTGAATGGAAAGCCTGAGTGTAAAGGAGATGCTGTAAGGATTGAGTGGGATGATGGGCAAAGGTATGACGTGAACATAGGTCACATTGTTGGTCTCTATGTCCCCAGACCAGTGCTCGGTCAGGAGATGGTTTGTACTGTACAATTTCTATCTACCTGGCTTGAAGTGATCTTCTAGTTGTCTCATTGTCACATTCCCCTGAGACATGGGCCAAGACCTGGCAGTTTCCCTAGCTTACTGTGGGGGATGGGGCCGTGCAAAATTAAAGCCACTGCAAAGAAGCCGGCGTGACCTCAGGAACTGGATTTCATCATTCTGAAATTATGCTTCTGGCTTTAGTCAGAGGCAAAGAGGTGGGGAGGAGAGGGTGGGAAAGCAAAGTGGGTGGCAGCAAGTCTGGGCAAGATGGGCTGAAGAAGAAAGCAGCTGGGACCAGCAAGGGGTAAGACTTCCTCTTGGATACCATCTATTATGCTGTGTGACCTCAGGTGAAGTCCTTGCTCATTCTGTGTGTCTCTGTGCATCATAGGTCCTTGGTGCCATTCCTGAGACCTGTTCCCATTAGAGCCTTCTTATGGAGTACAAGAACCTTGGGGCTCTTCTGGTCATTCCTGTAGATGTGGTTCTTTGGAGGTGAGTAGAAGCCTGTTCTAGGCCTGTCAGGGTTAGAGGCAGGGCTTCAGCAGAGGCTTCTCAGAAGTATCCACACTTCCAGAAGGGTCATGCCCCTTGAACCATGTGAGGCTACTGGCTTCTGTCAGGGTCAAACCTATAGAGATATCTCAAAGCTCTGGGTTACTAAATTCATACTGCCCAGATGCCCATGCCTTTGCATTCTGCATTCTTGGCCAGTTCTTTTAAGCAATCATGCCTAGGTGAGGCTCAGTATATTAGTTTGCTAGGGCTGCCATTACTGAGACCACAGACTGGGCGGCTTAACAACAGAAATTTATTTTCTCATGATTCTAGAGGCTAGATGTCCAAGATCAAGGTGTTGGCAGGGTTGGTTTCTTCTGAGGCTTCTCGCTTTGGCTTATAGATGACCAACTTCTCCCTTTCTTCACATGGTCTTTCCTTTGTGTCTGTGTCCTAATCTCTTTTTATAAGAACCACAGTCATATTGGATTAGGCTCACCCCAATCATCTAATTAGACTTAATTGCCTTTTTAAAGACTCCATCTCCAAATAGTCACATTCTGAGGTCCTGGAGGGTAGGACTTAGACAAATGAATCTTGAGGGGGACAATTCAGCCCATAACTTTGGGCTTTGGAGTCACCAGAAGAGCTCTTATAAGGACAAAGGTTCTGAGTGTCAGCTCCATGAGGATGCGGGCTTTGCTCAGAGCTGTATCCCTGCTGCCCAGAACTACGTCCAGCATGTGCTGTGTGTTCAACAAATATTTATGGATTGAAAAGATGACTTAGAAAGCTTGGGATGGGACCCACGTGTTTGCCATTTAGAGAGTTCTATGGCTGGACGGGAACCACAGACCCAGTAAAAGAAATAGCAGGTGTATGCAAAGAATGTGGGCTCATGGGATGTACTCGGCACCTCTTCAGGAAGCCCAGGTACGAGGGAAAAGGGAGGATTGGGCTTAATATCAAATTTTGTATCTCTTTATCTGGTTGCTTATCTGTATCCTTTATAATAAACTGGTAAACACAAGTAAATGTTTCACTGAGTTCTGTGAGCCACTCTAGCAAATCAATTGAATCTGAGGAGGAGGTCATGGGACCCTCCAATTTATTTATAGGCATACCTTGTTTTCTTGCACTCCACAGGTGTTGTGTTTTTTATATACTAAAGGCAAGATCCTCCACCAGCAAAATAATTAAGACTCATTTTATTATGGTAATGTGGAAGCAAACCCACAATATCTCCAAGGTATGCCTGTATAGTCAATTGCAGAAGCACAGGTGGAGGCAGTCTTGTGGGACTGAGCCTTTAACCTGTGGGATCTGATGCTATCATAGTGTCAGAGTTAATTGCTTGGTGGTGTTAGAAAAAGCACATCAGACTTGCCTTTAGCACCCTTCCCATGTGGTCCCAGCCTTACCCACCCTCATTCCTGCACAGTCTATGGTTTAAGCCACACAAAATCCAGCACTGTTCCCTGAGTCTGTCATCCCACTTTCCTTCTTCCCTTAGTGTGGACTTCTGGAGTCCTTTCCCCCACCTCGTTTGCCTAAGAAATGACTCCTTGAGCTCCATTTGAGCTCCAGGCCTTCTCTGATCGGCCTAGGCTGGTAGAGGGAGCATCCCCTGGGATAGAGGGGGCATCCTCTGGGCCCTGTGCTTCCCTCTATCATATGTTGATCGCACTGGTTCCAAGTGCCTGTTCTGCTGTCCTCCACCAGACTGGGAACACAGAGAGCAAGACCCAGCTGGTAAGTACTGTCTGTGTCCAGGCACCTTCCACAGGGTAAGGCACCAGGTCTAAGTCCTCAGCAAGGTTTTGGCAATGAAAAACAGATGCTGAAGAGAAGAACAAATGTTTCAGGAGGTAGCATAAAGAGAGATAGGAGAAGCTTCAACACAGAGTCTCAATGGAAGAGTCATTTTTCAAAAGGTGACATTCTCTATCCTGCTCATAGCCATTAGTGGGTCTGGTATTGTAGCGCCTGACCTCACCTTCACCTCCTCCAAGCCCCAGCCTCTCTGCCCAGGGAGCTTCTCTGGGGCAGTTCAGGGCAGCTGTGAGTTCTTAGAGCTGGCCAGTGAAGAGCAGAGGCGGGGAAATAGAATCTTAGCCTCAGGTGGAGATCTCAGGCCGACAGGGCTGGCCAGGAAGCTCAGAAAGGGGTGAGAGGACAGTGGCCCCAAGGGTAGAAGACTGGAAAATACCGGTGATGAAAAGAGGAGGTGGGAGAGGAAGGGAGGACAGCTGGGAGGCCAGAGACCTGATTTCTGCTCTCAGTGCTATTGTTCCACACAGAGATGCTCCCTGCTCTGAGCTTTAAGCAAGTTCCTGCATCTCTGGGCTTTAAGTTATTCAAATGAAAATGAAGGTGGACTGGACTAAGGGTCACTAAGGGCCTCTCTAGCACTGGCCAAGAAGGTTTGATAACAGGGTATCAAACCTTAAAGTTATCCTTTGAGAGAAATGTCTCCAGGCTGGCACACAAATTGCAGGGGCTCACATCCAGTCAGGCGGGAAGGCGGGGCGTGTCTCTGAGCCTGGAAAGAACTAGATGCAGTTTCCCCAAGCTTCCTGCGCTGGCCCTTGTCCCACAATTCAGCATGCCTAATGTGGCCCTCAGATCGAAAGAGGCCGGCTACCTGGGGAGCCATAGAAACCAGGCTGGCCTATTTTGTGGTAAATCCATGGTCACTTCTCTACCTAACCCTGAGGTGACGCTCCTAACGTGGCCTGGGGACTGGGCAGCACCCTTCATGGGCCACCTGGGACTCTAAGGAGTACATCTGACTGGGGACAGGAAGGGGGGCTCTGAAGGAAACTCCAAGCTGCAGGGGCCCAGGGACCAAGTCTCTGGCCATGTGGACAACCTCTGTTGGCCTCATACTCCCTGGGTCTCACTCCGCCAGGACAGGGCCTGCTGTCCTGGGCCTGTGCCTGCAGCCATTCCCTAGGCCATAATTTCAGATTCAATTGGTGAAGACAGGCCTCCAGGGATGAGCCAGTTGGCCCCTCTCTGTTATTTGCTTTCTCAAAGTTGGAAAAACCACGTTGTGCACCTGGCAGTACTTGCTGCTGCTGGGTTTTCTTTCTTTTTCACTTTTTTTTTTTAAGAAACAGAAAGTAACCCCTGTGCTTACTGCAATCAAATCGACTTTATTGGTCTTCTGTGTCTCCCACTGAAATAATAATCCCTTACATTTAATAGTCTTTACTGTTTACAAAGCACTTTCTTATGCATTCTCTTTTGATCCAAGTAACAGTTTTGGGAGAGAGAGAGGGCTGGTGTTATCGTCCTTGATTACAGGTGAGGAAAGGAGGCTCACACAGTAAAATCAGCTGCCCAAGGTCACTCCACAAGATGAAACTAAATCAAAGAGCCTGGGGTCCTCTGACTCAAAGCCTCAGTTCTTTCCCCTCCACCACACATCCTTCCTGTCACTTGAATGCCGAAGGTCTCAGACACCCTCTTTCAAAAACAAGAAAGAGCAGAAGACTCAGCTGTACCCCTTTCACTCTGCTTTTCTCATTTCTGAACTTTTTCCCTTAGTGAATTTAACCATCCCCTCACCTTAACTATCACTTTTAAGCCAATAACTCTTAAATCTGTGCTTCTTTTGGGGACCTGAAATATTCAGATTTTACTCTGCTTCTCTAGATCTCTTTAACATTCCCACCTGCCTCTCATTCATCCAGCTTAGAGAACTCAGAGTTTCGTTTCTCTTTCACCTTCTAAATCCAGTTGGCCAGGTCCTGAACATTTTATTTAATTCATTTATTCATCTAGTAAATACTGATTGTATGCTACACCTCTGTTACTGTCTACTCTGTCGTCCACTGTTACATAATACGTAGCCTTGTGTGTCTAGTGTCTTTCACTTAGTCTAAATTTTATAAGGCTCATCCATGTTGTAGCATGCATCAGTATTTCATCCTTTTTTATGGCTCAACAATATTCCATTGTATGACTATACCGCATTTTTATTTATCTAATCAGCAATTGATAGATGTTTGGGTTATTCCTGCTTTTTGGCTACTGTGAATAATTCTGCTATGCAAAAAAAAAATTTTTCTATGGCTTTGGTGCATTTTATTGGTTTTCTTTCAAAATTTGCTATGGAAATTTGTGTACAAGCTTTTGAGTGAACATGTTTTGTTTCTTTTAAGTGTATACCTAGAAGTAGAATTTCTGGGTCATATTGTTTAACGTTTTGAGGAACTACCAGATTTTCAAAATGGCTGCACCATTTACATTCCCACCAGCAAGGTATGAGGGCCCCTATTTATCCATTTCCTTGTCAACATTTGTGTCTTTTTTATTATAGCCATTCCAATAAGTGTAAAGTAGCTTCTCATTGTAATTTTGATTTGTATTTCTTTAATGACTAATGATACTGAGCATTTTTCATGTTTATTGGCCATTTGTATATATTCTTTGGAGGAATGTTTGTTTAAATCTTTTGCCTGTTTTTCAGTTGGGTTATTTGTCTTTTTATTGTTGAGTTGTAATAGTTCTTTATATATTCTGGATATAATTTCCTTAACAGATAAATAATTTGCAAGTATTTTATTCCATTCCATGGGTGAGTCTTTTCGTTTTTTAAAGGCATGCTTTGAAGTCCAACTTAACTGTTTTTTTTTTCTTTTGTCACTTATGTTTTGGTGTGTAAGAAAGCTTTATCTTACCCAAGATCACATAGATTTACTCGTTTTTTCCCTACAATTTACTGAGTTAAATTTACCATTTTAACCATTTTAAAGTACCTTTATAGTTATGCAACCAACCTCCAGAAACTTTTCAACTTGCAAAATTAAACCTACTCATTAAAGAACTCCCATTCCCTCCTACCTCCAGGCCTTGTTGAGTTCATTTTTATGTACAATATACGAAAGGGCCCAACTTTATTCCATTGTATGTGGATATTCCGTTGTTTACATACCATTTATTGAAAAAAAAAAAAAAACCACCATGATTCTTTTCCTATGAATTGTCTTGGCACCCATGTTGAACGTTAGTTGACCATAAATATAAGGATTTAAATCTGGATTATAAATTCTGTTTCATTGACCTATATGTCTATCCATATGCCAATATCAGACTATCTTGATTATTGTATTTTTGTAGTAAGTTTTGAAACTAAGAAGTATGAGTCCTCCAACTTTGTTCTTCCTCTTCAAGACAGTTTTGACAAATTTTGGTCCCTTGCATATCTATATGAAGTTCAGGATCAGCTTTCCAATTTCTGCAAAAAAAAAAAAAAAAAAAAAAAAAGTCCAGCTGGGATTTGGATAGAGATTGCATTAAATCTGTAGATCAACGTAGGGAGTATTGCCATCTTAATACTTGTATTAAATTTTTTGACTCATGGACAGTTTTTCCATTTACTTAGGTCTTCTTTAATTTTTTTAAAACAATGTTTTGTGGGTTTCAGAATATAAATTTTGTACTTCTTTTGTTAAATTTATCCCTGAGTATTCTTCTTTTCGATACTATTCTAAATGAAATTGTTTTCTAATTTCGTTTTCAGATTGTTCACTGCTAGTTTCTAGAGATATAATTGGCTTTAGTATTTTGCTCTTGTACCCTGAAATCTTGCTGAACTTGTTTATTAGGTCTAGTAGTTTTTTGGTGGATTTCTTAGGATTTTCTATATAGATCATGTCATATGAATATACATGGTTTTACTTATTCATTTCCAATATAGGTCTCTTTTATTAGTTTTTATTGCCCTAGCTAGAACTTTCAATACAGTGTTAAATAGAAGTGGTAAGAACATACATCCTTGTCTTTTTCTTGATATGTGGAAAAAGCTTTCAGCCTTTCACCATTAGTATGATGTTAGCTGTGGGTTTTCATAGATGTCCTCTATCAGGTTAAAAAAGTTCCCTTCTACTTTTTTTTTTTAATCATAAAATGGTGTTGATTTTTTTCAAATGCTTTTTCTGATTCTATTTTTTTGCCCTTTAGTCTATGAATTAGGTGTGTTTACATGAACTAATTTTCAGATGTTGAATCAATTTTACATTTCTAGGATAAATCTCATTTGGACATAGTGTATACTTCTTTTTTATCTGTTGCTGAATTCAATTTGGTAGTATTGTGTTAAGGATTTTTGTGTATATATTCATGAAATATTAGTCTGTAGTTTTCTTGTGATGTCTTTGGTTTCTGGTATCAGGGTAACAATAACCTCACGAGCTGAAAAGTGTTTTATCCTCTTCTTCCAATTTGTGGAACAGTTTGCAAATAATTTGTACTAAGTCTCCTTTAAACGTTTGGTAGAGTTCATTCCTTTTTATTGCTGAGTTGTATTCTATTAGATGAATATAGCACAATTTGTTTATTCATTCACCTGTTGATAGATATTTGGGCTGTTTTCAGTTTTAGAATAAAACTGCTGTGAACATTAGTGTACAAATCTTTATATGGACATATGTTTTCATTTTCTTGAGTAAATATTTCCAAGTGGAATTGCTGGGTCATTTAGTAGGTCCATGTTAAATTTACAAGAAAATTCCAGACCAATTCTTGAAGTGGATGCATCACTACATTTTACACTCCCACCAGCAGTGTATTTTACTCACTCCACATCGTCACCACATTAGGTGTTGCCAGTCTTTTTAAATTTAGCCATTCTAGTGGGAATGTTGTGATATCTCAGTGTTGTTTTCATTTACATTTTGCTGATGAATAATTATATTAAATACGTGTTTATGTTTACTATCCATTTGTATATCTTCCTTTGTACAGAGTCTGTTCATATATTTTGCCTATTTAAAAAAATTGGACTTTAATTGAGTTTTCTTACTATTAAGCTCTAGGATTTGTTTATATATTCTGAATAGAAGTCTTTTGTCAAACATAGAGATATATAGTAAATATTTGCTCTGTTTCTGACTTTTCTACTCAATTTTTTTTATAAACAGAATTTTTTTTTTTTTTTACTAGTTATTGATCTTTGGGTTCTGGTTAAGAAATCTTTGCCTCCCCAAAGATAATCTTCTATGTTTTCTCCTAGAAAATGTTTTTATAGCCAGTTTTTTTCAGCACTGTTTGTTGAACATACTTTTCTTTCCACATTGAGTTGCTTTTGCCCTTTGGATGAAACTCAGCCACTCACTTTGGATTAACTATTCTGTCCATTGATCTATTTTTTTTCATCTTTGTGCTAATACCACACTGTCTTGATTATCATAGCATTATTGTAAGCCTAGATATGAGATAAAAAAATGATCCACCTTTGTCCTAGATTTTTTATATTTCCATATAAATTGTAGAACCAAGTTGTCAATTTTTAAAAAATTTAGGAATGCTAGAAATTTGATTAGTATTGCTTTGGAAACTATTGATCAATTTGGAGAGAACTGACAATTTAACAATATTGTGTTCTTTCAATCCATGAATATGGCATATCTCTCCATTAATTTTGAGTTTTTAAATTTCTCTTTCCACTTTTTTGTAGTTTTAAATGTAGAGGTCTTGCACATATTTCATTATATTTATCTTGAAATACTTTGTTTTCAATGCTATTATAAGTGGCATTTAAATTTTTAAAAACTTTCCCTCATTTATTGCTTGTATATGTAAATACAATTGATTCTTACATATTAACCTGGTACCCAGTCACTTTATTAAATTCACTTATTAGCTTTAGTAAGATTTTTTTTGGTAGCTTTCTTAAGTTTTTCTATATACATGATCATATTTTTTGAAAATAAAGACAATTTTCTTCCCTTTCAATTTACATGCCTAGTACTTAATTTTCTTACTGCATTAGCTGGAATCTCCAGTAATATAATACTGAATGAACTGATGATAGGAGGTATCATTCCCTTGTTCCTAAGCTTAATGGGAAAGCATTTCACCAAAAGTATCATATTTAGCACTGGTTTTTATAGATTCTGCTTTACAGATTGAGAATGTTTTGTTCTATTTCCAATTTTGAAAAGTTTTTTTCCTTTTTATCAAGAATAGGTGTTGAGTTTTGTAAAAATACACATGGTTTATCATCCATGTGCACTTGAAAAGGATAGGTTTCTGCAAATATTGATTGTAGTGTACTGTAAATGTTTGTCAAGTCTTGTCTATTATTATATTGACTATTCCACCCCCCCAAAATATGGGTAACACTTTCCCATTTTTTTGCATATCTTGTTTTTGTTTTGTTTTGTTAGATAATCTAGAAATTCTGATATCTGGTCTTTTCCTCCCAGAGTTGTTGCTTTTGCTTGCTTAGTAACTTGCTTAGACTAAATCTGTGGAGTCTATAGTGTGTAGCTACTGATATCTTTTTTTTTCTTTAATTCTCATCTTTATTTTTAAGCCCTGCTTCCTGGGGTTGCCTCTGTGTCAGCATTGCTAAGTTGTCAGAGATTGTGCTCAAACATGTGGTGCCCATAATACTTCTACTTTCTCAGTGGCTCTGTGATGAATCTAATGTGTGGGTTAGATAGTATATTCAAAATTCAGGCAGTTTACAAGTCTGTTCCAGCCTTTACTTTTTGTTGGGCACTCTCATGTTCCTTCTACCTATTTGTATGGCTTCAAGTTCCACTAGGAATATGCAGATAGCCAGGGTACTCTTTGATCTCTCTTGCTCATATGCTTTTTTATTTTTTATGCAGATTTAAAAAAAATTAGTTTCAAATATACAGTACATTGGTTAGACATTTATATAGTTTATAAAACAATCCCCCTAATTGCTCCTTCTCTCCTCTGGTTTTCCACCTTCTTGCTCATATGCTTTGCCAGAGATGTGGGAACTCATCAAGGCCCACCACAGCTGTCTCATTCCCTGTTAAATTTTTGGTTCTTTTCTTGTCCCAACCAGAACCTCAACATTAGGCTACCTGAGTAGTGGCCTTCCCTTGTTGTTTTTGATTGTTTGTTTGTTTGTTTGTTTGCACTGAGATTGCTACTATTTCTTTCAATGCCCCGGGGCATGGGGTTGTTCAAGCTCTGCTTCAAATTAAGTTAGCCCTTTCCCAAGCAAAATTGCAGGGTTTTTTCCCACAGCTTTCCTTACTCTGTAGAACAATTATCATGGTGAATGAGCTTGGATGGCGGTATGGGAAGTAAGGGTTAAAATGACTGTAGGCTAAGATGTCATAGACAGCCCCTGTTCTACAGGAAATTCCATAGTTTTTCATGAATAAATGCTTCTTAATTTGTTGTAAGCCTTTAATCACTTCTGTGTTTGAAAAATTTTGTCCAGCTTTAAAATTTTTGTTTTTTAAGAGAATTTTCTGAGTTCCTTATTTGCCATTTCAGAAGTCCTAACCCCGTCATTCTATGTCCTTCTAAATTGTTGATTTATCTACTTTCTTTTTCACTTCTGTTGGCTTTATTCATGTATGAATAAAGTTGCCCTTAACATTCATGTATAATTTTTTTGTATGAACATTAGACTTCTGTGTGCAGATGTAAGCTTTCAACTCTTATTGAAAAGGACAATTGCTGGATTGTATGATAAGACTGTTCAGTTTTATAAGAAACTGCCAGAATGTCTTCCAGAGTGGCTATACCATTTTGCATTCCCACCAGCAATGAATGAGAGTTCCTATTGCTGTACATCCTTACCAGCATTTGGTATTATCAGTGTTTCGGCTTTTTGTCATTCTAATAGGTGTGTAATGCTACTCACTATTGTTTTAATTTGTAATTCCCTAATAATATATGATGTGGAGCATCTTTTCATATTTTTGCCATGTGTGTATAGTAGGCCCTTGAATAATGTCATTTTGTTCAACATCATTTCATTACAATTTTGATGAGAAAATCAATTCCTGGCCAGAGCCACTGTGTGTGTGGAATTTGCACATTTTTCCATGTCAGCGTGGGTTTTCTTTGGGTATTCCAATTTCCTCCCACATCCCAAAGATGTGTATGTGAGGTTAATTGGTGTGTCTAAATTGTCTGAGTGTGTATGTGCATGTGTGCCCTGCTATGGAGTGGTGTTCTGTCCAGGATTGATTACTGCCTTGTGTGGGGGCTGCTGGGATAGGATCCAGCCACCTACAACCCTGAACTGGAATAAGTGGGTTGAAAAATAATTATCTTACTTGTTTTTATTAATCTTTCTTAAATACATGTATAGCTCATATTTATTTCTATGTTTAATAATAGAGTGTTTTTGGTCTTTATTCAGAAGTTCGGTGATGTTTTTATGATCAGAAGAATGCTGTAGGAATTTAACTCTTGTTTATATCAATTAGCCTATCATAAAATTGGTTTTGTTACATGTTTTGCTTAACATCACAGTTTCCCAGAAACTATTGACAACTTTAAGTGAGGACTTACTGTATCTTCTTTAATGAGGTGTTTATTTAAGTCTTTTGCCCTTTTTTTAATTGAGATTTTTGTTTTCTTATTGTTGAGTTTTAGTTCTTTGTATATTTTGGGTAATAATCATATCAAATATTTTCTCCCAGTCTGTGACTTCTTTTTTCAATCTTTTAACAGCATCTCTCACATGGGAAGTTTTCAATTTTAATAAAATCTAGCTTATCAATTCTGTCGTGGATTATGTTTTGATGATCTATCTAAAAAGTCATTGCCATACCCACAGTCATCTTAATTTTCTTCTGTATTTTCCTCTAGGAGTTTTATAGTTTTGTGCTTTATATTTAGGTCTATAACCCATTTTGAGTTAATTTTGTGAAGGGTATAAAGTCTGTGTCTGGATCCATTGTGTGTATCTGTGTATGTGAATGTCAAGTTGTTCCTGTACCACTTGTTGAAAGAACTATCTTTGCTCCACTGTATTGCCTTTGTTCCTTGACTATATATGTATCTACTTCTGGGTTCTCTATTTTGTTTCATTGATCTATTTGTCTATTCTTTAGCCAATATCACACTATCTTGATTACTATTGCTTTATAGTAAGTCTTGAGGTCAAGCAGTGACTTTAAACTTTGTTCTTCTTCAATAATGTGCTGGCTCTTCTGCATCTTTTACCTCTTCATATAAACTTTAGAATCAGTTTGTCCATGTTCACAAATAATTTTCTGGATTTTAATTGGGATTACATTGACTGTATAGATCAAGCAGTAAATTTTTTAAAAATTGTATTTTTCAGTTCTATAATTTCTATTTGATTCTTTTTTATAATTTTCATTTCTCTGTTGAGATTCTTTATTTTCCCTCATTATATTTATACTTTTTTTTCTAATGCCTAGAACATGTTTATAACTATTTTAAGCTCCCTGTCTGCTAATTCCAACATTAATGTCATGTAGGGGTCTGTTTCTATTAAATTATTTTTCTGCTGGTTAAAAGTCACATTTTTCTGCTTCTTTGCATGTCTACAAATATTTTATTTTATGCTGGACTTTATGGATACTACATTATTGGGTGCCTGGATTTTTGTCTTCCTTAGTGGAGTATTGAGTTTTGCTCTTGCAGGCAGATAACTTGTGGATGAGCTTGCTCCTTTTGAGGCTGGTTTTAAAACTTTCTCAGAGTGCCTCTAGAATAGCCTTTTCTCCAGGGCTAGATTAGCCTACACTTAAGGCTTGGCCTTTCTGAGAACTCTACTGAATGCTTGGAGTACCCAGTGAGATCTCTATAGTCTGGCAAGTTATAACTGTAACATATTGCAATTCTCTACATGCAATAGGGGTTGTTCTCTACCTGGGCTTATGGAGTATCTTCCTATACACATATAAGGGATACCTCTGCAGATTTCTGGACCTCCTTTTTCTTTGCAGTTCCATTCTCTCTGAAACCCTGTCCTGCAGATTTCAGCTGTCTCAGTGTCCCTGAACTCCAATTTGTCCCCTCATCTTAGCAAATTTTCTGTTTGACCTCCCCTTCCCTGCACCAGGGTCTAGAAAATGCCTCCAAATTGGGTGATAATGAGGCACTTCACATTTTTTTTTTATTAGGGATCATATTCCAACTCTGTCTGTTGTCTGATGTTTGAAAACAATTATTTCATAAGTCATATCCATTTTTATAGTTGTTTGTGGTGGGAGGGCTAACTCAGTACCAGTTACTTTGCATGACCAGAAGCAGAAATCCCTCTATCATTTTTTAACTGTGTGATCTTGGGCAAGTCATTTAAGCTCTCTTAGCCTCTGTTTTTTCATGTCAAAATCATAATAGCTACTTCAAATATGGTTAACATGAAAAGAAATGCTTGAATTTCTAATAGTGCCTGGAGCATTTACAGAAGCCCCACAAATGATTGTTAGTTAATACTGTGGTTATGTTACAGTGTGTTAAGATCTGTATTGGCAAATATGATTGAAAAGGCTAACAGGAGAGCAACACCATCAGGCAAAGGATCATGCCTAAAACCACAAGCTCTCTCTTTCACACAGTAAAAATACAGCAACAATGGCACAGACTGTAGGCTTTGGGTCATCCTAACCAGCTACTGACATGCCTAGAGGGCGGTTTTCATGTAGCCAAGGACCAGGTGGAGGCCATTGTCATAACAAGGAATGAAAGTGAGAGTATCAGTCATGGGCTGGGGTCGGTGGGAGGGCAGGGGAAGTGGAATATAGTGGAGAGAATATAGTCTTCAGAGTCATACAGGCCTGTGTTTCAATCAGGGGTGTTATTTTACCTTAGACAAGCCACATAATCTCACTTTTAAAATAGATAATATATACCTTGAAGGGTTGTTCTGCAAATAAGAGATACTATATGTAAAGTATCTTGTGTATAACTGACATGTAATAACTAATCACTACTATTATCTGTCATCTGATTATGTCACTTTCTTGTTGAATAACTTTCCTTGGTTTCTTATTTCTCTTTAAGAAATCTTCTAAATCTGGCTTAGAAGACCCTCCATGACCTGACATCCTTTTACCTCTTCAGCCTTGATCTTGCCACTCTGAGCTTCCTTGACTTTGCTTCAGCCACATTAAAATACTTTCTTAACCTACCCAGGACTTTGTACTGCTTTTATATCTACATGGAACATTATTCCTATCCTTGACTTGGCTTACCAATTTAGACATCATTCATTTATTCTTATGTTCATTCATTCATCATATGGTTATAGAGGACCCATCATGCAGCAGTTACTAAGATCCAGCAGTGAACAAGGTACCTACAGTCCCCGTCCTCTCTGGAATGTACCCTGTAGCCTAACCATGTCTGCCAAGTCTGTACTTGGAGCCCCTGCTATATACTTTCACAATTTTCAATACTTCTAGTTTCATAGACCTTCTCTTAATATGTTGCAAATTTCTTCTTACTCATAGTTGACCCTCACTAGGTTGTAAGTTCGGTGGAGGTATGAACCACGCTGTTCTAATCTTTATTTTCCACTGCCTAGCACATTAAATATTTGTTGAATTATTAGCAAATTACTTAGCAAACTCACTTAGCTCTGAAATATACCCAGAGCACCTACTCTGTGCAAGGTACTATGAGAGATAAAGATATGGGCCCATCACACCAGCCCAAGTGAGGGTAACAAGTACCATGTTTTCTGACTCTTGGGTTTGTGTCTCACTCACTGAGCTAACAAGTTCTTGCTTATATTCTCTCGATTCTGTTGGTGGTGATAACTCACTGCTGTTTTCTCCACCATCATAGCTCCTGCTATAGAAGAATTCTCAGAGTTCCATCAGCTTCATAGACCCTGCTTATGTCTCCAGGAACCACATAAGTTCTGAGCGGCAGCAGCCACACAGACAAGAGTGAATGACCAGATCAGGTACCTTTAGCTTTCTCTGAGGCCTCAGATGTTTCTGCCTCCCTTGGACACTATGTCTACAGCTTCATCTTCAATTAATTGTCAAAGCCTAGTTGTATCTCCTATCTCTAAATGAACAAAATAAGTATACTAGAAACTCAGCTTTATTCAGTTTTGCTTAAGTTAAATTAGTTTGGTCCCTGTTACTTGAAGAAGAAAGTCATTCTTATGTGCTGATCTTAAGCATCAAAATCAGTACAACCTTAGGGAGGGCAATTTGGCAATATGTGTCAAGAGTTCCTAAAAATTTATATCCTTTGACAGAGTAATTCTGTTCCTAGGAATTTATCCTAAGGATAACTTCAGATACATCAGAGATTTGGTTGTACTTACCCAAAATGCAAGCATGATGCTCAGGAGAAATTTGTCTCTATCAGACTTGCTTTAAAGTTGCTTACGAAACATTCAATTTTCAGATGAGAGTTATTACAAGTTATTCAGGTCCAAAATTTAGACATTTGGAAGGTATGAGGGGAAAAAAGTTCTCAATTCTATATTGTATAGAGTATTGAGAGGAGTGAACTAAAATTTCAAAGATCAACCTCCACCAGCGATTAGTGTGGTGGTCTTGCTAAGTCACCAGACCTCCCTGGGCCTATTTTCTCATCTACAAAAGGAGATAATATCTGTGTGATCTACCTTGGACAGGCATGTAAGGAGGGGCTCCAGCTTTCCCTTTTGTCTGCACTGGTGATGCATTATCTCTGTAATGATATGAATTGTCTTCATTAGCTTCCTTTTTCTTTTAGAATGACAAAAACCTTACCACAGCCACATGGTTCCCAGCATGGTTATGTCCCCCTATAACATCCTCTCACAGTGCCCCCTGCAGATCCTTCATAGGGCTTTTCACAATGGTCCTTAAATACTTGTTTATGCCATTATTTATTTGGTTGCCTCTGCCTTTCAAAGCTCCTTGAGGGCAGGTTCTGTTTCTGACTTGTCCATGATTGTGTATTTTCAGGTGCCCAGCAAAGAGCCAGGAGGTAATTTGCTAAATGAATGAATCTTATCATCTTAGAGTGTCAGGGATAAAGATCTAATGCCTTCATTTCACAGCTGACAAAACTAAGGCCCAGAGAAGATAAATGACTTTTCTATGATCACATGGCCAGTAAGTAGAAGAGGCAATTCTAGAATTCATTCATTCATTCCATAAATATTTTCTAAGTACCTACTGTGTTCCAGGCACTGTCCTAGGTGCTGCAGACAGAATGATGACCAAGACAGCCCCTGACTGCCTAGAATTTACATTGTGGCGGAGACAGCCAATAAGCAGATAAACAAATAGCTCTTATCATTATCTCTGATATTATATATCTATGAAGAAAGAGGTGCTCTGAAGACGAAAATCACATAACCAGTGAGGATTCATACCCATGTTTTCTGCTTCAAAGTGCAAGGCTCTTTCCACTACACCACGCTGCCTGCCCTGAGTAAACAAACAAAACCATAATTTATGAGACTCCCTCAGCTGCCTGTGTGTGTGCTTGGTGGGGTGAAACCCTCATGCTGTCCATGAAAAAGGGCCAACATCATCAGAAGCAGCAGCTGACTGGCTTGCCTGCTAAAGCAGGTGTCACAGCGTTAGCCAGCCTGGCCTCTGCTTCCTTGAAACTTCACATCTGGCACCCAAAGAGAGAGGGAGTGTGTTTAAATAAGACAGCTATTGACCAAGCAGATTGAGGAGGGCTGGAGTTGGCTGCTCTCTGGGAATGATGCAAACCACAAGGGGACAGTACTCAGGAGGTGAACAGAGAAAACAGATGGGCTCAAACTGCAGGCGTGACTATTGCCTGAGCACCCCATACATCACTGGGGGAAGGAGGGGGAGGCCTCTTCACTGCTGGAGATCTGTTTATTTTTTTCATTTATAAAGGCGCCCTCTGATGTACTTGGGGAAATAGAATGTCCACTCAGACTGCTGGCTTTCTTCTAAACTGTTTCAAATAGAAATAGGATTGAAACAAGAGTATAGAATGCACACAGAATGACATGGTAGCTCACTTGAAAGGGAGTCATAGATTGGGCAGTGAGCAGAATCACAAGGATGCCCACTGATACACTGAGTCCTTTAACATTCCCTCTCCACTTTGTCATAACATCAGCTTTTATAGTCCAAATGTGTTACCTCTAACCTGAAATGGACACTCTAATAAATATAGTCAAAAACAAAAGAATAGTTGAAAACAAAAAAAGGATGACAACTCATTTTTCTTACATAGGTAAGATTAAAGCCCAAATACTGCTTTGAAAACCATAATAGGTATCATTACCCACCATCCACTATGAACTGGGAACTTTATATTTGTTATTTCTAATCCTTACAATATTCTTGAGGTAGGTATTACTTTCATCTTAGAGATGAGCAAACTGAGGCTCAGAGAAATGACTTTCTAGTAGTCACACTGGTAGTAAATGGGCACTGAGCTCTAGTCTGTCATTCTAAATCCAAGTACTTTCCACAAAACCAAAAGTGACAACTACTTGTCTGATAGCAAAAAGCGACTGTCTCTAGCTGTTCTGTTGCTTCTAATGTTGTATAAGCTGAGAAGCCACCTAACTCATACTGTGAGCTATGCACAATTTTAAGTGAGGGTAGGAGGCTTCAGGCAGGAGATTCAGGACAGCTGTTCACTTATTTTAGGGGTAAGCTTTGGGGTTTGCAGTAAAAAACTTATGGCTAGAGGAGAAGCATATATTACACAGTTCCAAATATAATGACTGTTGAGTGAGTGCCTGAGATGCACCCTCATTATGACACGCATGTCTGTTTACTGTGTTCCACTCCACTGAAAAAGAACTCACGTCAAGAATGGATGATGAAAGGACACAGTCTGCCCCCTCAAATCCAGTTCTACCAGGTGCCGCTTAGCTGGACAGCTTCTCTGCCACTCAATTTTCTAATTCATGAAATTGGACTGATATCTATGCCTCACAAAATTGCTAGAACTAAGTGACAAAAAGTATATGGAAGAACCTGGCGAGGAATAGATGTACAATAAATATGACTTGCAATGAATTTAGTTGACCAGTCTGGGACTATGGGTCATTTTGGCCCAAAGAATTCCAGGGAGATGCAGTCAGTTCCAGATCTAAATCAGAGTGTGTGTTCGTGCGTCAGAGAATGTATCCTTAGTGGAACCGTGGAACCAATCCCATCTCCATGGTTTAACTAGGACCCTGGCTCAGGCAAGAGCCAGAGGATTTCCAAGCATGAGATGACCCAGCAAAAAGTTAATCATTCCCTATTTGAAGTCACCCCCAATTCTCTCCTGAGTTACTGAGGGGATCAAAGCTAAACTAAATCCAACTTCATATTATTTTCCTCTGCTTGCTCTATCTCAAGATGCAGGTACAATTTGACTCCTAGGGACTTACAACCTCCTTCATACCAGTAATTCTCTCTCCAGGCTACCGAGGTGATTTTTTGAATATACAAATCTGACATGTTAAAATCCTTCAGTGGCTTTCTATTGCCTATAGAGTGAAGTCTAAACTACTTAGCAAAGACCTGTGTGATCTGGCCTTTGACTACTTATTTGTCCTCATAACCCACTATTCTACCTCTCACCATACCACTTATAACTCTAAACATTCCATGCTTTTTCTTTCGCTTTTTTGTTGTATGTCCTGTTCCTTCTGCCTGGGATGCCCTCCACTTGCCCATTTTGCAAACTCTAATTCTCAAGAGCTCAGTTTAAGTACATCCTCCTCTGTGAATCCTTAATCCCTATGGCAGTTACAGACTGCTTCCCTAAGCCCACACTTCCTTTAACAGAAGAGCAAGGATGTGGCATAGTAGAGAGAATACAGGTTTCAAGACAGAAAGCCTAGAGTTCAAATTCTGGCCCTCCCTCCAGGCCAACCAGAAAGTCAACCAGAAGAGAGAAAGCCTTAGTCTCTGGCCTAATGTATAGTCCACTGGTGTGGTTTTCCTTATGCAAAGATAGATGCAGGGAACCACAATCAGAAGATTCAGTGGCCTGAACCACTGGCAAGATCATTCCTACCCAGAATCAACAATTTTAAAGGTGTGATTAATTTTAGTCCTTTTGGTCCAACTTCCATGTTCATTTACCCACCCATCTGACAGTCAGCTTCCAATACAGTTTTGCTAATAACAATTCCAGTATTCTAGTTCCTTTATTTTTTTATTATAAATTTATAATTAAAAATAAACATGTCTCATTTTGTCATTTATTGGGCAAATCATTTAAACTCTGAGCCTATCTTCATTTGTAAATGAAAAGTTCTATTAGGATTAGAGAAAATGTATTTAGATATCTAGCACAAATTTTGGCCAATGTTAAGCACTTATAATTATTATAGCACATTACAATTATTTGTCTGTTTGTTTTTCCTCTACTAGATAGTGTAAATTCCTTGAGGGCAAGAAATTCATCTCTGTATTCCCCGGCATATAGCACAACAGTGCCGGGCACATAGTAAACTTTTAACAAAACCCTGTGAAATGCACAAACATGCATATGACTGTCAATCCCTGGAGGGCAGAGAACTACTTGTGCTTCTTTTATATCTTTCATAGCAGTCAACATGATTATTGGGCAAATCAGTAAACATTCATTCTGGCACACTTATGAGTGGACCAACACATTTTCCTTCTTAGGGCTTGCTATATAGTAGAAAAGTCACATGATGTGCAGTCTGAAGACCTAGGGACTACCTCTGGTTCACTTCCCCACTGTGAGATGCTAGCCATACTGGCTAAACAGACTGGGCTTGTTTTCTGCAAAATGGGGGAAAGAAAAACCTTATGGGTTATCACAGAGATAAAATAAAGCACCATATACCTTTTGTATTATCCCTTGTCTTATGAGACTGCAGCATGGCTTAAATAGGAAAAAAATGCCAGATTTCCTCTTGATTTTTTTACAAAGCTAAGTCAAAGGCAAGGCCAAGAATTGGACAGGTTTTTTTTTTTTTTTTTCCCAGAGAAAAGCAGTGTTCTTGATTTAAACTAAAACCAATTAAATGGATTGCTTAGGAAACTATGCTCTGTTTAGAAGAGTTTCCTGGTGATATAAAATTAATCATAAACCTTTATTTTATTCTGGTCTCTCTTTAAATTCTTAACATTTATTAGTCTACTTACCTAACTTTGTAATTTAGTAAGGTATACTGAACATAATTGAATCTTTGTTTATAGATTCAAGACCACTTGGCAGGGATGCTGTAGAGGACTCAAACAGCAGATGAGTGGTTGAGTTAAACATTAAGATTGCCTTCAAATCTGACAATCTTGGACCTGAACAACTAGTTGTACCTGCACTTATAAAAATGAACACAAGTCATCACTGGATTATATAGAAGTGTGTACTACTGTAGAGCCAAGAGCAGTATAGCAGGGTGGTTAAGACTGTGGGCATTGAAGCCGAATCGTCATGATTTATATACCCTGCTGCCTCTGTTGCTTGCTCTCTGTGACCTTAAACAAATTACTTCTCAGCCTCAGTTTTTTCATGTGTAAAATGGGAATAAAAGTACCTATCTCATAGTATTGCTATGAGGATTAAGAGTTAATATATCTAACATACTTGGAACAGTGCCTGGCACATACTTGGTGCTCAAAAATGCAAATTATTCTGCCCTGTTAGTTTAATATATATCAAAATACCAGAGGCTGCCTATGCAACACTTGTAAAGATGGAAATTGAAGTTCTCAGAAAATTAGAACCTAACTTTAAGATTTGATCTGCCTCCCAATCCTTTGTTGTTTCCATAACAGCACCCTGCTTCCCTGGTATGCCAAAATCGTTGAGAAGGTATAAAACGAAGTTGAATTGATACTGAGCCAATATATATCCTATTAGTACCCTTTGGAATAATCTTTGGTACCTACTTGCTCTCTTGTCAAAATTCTCATTCTTGAGGTAGGACAGAAATAATTCCATTAGGGGTTCACTTAATCATGGTTTACTTACCCCATGATTGCGTGTTGAGTGAAGTTTAGATAGCTAAAATCCACTAAAACAGTAGACCTTCCTCAGTCTGTGTCTTGTTTTAAATCCTCTATTCTTTGTACAGGACTATAAAATTTTGCATATTATGATTATCCCAGTTGTTTTTTGACCTATTAAGTCCCTTATCTACCACTTATCTAAGCATTGTTTCGACCACTATATAAAATGCTTTTTAGTGTGTATGTTTTGTCACTCCAAACTCTAACCTCTAAGCTCTTGCAATCCCTAAAGTATCTTATCCAGTACTAAACATGATAGCATTCAACAACGGCTTGACACTTTGGATTTGAATGATCCAAAGCAGAGACTAAACAACATGGTTTTTCCATTCTTTAAGAGAATTCCAGTAAAAGACATAAAATAAGAACTTTGAGAAAGAAAGCCTAAAAGACCAAAGAAAGAAGTTAAAGGATCAGCCATGAAGAACTTTGAGTATTAAAAAGGGGGGTGGGTGGAGAAGCCAGGGCAAAGCCTCAAGAAATAAGGAGTCTGGCAAAAGCAAATGAGAAAAAGAGAGGGAGAGGTATAGGGAAGCCAGATAATATTTAGCGTTAGAAATGAAAGTGAAGTCTAGAGTTAAGGTGGGTTTGGATCCGAAGGCTGACCAAGTCTCTCTGGCTAAAGAGCCTGGGTGGCAATTTGTGGGTGGCCCACACTCAAGAACACACAAAAATCTGGACACAGATACATGTAGTGAGAAGTGTCATGCAGCAGGGAGTGGCAAGGGGTGATCCGAAATGCAGTCATTTGGGTACAATGTGCCCTTCAGAGAGGGCATGGTGACAGCATGGGCTAATTTACAGAGCCGCCAGAGCAATAACTCAGAAAGCAATAGTGCCTTTTCACAACAAAACGAGGCAGCCCTAGAATGTTTCATGGTGGTAAAAAACTGCATTACAGCATACTGAGATCCCGGAACCAATGAAAGGAGACAAGTTTACCAAAACGAGTCTTGACACCGAGTACGTTTCTGGCAAATATGTTATTATGCACGCATTCTACTCAGGTCCTGGGGAAACTTTCGTTTCCTTATATGGTCCTTCTCTTCAGCTCTCTCCTGTATAATAACTAATGTCTTCTTAGAGAAACAAAGATAGAAAAGGAATAGAACTCTTCACTTGTCCCCCATCCCACCTCCTCTTTTATTTCAGGGAAGTGAGTAGAGACTCATATCATTGAGAGTGTCGGAGAAGAACCACTAGCTTTTAAAATCACTTTTTAAAAACTGAAATTATTTCTGCTAGAGAAATCTATGCTGATGGAGGAAGACAAGGGGAATACTGCAATTGTTTACATTGGCTGCCAGAATTAACCAGCCTTATTTTAACCATGACATTTTTTAATCCCATTAGTACTTTAATACTACTAGAACTAAGATACAATGTGCATGCATGGATAAAAACACTATATGGCATACAAAGTCAAAGAAAATGCCAGCTGCCACTCTCTTTTTAATATTTCTATTTTTTTTCCTTTGCACCCATCCACCCCACCCCCCTCCCTTGAGTTTGTTCTTTGTATCTATGGGTTTCTTTTTGTTTGTTCATTTATTTTTCAGATTCCACATATAAGTGATATTTCTCTGTCTGACCTATTTTAGTATAATACCCTTGAAGTCCATCCATGTTGTCACAAATGGCAAGAATTCATTCTTTTTTTTACTGCTGAGTAGTATTCTATTATATATATATACTACAACTTTATCCACTCATTCATTGATAGACACTTAGGATGCTCCATAGCTTGGCTGTTGTAAATGATGCTATAATGAACACAGGGGTGCATATATATTTTCAAATTAATGCTTTTGTTTTCTTCAAATGAATACCTAGAAGTGGAATTGCTGGGTCATATGGCAGCTCTATTTTTAATTTTTTGAAGAATCATACCATTTTCCATAGTGACTGTACCAATTTATAATCCCACCAGTGCATGAGGGTTCCCTTTTCTCCTCACCAACAGTTATTTGTTGACTTTTTAAATAATAGCCATTCTGACAGGTATAAGGAGGTATCTCATTGTGATTTTGATTTGCATTTCCCTGATGATTAGTAATGATGAGCATCTTTTCATGTCTATTAACCATCTGTATTTCCTCTTTGGAGAAATCTCTACTAAGGTCTTTTTCTCATTTGTTGTGGACAAAAGGATCTTGTGTAGAAGCAACATCTGTGTAGACTGTGCACTGTGTCAGGGCAGGCCAGTTGGAGCCAGGCGCGTGCTTACTGCACCTGGATTGCTGGCTTCCGGAACTGGAGTGGCTCAGGGCAGGGAGGCCAGGTGCATGTGGTGACGCGCTGCTAATCCTGCTTGCTCCCTTTCTTTGGGCTGAAATGGGCCCTGGAGAGTGCGGTGGGGAACATGCTGTGGCTATCTTGTAGGTAGGCCAGAGAACCTAGGTAAAGCTCCCCTTTACCCTACTGAGGTAGAGGGGGACATAAAACAATGGCACTCGCTGGCTACTCCAATCCTGGAGTTCCCACAAATCCTGGAGAGCTCCCATGGTTTCCTAGGCTTTTCTATTCTTTCTTTCCTTTGTTGTGCAGATGTTCAATCAGCCTTCAGTTGTCTTTCAGGAGGAATTGCTCTGTATATAGGTGTATATTTCAATGTGCTCATGAGAAGGGGTGTGGTCAGTGTCCTCCTACACTGCCACTATCTTGGACCTCAGTCCCAGCTGTCACTCTTAAATGAGACTTTCTATCGTTACTCTTCTGAAAATTCTTCACTTGGCCCTCAGTCTTCAAATAAAATCCAAACTCCTTAGCAGGACCCCAACTTCACTTCTCAGTATATCTTCCTCCCTATTCCCAAATTGTTTCATTTTCTCCCTCCACGCTGTGCTCCTCTGCCTGGAAAGTCCTTTTCATTCCAGTACGTAAAATCCTCCTCATCCTTAAAAAACCTGCTTGGCTTCCTCTCCAAGAAGACTTTGTCCACACCTACCTTCTGATGAGGACCCTGTGCTTATTTGTCACTGCACTCATCCTAAGACAATTACATTTTACTGGCTTGTCTCTTCTATATCCTCAGGACAGTGCCACATTCTAGGATTTTATTATGTCCTCTAGTACTAGGGTCAGATGCCTGACACATAACAGACACACAATGAATCTTTCAGTGAATATAAATATAGCCATCTATGAATTTTTCAGTAAGAAAACATCTAACTTCTCCCAAACCTTTCATGAAATAGGACAACTGTCTTCTCTTTGGACCATATTTATAGCCAGAATGACGACTTTGAAAGAGTATAACATCTAGGTCATATCCTTGATAACATTTCAGGAAGTTGGTAGCTGAATGCGTCAGTTGTAAAGCACCTATGTGCTGCCATTGCGTACTGAATCCATTACTGTACTGTAATGTACTGTATATACATTAATTCAGTCCTGACCATTCATGGTAGCTTTTTAGCTCTTTTTTTGGTAAAGAACCTGAGGCTTAGGAATTTGCCCCAGGTCACACAGCTAGCAAGTGATGAAGCCAAACTAATACAATGTGCAAGATCAGGACTAGATTTTATTCTAAATGAACTAAAAAATGAGGTTGGCTGGAACTCAGATTTCCCACAGGGCTGAAAAAATGATGAAGGCAGCAAATAACTTGTCCACCTCAGACTATGGGTATGCAGTTTTAACAATATAAACGAAAAACCAGCCTTGTTCCTGTTCAGTTTAAATAACTGCACACATTGTTGCCATCTTGTCAAATAACAGACTCATCATTCAGTTTGAAGCACTGTTTTAAAATAACTTCTCAAATTTAACTCATGTGGATAACAAGGTAGTTTTGCATTTTAAAAAAAGCCACCACCTAGTCTTGTAGACAGCTCAGAGTTTAGGCCGCATATTGGACATAGTGATCACAGGATTACTATTGTAGGACTTGCATTATCCTTTCAATGAACACGAGTTTTCCAATTCAAAATTAAGTTTATTAGCGGTCTCAGAATAATTTTTAAAAGACTGAATTTTCTTTTTCACTTCTATTTAGAAAAATGACTACAAGCAATGACAAAAATAATCATTTAAATGGGATTTCTCTCCGGAAATTTTTTGTAAAGATTTTAAGTGCAGGCTTTTCATCCTTTTCTCTATCCTTTTACATTAAAAAAAAGGGGGGTGGGTTTGGAATATGTCAACCTTTACTCAGCTTGCTACACAAAGCCTTTGCCTTTTCAAGTTCTAGATGTAATGCCAAGACTCATCTTCCAAACTTCTGGTCTTAATCAAGTCCATGGGGAGCCTGGCTAGAGAGCCTTGGGTGACAGTTTCTAAAGAAACCGCTGTTAATCCAAGGTCAGTCACAATCCTAACTTTAAACAGTAGATGGCTGACTGTATCGCTTAGGACATACACCAGGCTGAGGTGAAAAGAGCAAGTCAGACCTCCCTCGTCTGTTCGTAGTGAATCATACCAGCAGCTGCGCTTACGTTCCTTCCCCGCGAGCTCACTGTGCAGAGTACCACCATACCACCTCGATCACTGAACTCACTGTCCAGCCATGATGGTAGTCACTTAAAGGTTATCACTGGACTAGATTATTTTCCTTAAGTAACAAGTGAAATTGTTTCATTTAATAGCAGTTTACACCTATTAACAATTCAATATCTCCATCTCTTCTTTTTGAGCCTATACTTTTAGGCAAATAGGTTAAAAATAGAGGAGCAACATCTGTATTGTAAATGTGTGCTTTATCACTTCCTCATGAACTTCCTGGAAAATTGCTGTTCCTGAATATTTAGTTTCCTTGAGAAGAAATTTTACTTAACTGTTGTATACCACGTGTACTAAGAAATTTCTCTTTTTAGCCTTCATTTCATTGTATGGGTTTCACTCTCTAGGTATTTAAAGAAGAAAAGGGAAAAGACAAAGTATAAAAGCATGCCCTGTGTCAGCAACCTAAACCTTCTAATATTATCAATGCTGACTAAGTAATTTCTGAGAATTGAATACATCGTTACACTTCTATTTGTGCTCTGCCAGGGGCTTTTCCCTAACCACTAATTGCAAGTGAAGGTCGAGAGCTTTTGTGAAAGGGGGAGGTAGAACACAAGTAATGTGCTGGTATGCAGCCAGGTGTCAGTGTACTTTACAATGGAGGAAAAGAGGATTATAGGGAGATTTTTGTTTCAGCCTCTAGTCCAACCACTTTTTAAAAGACTTATAGAAAACAGCTTCAACCAGAACTGTGGTACTGGGGAAGGGATGACAGGGGGAGTGGTAAATACATCCAGTAAAATTCAGCAATAAAAGAATACCCACACAGGTCCACAGAATACAAAGGGACAAGGAACGCCCTGAGCCGTAAGTGGATCAAGGTTTAGGGTTGTCAGGGCGCAGAGGATTAGCCACTGAATGGCTTCAGTGATAATTCTGAAACCTGTTCCAATTTGTCTGGAGTATATTCTTCTCCTGGACAGGTCAAAGATTGTGCTTAAAAAATGTCATTAGAAGGTAACAGCTTTCTAAATATTCGTTTGCCTCTTGCTTCCAGGTGATTTCCTTTTGGTTGAAAATCAGCAGTGTAAACCATCCAGGATGGGAGGACGGTCTCCTGATGTGGGGGGCAGACGAGGCGCTGCATGAACTTACACAGTAAGCAAGAGTCTGCACATCCCGGTCTTTCCCTGACCACTTGGCATCTCTGACCTAACAGAGACATCAGTTCACTTCCTCTGGAAGAATCCAGTAATAGACACTTGTCTATTGGCTTTGCCCAGAACAGCAGTCCCTTTCTTGGGGCCCTTTCGTTCCTCTTTGAACTCTTTTCTCATAGTCGTGGTGGTGGGTCTTTGTATGGAAGATGTCTTCACCTTACGTTCCTCTTCACTATCTGTGCAGGACTCACTCTCATAGACTTTTTCAGTCACTGGTTGAATAAGAAAAAAAATGGTACATGAGTTGGTTGAGTCATTTAGAACACAATTCTATCAAGAATGAGAGGTCTTGTTCACCCAGATCCCCTCAAGCCCTCTAATCAAGGGAGGTGTGCTCATCTACAACAAAACTTTTTCTCACTGGGAGATCAGATCCAGCTTCAGGTAGGAAGTATATGGTATCTTGAGCTGACACAGCCTCTTTGTTGGGGCTCAGAATCAATATTCACTCTTATTCCCACACTGCTATATCACATGCCTTTAAATTGGCCGTTATCATTTGACTGTCCAAATCCTGCATCTGGGTCCTGGGCCTATGCTGGCTAACTTCCTGAGATATAATTGGAACTGTCTATCTCCAATACTTATATGCTGAATGACTGCTTTGATTTCACCTCCCTGACCCACAGTGTCTGCCTCATTTCACTGCTCGTTTTCCTAGTCTTAATCTCTGCTCTATTTGCCAGTCTCCATCCTGTCTAGCCAGGTTCACAGTCATGGACCCTCCTGACTAGCTCTATCCTGATTTCACCCATTCTCTGCACATCTTAAGTACAGAGAATTGGAGATTACATAATTGTTTGGTTCTTAGTTCTGAACAACTGCTAATTAACCCAAGATTTAGTAGTGGTCCACATCATGAAGATAATTGTCCCACGTAAACCCTATCAAATGACAAACTTAGTTTCAAGGAAGAAAAATGATAAAATGAGAAATATAGTTACCAATTCTTACTTCCTATTAGCCAAAGGCATATTTTACCTTTTCCCCTGCCAATAAAACTCACTGAACCTTCCATAATGAAAACTCTGAAAAAATCATACCAGTGAGCAGTCATTATAAGGAAGCCCCAACAGACAATGGCTTCCAACAATGATGTCACAGAACTGATTGTCTCTTTCCAATATTACTGCTATGCACATACCAACCACAAGAAATAGTACAATGTCACCTTTCTATGACTTTAGAGAGCTGAAGCAGCTGTATAACCAATGTCTTCTAAATTCTATCTCAGCCTTCCTAGAAGCATACATTTTGGAATCAAATATCTATGTTCTAATATCTAATCTGCCATTTATATAATCTCACACTTTAATGTGCATCGAAATCATCTGGAGAGCTTGTTAAAATACTGGTTAGTGGGCTCTATTTCTAGAGTTTCAAATTCAGTAGATCTCGGATGTACCTGAGAATCTACTTTTCTAACACATCCTCAGGTGATGCAGATGTGGCTAGTCTGGGGACCACACCTTGAGAAGCACTTTTCTCTCCTCTCTGTAAAATGGAGATACAGTCTCACAGAACATACAAATGCACTTTGTAATCTTTTGCAAGCCCGCTTCAATGCTATTTTTTCCCCTCACAATGGGCCATGCTGGAGGTCAATTGGCTATTGCCATTGGAGCATTCTTTCACTTTATCCCTCCAGTGCCATTAAGGCTGTATAATGAATAGTCCCTTCCTTAGGAGTTCCTAGGATTTGTCATTACTTTCAAGAGCCTAGAATTTTGCTGACTCTTGCCAACTTAGAGGCTAAAAACACTGATAAATGTGAAATATGTATTAAGTGTTCTCAAAGGCGTTCCCATTCAGTGGTGCTCCACAGACCAGAGGGCTTTAGAATTTCTCATGACCTTGTTGGAAATGCAGAATCTTGGGTCCTACACCAGGCCTACTGAATGAGAATTTGATATTTAGCAAGATCTTCAAGTGATGCATATACTTAGCAAAGTTTGAGAAATGTTGTTTTAAGATACATAGGGAATTTTATTCATTAGGTCAGCAATTACGATCCCATAACACCATCTCCATCTGGTACCTAACATCAAAAGCATTATGTAACTAGATTAACTGGAACAAAGTTATGAGCTGTTATTTACTCAATATCTCAAAGTCTGAAGAGCCATCTACAGAAACAGAATAGAAACTACTAGTCGGTGGTATAGCTTTCTTCCTATGTAAGACATGTTCTATATTCAAATGACAGCATGTCTATAATATTAAACTCCAGCATCAATTAGCTTATTTCATTACTTATTAAAGAAACCACTGTTTTGTCTCATTGCCAATTATGTGCAATGCACTGCTTGGGGGAGTTAAAAACCAGTCAAGGCAGCACCAACGAAATTTCTTAAACAGCATACTTGGTATACATTATAAACTACAAGGAGCGTTTCTATATTCAAAGCTGTAGCTACCTCAAATTACAGGACAAAGGAGATTTCAATTTAAAAATACAGAATCTTTATTTTAGCTGGACAACAGGCCACTTTTCTAAAAAGCCCAGTTCAAATGGGTTACATCAGAATTCTTTTCCATCAACTGTTTTGTTCTTGGAAATCCACCTGGTCCAGAAGTCCAGCAAAAACTTATCTCAGGGGCCCTTCAACAAAACTCACAAAAAGCAAAAAGGTCAGCATTGTAGACCCACAGACGAATTCTGATCCAGCACAGGACAGGGCAAGATCCCTGTGCCGATACATCTGGAACAGTCTGAGCAGAGAGAGGAAAGCAGAACTCCTTTGTTGAAGCCAAGATCCATTAGGTTGAGCTTGGACTAAAAACCTTTTTTTAAAAAAAAAGTGCTACGTGAGCACAGTTTTCACTGTTGCATCCAAGTCTCTAACACTCCTGTCTGGAGACAGGACTGAAAAAAGTCCACATCCCATACCTGGCCAAAACCTGAGTACTGTGTTTTGAACAAAACAATAAGTAATTAGCCACGAATTCCCTATCAACTCTCACAAAGATATATTTGATATTTTTCTTTGGGGTAGAAGTGGGAAAAAAACTAGCACTGATGCTTTTATCCTCTTAAATTTAAAAGAAAAAATAAGAATTTCAACAGAAAATGTATTACCACCAACAGTCAATTAAACCAAGAGGCTTGAAAATACGCTGTTAGAAGACTGAAAAAACAGACTACTTTAAGTCAAGAATTCATAGGTTCACAATAAAACTGGCACTGAAAAGACAATTTCCACATGTAAGAACTTTTATTCCCCAATCACATGCTACTATTAAAATGGCAGAGGCCCCTTCAGATGAGGAGGAGGTAGGGAATAATGGGACAAGGCTCATAACTGATGTTTTTACTGATTTTAACAACCACATTGCCTAGGAAAACCTGATTTTTCAGAGTCAATATTTTTAAGACAAAAATTTTAAAAAGAAAAATCAAGAAAGGGAAAAAATACTTCTTTGGAGAGCCAAGCTGTAACAGGTGCCACAGGAAAGAAGAAGTGACAATTATGGGTTATCCAACTAACAAGAGGTGGAAGAGGCCAAACCTACAACTCTTTCAAATATAGAAATATGGTACCAGGGTCTGCGTAGCCAGCCCATCAAGCCTCAAGGCTAAAACCTAAAAGCCCCCAAAGAAGTCTGGTTCTGTTGTGGAAAGGGTAGAACAAGCTAAAGAATCAGCCAATGACTCAAAGCCTGAATTATTTTTTTAAATGTTAAATACACACTTTCCAGTTTTATTGACATAATTAAAGTACACCATGGTATAAATTTAAGGTGTACAGCATAATGGTTTGACTTACATATAAATGATTACTGCTATAAGTTCAGTTAGCATCCATCACCTTATATAGGTAAAAGAAAAAGAAAACACAAAAGAAAAAAAATTTTTTTCATTGTGAAGAGAACTCTTGAGATTTCCTCCCTTCACAACTTCCCTATATCATACAGTCATCACGCTGCACATAATTCCTTGGTACTTATCTTGTAACTGGAAGCTTGTACCTTTTGACCACCTTTCCCCTCCCTGCTACCCGCTGCCTTTGGTAATCACAAATCTGATCTCCTTGTTTATGAGTTTGTTCCATATGTAAATGAGATCATATAGTATTTGTTTGAATGATTTATTTCATTTACTACAGTACCCCTGAGATCCATCCACGTTGTTGGAAGTGGCAGGATTTCCTGTTTTTTTAACGGCTGAATAATATTCTGTTGTGTGTGTGTACATGCACATTAAAGTTTGAGGCATGCTACTCTCTGTATATATACATATCACAACTTCTTTATCCACTCATCTGTCAATAGACACTTAGGTTGTTTCATAGCCTAAATTATATTCCCCTCTAAAGAACATGATTTTACCTAACATGGTTTACAAACAGGAAACATTAAGGAAGTGATTTGGAAGAATCATACCTCTCTGAAAAATAAATGGGACAAAATACCAAAAACCCTTGACTCTTCAGAGTCTTATCACCTATAGGAGCTTCTTTTCCACTGTTCAAATGTATAAAATGACCATTCTAAAAAAAAACAAATGTTTCTCAACATCTATAACATTTTAAGTTGGTATCATAGTTTCCATCTTGAAAGTTTCTAGATATATTATCTTACCTGAATCTTCACAACCCCACATGTAGGCAAAACAGATGTTTTACTTCCATTCCACAGCTCAAGAAACTCCCTTCCAGAGGTGACATACTTTTATCCAAAATCTCCAAGCTTAGTTTTAGAGTGTATAGCTCTAACAATAACCCAGGTGTTCGAACTTTAGTTGTAGCAGTCTCTAAACTCTGCTACTCCACATCATTTGGGGTGAGTCACATACATATTAAAGTTAGGGGTGTGATGCTTTATAAAGGATTGTGGTGCCTCTCTATGGTAATAACTCTATCTCTGGATTTGGAGCCAAAAATTTTTCTTACCTATGCAGTCGTCTTCATCCACAAAGGTTTTAGATTTCAGCACACGCTTTCGTTTTCTTCTGTTTTCTCCACTTATGCTCTAAAAGGTCAGAGAAAGGGCAGAGATTACAACATTAAGATGACCAATGAAACTATAGAGAAAAATAACAAAAGCTTTTTAATTTATAACCTCCACTATTTCATAATAAAATGTTGAACAAAGAATTCTACACATTTCCTTTTAGGGGGCCAGCCCTACCACACATATGAGTTATGCTCATTGTAGGTGCAGGCTTGACATTACATCATTTATAAGAAAAAAATTAACATGTTGAACAAAAATCTATGTTCATTCAGTCAACAAATTCTGCTGGGTAGTCCAAGCACCATGAGTTAAAAAGACCAGTAGGACAAGGGCCTTAATGGAGAAGAAAGAAAAAGAAAAAAGACCACTATAATCCACTGTGGAAAGGTCTTTAGTAAAGAGCAGCGGCAGATATTATGGGAGCACACAATGAAGGCCCCTAATCCAGATCAGAAATGTCCATGACATCTGCCCTTGTGGTAGATACTTGTTATTTCAGCCTTGATGCTGCAACATTACAACCATCTAATTTAGTCTCAGAATGGTATTACTAATTTCCTTTTATTCCCACTGGTCTTTAATCCTATTTCCTCTTCAGCTAATGAAGAAATTAGTGTAAAATTTAAGTGAGTCTTAATATAATGAGCTAAGGAAAACAGCCATAAGAAAATAAACTTGTCAGCATCCATCTTCTCAACTCTTCATTATCTGCACTAACAGATGCAGCTGAAGATCACTCCAAACTACACTTCCCCATTTGATGCCAGCTCTTCTCATCTGGCACTTTTCCAGAAGAGCTTCTGAAAATCAACCAACATACATAAGCTGTTTGTTCTATATCTTTCACACACTTTGCTCTGATTCAGGCAAGACCTTATTTTGCACAGTCCCAACATGAGTTGGAAGGCACAGCAGCCCTGATGCTGGAAGTCATGAAAACAAAACAGCTCCCAAGATCCAGCTCTCCAACCTTCCTGAGACTTTGCCCTACATCTGAAATCTCACTTAAGATGAGAAGAGGGGGAATGTCCATTCTGTATAACCTATAGGTGAGCAGAACAAGACAAAAGCCATCTACTGGCATCTGTGAAGTATACATCAGAGAACTGATTTAACATAGTAGTTTTAGGTCCTTGGGTGAAAAAGGACACATGGAAAAGCAACCATCCCAGTAAAGTTGTACCTTGACAGAAGGAGGCTCTGGCTCAGTCTTTGGCACTGGTTCAAGAGGTGGAGATATGGGAGGAGGTGGGGATGGTGACTCAGCTTCATAAGCCCCAGGAGAATCTGGTATGACTGAAATAATGAACCAAACTTAGATAAGAGAATTAATGCACTATCTGCTACATCACCTTCTCCACTGGCTAAGTTCCCATATCCAACAAACGACATTTTGCAAGCACTAACTATAGAAAACCAAGGACTCTGTAGTTATATATCTATATATATCTTTAAAATACATATTTTATTCATTTTATACAAAATCAGAGAATCAAGAATTATTAGAGTTGGGATATATTTTAGAGATTATCTTAGCTAAACTTTATTTTACAAATAAGTCAGGGTATGAAGTTGTTTTATAAATATCCACTGATCATCTACTAAGTCATGCATATCACTTATGTTATTTCACTTTATCCTCACAACAACCCTCAGACAAATATTATTATTCATACATTAGAGCTGAGTAACAGGTTCGGAGAAGTAAACTCCTCAGCCTTACTACAAGTATCCCGTGCTGCCTTACTATTCAGCACCACACATTTTCTCTTAAGATCAAGTAAGTGGAGATAATCTTCAGATTATGCCAGAGTCTCTGTGATTGTGGTCTGAGGATTACTTGCAATCACCTGAGATGTTAGCCTGAAACTTTCCATCTGATGTTAGAAGAATAAATGTTGGGGAGTGGGAGAATCATCTTTGGAATGACCATAATTATAGCTCTAACAATTAAGACTTGCTACTTCCAGTGATTGCCCCACTGATGAGGCTTGTTCTGCTACACAGATTATCAGAAAAGAACACTTTTAGGAAACAATGCTATCAAAGTGGTATCACCCGAAAAGAAGTACAGGAGGGATCCCATCATTTCTGAATAGTTCCAGAAATAACGGTCTCAGTATGAGGCCCATGAGAATCCTCAGCTGACTTATTGCTTAATCACCACAAAGATTTTGCTAGTCAAGGGATTGGGTAGCTGCTTAGCCTCACCTGCTCCCTGAATCTCCCAGCTGTATTCAAATTCTTAGCCCAAGTCTTGGATCTGAAATTCTCCCAACTGATTAGGTCAGTGTTTAAAATCATGATGGAGGGTTCAAGGCCAAATGACCTAAAGAGGTGATGCAGAACAAGAACCAGAATGAAACAAATTATACACTTCATGTATGAAATGGGTCCCCAAACTTTATAAGCTCTGGGACAAAAGAGACAAACATAAAAAGAAAGTGGTCTAGCTATTAGCCCAGCTCTGGGACACTAGAAGATGTTGGGTGCTCAAGCAAGCAAAAGAAAAGTCAAGTCAAACCACTGAAGTAGGCACCCATTTTTCTAGGTACAGCTATTAAGAAAGCTATGTCACAGTGGCAGCAGAAAAGTTTATGCAGTGAGGAAGCTAAAGAAAAAGAATTTTGAATACTCACAGTAATCAATTTAGGAATACTTATTCTACTTCCAGTTCTGTAACCACTAGACTTAACCAAAGAAAATACTTAATCCTAATGGTACCAAGACCCTTCTCACTGCCCTGGATGGAACTGTTTATCTAGATTCCCCCACTCTAGACTCTAAGCTCTATAGAAGCAGGGGTACCATGATTTCTCTGGCATTGAACGCACAGTCAACATTCTTTTATAGAAAGGAAAACAATCATTTTCTGAACTAAATTTGGAGTGAGGGGCTTCTTGGTTAAGAAAGACTAAGCATATAACTTCCTCTCCCTTCCAAACACTCCCAAAGAGAAAAATTATAATGATGATAAAGGAATGAAATACTGTAATGCCCTCATAACAACAAAGAGAACAGAAGAGGAGCCAAGAGCACTTAATAGTAAGAAATTTCAACAAATCCCTAGAAGATGGAAGGCAGATGGGAGAAAGCTGACAAAAGGAGTTTTAGTCAATTAGATGAGTCAGACAGAAGAGGTTACTATCTATTAGAAAACTTCTATTTTATCAGATTTTTGAAATTGTACATAGGTATTTAAATTTTCTTAAAGGACTTCAAGAAAATTAGAATGAGGAAAATGGGAATTTTCTGGTCTTTGCAAAAATTAATCATTCATTCTCATAACCCCAAAAAGCCATTCTTTACTATTATTTGTTTTATACAACTGAGGTTCAAATAGATTAAAAAAACAATCTTGCCACACTCATATGCTAGAATCCAAGTCTGTCTGCCTTAGTGTTTATTATTAAACCATGCATTCTCTCTCATATTGACATAGGCCTAAGGAATGTTTGATGTACTGGGTACAGCTTAAAAATACTTGTGATGAATTTGCAGCATTTCAGATGAAAAGTATCAAGTAGTGAAACATCACTCATCCCAGGAAAGCACCCTTTGTTGAGGCAGAATAAGACTGTGGTAAAACCAATTTCAGGGATTCAGCAGTGTAACCACTGTTTATCAGAGAGTTTTCTGGCAGAAAATGGTAATTAGAATTCTTGGAAATCATTCATAGGTTCCTAGGAGATTTTTTTAAAACTACCTATCTTAACCTGAAAAATGGGGTCATTTGTTTAACATTCTCCATAAGCAATTTGCAAAGACTGAAATGTTAGCAAAGACTTCAACATACTGATTAAAAAAATTTCTTCCTAACAGTGTAGATGATAATCCTAATGTTATTTCTTTTTGGGTCTGGCTTTCTCTTGCTTTACAAAGAGATTATATAGAATTGCTAAAGGTACTTATGACACTGCCAGGGAAAAGGACAAAGGAACACCTTAACTGAACACCTCAATAGGAAAAGTGGGGTGAACAATAAGAAAACCTACTCTGTGTCAAGTACTGTCCTGGCAATTTTGACACATAATTTTATTTGATGTTCATAAAAAGCCTACACAGTTTCTAATAACATCCCCATTTTAGAGATGAGGAAATAGGAATTGAAGTAACTTGTCTAAGTGTTACAGAGTAAGTGATGGAGGTCAGATTTATACTCAGTCTGACTCCAAAGTTCCTGCCCTTCTTCTGTTAGCTTATCTTACAACACTGTCCACAACCTAACACTGGAAGAGCCTGTGCCATTCTCTTTCAACAAGGATGCTACAGATTCTTCATCTTATCAATGTTACTTATATTGTGTGGTACACCACCAACACCCTTGATGCCTACAATATAACCTGTTTCAAAAGAGTCACATGAATGGAACATCTCCAGTTTATTTTTTAAAATGGTCTTTGATGATATGTGCATATTAATAATCCTTATTCTCTCTTTTTGTGTTTGTTATTTTGGCAAATTACAAGAAAATGACAGTTCTGGTCAGAAGGTTAAAGTATATTTTAAACAGAAATAGGTGCTATGTGTGTCTCAATGCTAGGATTACTACTGTCATTGTAATAAATTACCATAATAAATTACCTTTTAGCTCTTTGAGATCATAAGAATTGAACCCTGCTATAGACTGAATGTTTTTCCCCAAAATTCATATGTTGAAGCCCTAATTCCTAATGTAATAGTACTTGGAGGTAGGGATTTGGGGAGGTAACTGAATCATGAGAGTAGAGCCCTCATGAATGTGATTAGTGCCCTTATTAGAAACAAAAGAAAGGTAATTCCTCTCCCTATCATGTAAAGATACAGCAAAAAGATGCCCTTCTGCAAACCAGGAAGAGACCTCTCAACAGAAATGAATCAGCTGGCACCTTGACTTTGGATTTCTCAGCCTTCAAAACTGTGAGGAATAAATTTCTGTTGTTTAAGTGACCCTGTCATCTTTGGTATTTTTGTTATAGCAAACTGAAAAGACTGAGACAATCTCACTAACCAAAAATTAATAGCAATGCCCACCTTCATCCTCACTGCTATCAGACTCAGGAAGTTTGATTCTTTTTCTCTTTTTCTTCATGTTTTCAGCTTCTTTTGTCTCATCATCAGATAACTCCACTCGCTTCCCCCTGACGCCATCCAGGAAAAATTTAAGCACATTATACAAAATAAAAATATACTTGTGAAGCTAGTTATGTGTCTTGCTTCATAACTCATGGTCTTAATTCCAGAGGATAGAAAAGTCAAAGTAGACTAATAAGGTTTCTTTATAAGGCTAATTGACCATGACTAGGTCACTTCATGGGGTTACCAGAATAAAAGTTTTCTCTAGCTATCTAAAGACCACTGGAATTAAGGTTATCAGGTTATCAAGAATCTTTCTGAATTCTTACTTCCTCTATTGGCTTTTCAATAATTCAACAAGCATTAAATAAGCAGCTATTATCTACATATATGAGGCTCTTTACTAAACACAAAATCGAGAAAATATTGTTCTCAAGAAACTCTGGCTGAAAAAACAAATATAAACACTACTAACTAATACAATGTGATAAATTTTACTGGACAAATGTTATGGTACATGACTTGCTTGAAAATTTTAAAAGCAGAAGTTCATCAAACAGAAAAAGTTGACATTTTTAAAGAGAAAGAACAAAATAAGCAAAGGCACAGACATAAGACCTTAAGGTGATTCTAATGATGTAATAAAAAACTCACACTCCATTTTGAAATTATTTAGCTCCTCTAGATATTCCATCACACTATTCATTCAATCTATAAATAATTTACCAAGGGCCCACTGTGTGTTAGAGACATAGTTTTTATCTTCAAGTACTTTCTTATGTAACTTTAAATATCAACTTATTTTTCTACCTTAAGCTAGGAAAAAAAATCTCAAAATAAGTAGAAGGAAATAATAAAGAGCAAAAATCAGTGAAATAAAAATAGGGAAAATTAACAAAGTTTTAAAAGCCATTATTTTGGGGAAGAAAGTAATAAGTCTTTATAAGACTAATTTTAAAAAGATAAAAATATATATTACCAGTGTTAGCAATGAAAGAATGAAGAAATTTATAGTGATAACTAGATACTCAAAGAATAAGGCTATATTATAAACAACTTTAAGCCAATAAACTCAACAACTTAGATAAAACAGATAATTTCTTTAAAAATACAACCAAATTAACTCCAAAACAAGACAATTGGAATTGCTCTATTTAAAGAAATAAAATTCATTTAAAATAAAAACCTTCCCAGAAAAAGAACTCCAGACCCAAATTCACTTCTTTATCAAACTTTTAAGAACTATATCATACAAAAACTATTTCAGAAAACAGAGAAGCAAACTCCTCCCAACTAATTTTAAGAAATTAACTAATACTAAAACCTGATTCATATGTTAACAGAAAATAATTTATCTATTGCCCTCATAAAAGTAGAGGCAAAAAATCCTTATAATATTAACAAATAGAATCCAATAATATATAAAAAGGATAAGACATCACAATCAAGTACGGTGGTTTATCCCAAGAATGCAAGGTTGGTTTTACATTTGAAAACCAATCTGTAATACACATTAACAGGAACACTATATGATCATCTCAAAAAATGAAGAAAAAGCATCTGTCAAGATTCAATACCTATTCATGATAAAACCTCAGCAAACTAGGAATGGAACTTCTATCTCATAAAGGGCATCTACTAAAAATATATAGTTAAATTACATTTCATGGTAAAATACCAAATGCATTCCTGGAAATAACCATCAACAATGAGTTTTGTATCCATGACTGGGGATGTTTTAATCCATCTATATCGTGATATACATGTTCCTAGGAGGTGAAGCCCACTGGACAGAGCCTTGACCCTCTGAAACATCAGCAATCTGTTGATGTTTTCTTTTAGAGTAGCCCCAACCTTGCCACAAAAGTCAAGTGTTTCTGGGCCTATCAGTGCTGACAGTGTCCTTTAGAATTTCTTTCAACAGACTAATTCCTACCAACTATGAGGTAGTGTCTCAAATTCCTGGATCCATTTTTAACAGCTTGTATGCTCTTTATTTTCTTTTCTAATTACATTTTACCACTTGAAAAATAAACTCATTGATATAAAAAGAAAACAAAGAACTTTTTCTCTGAAATTTGACTGGAAAGAGTAACCCCCTCATTTGCAATCTGAAGTGAAAAACAGACAGACAATCAGGCAGACTTTTGCCATGTCTACAGATTTAAAACTAAGTAAAAAGACAATTGATTAAAATCAATGGGGCCCCAAAACTGACTTTGGGCTCTATATTATCTAAACTGGCCATTCCTGTTCTACTTCACTAGATAAGATATTGAGCTTCATCCCTCACTTTGGTTATACAGCAGTATCCTTAAGGCATTAAGTAGATTTAGTGCTTAACTGAAAACTGCCTGCTGTCAATAAGCCCAAACAGACCTTCTCACCCCCAGGGGAAACACTCTATCCCGACAAGTGACAAAATTTTCCTACCTTTTTTTCTCCTGCTGCTGCATCTTAACAGGCTCTGCTTTTTTGCTGGATTTCTTCAGGCCTGCAGGGGCTGCCAGCTTTGGTTCAGTGACAGACACTAGAGGTTGTTCCACTATTTTTCCTTCTGTCACTGCTTGTTCTGAATCCAAATTAACTTTAAGTTTATCTACAAATAAAGTATAGCAGACGATATATAATCCCATCATGCAATATTAATCTATTATTCCTTTGACAGTCTACTGAATGCCAGGTAATGTTAGAGGCAGAAACTAAAGGGATAAAAAAACAGTCCCTGTCCTAACAGAGCTCATAGTCTAATCAGAGAACATTTCTCCTTTCCAACTACCATTCTAGGTAACCTACCACTCTAGGTAACTGTTTTCATTTCTGCGTCCTGCTAATCCCTCATTATATCGCAGCCCCCAGGGCAAATGACAGTAAAACAGAGCTTAGAAAAAACAAATACAACTTTATGAGTATCATCATTCTCATTTGTTGGAGGAGGAAACTAAGAGTCATAGGGATTAAAAGATTTCCCAAGAGCACACAGTTTATAAATAATGACAACAGAAATTTCTACTAAGATTTTATTTTCTTTCTACTATAGTCTATCTGTTGAAATCTGGATACTTTCATATATTAATTGAAAGACTACTTTGGAATCAGAAAAGTTTGGTTCAAATCCTGCTTTACTCAGGGCAAGCGATTTTATCTAAAAGTGGCATTCTCTCTTGCACTTTTACCACTGTTGTTTTCAGGTATCAGTACTTCTCAAACTTTCCCACCAAACTGTATAGGAGAGTAAACATATATTTCCTACAGGGGTACAGTGACTCAAAAAAAAAAAAGTTCTCTGAAGTTGCATGTCTATCTTTAAACTTTATGCAAATTATGCATTCTATTACATAATTTATCATTTTGATAACAACTGTTTTATAACTAGGAGGAAAAACCTCCAAATATTTCCTACCTACCTCATTGGTTAAGGAAAGAGGGCTACAGCATCAAGTCTACCAATTTCAGGAAACTGATCTGAATTAAAATACCATTGACCAAACTGATTCAGCATCCAGAGTTTTACTGTCTTGGTTTCACAGCATTTTGAGAACTCCAATTTATACAGATATGCAGCTATACTGGCTAATTAGCTGCTGGTAAAGAGGTAGTAGTTCACTGTAACAATTTCAAGCAACTGTTAAGGAAAACTTAATCACATTTTCTTATTACTTGAATGATCAAGTTACTTGTATCATCTGACTAAAAGCATTTCATTTTTATATTCAAGAAAATATGAAACCCTTTCTTTAAGCAAAGAAAGATAACATGACTTTAATTTTGTCACAATGCCACAGATTTTTAGCATAAAAAGCACTAAGGTTTTTGTTACTGAGATATAATTCACACAGCATAAAGTTTACCTTCTTAAAGTGTACAGTTCAGTGTGCAACCATCACCATTATCCCATTTTAGAATATTTTCATCACTCCCTTGACAACCACTACTACACTTTGTCTCTATATATTTTCCTATTCTGGACATTTTGTATAAATGGAATAAAAAAATATGCGGCCTTTTGGCTTTTCATTTCTCAAAATGTTTCAAGGTTCATCCATGTTGTAGCCTATATCAGTACTTCATTCTTCTCTATTCCAAGATGTGGTTATATATTTGTTTATTCCATTCATCAGATGATGGACCTTTGGGTTGTTTCTACTTTCTAGCTATTATGAATAATGCTGTTATGAACATTTGTGTGCAAGTTTTTGTGTAGACATACAGTTTTAATTCACTTGAGTAGACACCTGGGAGTGGAATCACAGGGTACCTCTAGATTTAACTTTTCACAAAGTATTGCCAGTTTTTAAAGCAAGCACATTTTACATTATCCACAGCAATGTATGAGAGTTCAATTTCTCCACATCCTTGCCAACACTTGCTGTTGTCCAACATTATTTGTAAGTGGTTCAAGTCCCCACAATCAACTCACTTCATCTAACTCTCAAGCTTCATTTTCACTGTAATTATCTTGTTGTGCATTAAATAAAAATATTCATAATTTAACTAAACATTCAGACTTTAAAAAACATCAGTTAAATAAATCAACTTTATAAGCCATTTTTTAATTAGGTAAATATTTGTTTAAACCAGGTTTCCCTCTCCCTCTATTACATTCTACCGTAACACTCTTTTTACAATAATTAACTTTTTTTTAGTATTTGTCTGTCCCTGACAGTAGAAAATAAAAGTCACGAGAGTAGGGACCTTCTTTATCTGTTTTCTCCATTGTAGCACCAATGCATAATAGTGCCAAGCACAGAGTAGATGCTCAATAAATTATTGCTACATAAAATACATGAATAAGTAAGTGTATACTTCTGTATAGTTTGAATTTTCCTCTTCTGAGCCCTCCTGAAGCACCGATGTCATCTGCCATTTGGTATTTTCTAGAAGCTGACTTTTTTTAATATATATAATTAGCAAATATTCATGTCTCAGGTATTTAAAAAATAATAATTTAAAATTTCCTTGGTTTTAGGGTTACAAATGTATAAAAAACAGCAAATAAGCATGTGGAACTCATCGAAGTTGCCAAGAAACCTCACTAACTGATTGGGTTCAGTCAAGCAGTAACACAGGCCAGTGACATTAGCATGATCTGTTTTCACAGAAGTAGAAAACACTCCTTGTTGCCTGTAATAATAAAATCGTGTTTTCCAATAACCTGAAAGTATCAAATTTTCCATATAGTTTCAGAACACAAAAATGCTGATAGCTTTATGGCAAATAAAATGTTATCACTCCAACCCCTCCCCAGCCACCAATTTGACCATTACAGAAAGCAGAATTCTGACTAATTTGCTTGCAAAGGCACATAACAAAACACATTCTTTGTAAAATCTTTGTAAAACTGATGCTCCAAGAAAGCGTGCCATAATTATCCTGTGGTTCCTGTATTCTTCCTGGTATTCTACCACACACCTCAGGGGATATTTACTTGATATGAGAAGTATAAAAATATGTGACTATTGGTTCCTTCAATAAGAAAGAATTCTCATTTAAAAATTTTCTAAATAAAGGAGATTTTGCTATCTCAAAAAATAGATCTTTTTAAATGGTCTCTACTATCTGGGCCCTTCTAATTCACACTGAGGTCTAATTCATTACTATGAGTAATCTGCAAAAATAACTAAAGAAAGGCAAAACTATGCTTTCACAGTCTCTTGGAAGACGGGTAATAATAGTCACACCAAGCAAATTGAACCCAGCAGTCAAAATATTAACCTTAACACTGCTTAACCAGGCAGCCTCCCTTTTGTTCTAATCCCCATTTTCAAGAACTCTATGAAACCAATATTTCTTTTCAAAGGAACATTAAACTACACTCTAAGAGATCTAAACTGAACCCAGCCTACACATGAAATCCACTTGTGATTTGGTTGCTTTTATCAATATATTGGTCAGTAGACTGAAAACTTATGTTAGGATTCAGGCATGTTACATGGTAATGTCTTAGGTGGGTAAAAATGAGGCAAAGGGGCTTTCCCCTCAAATATATGTTATTATAATAACATTCACATATTAATAGTCAAAGGAAGTAAGAACATGCTTACTCATAGCAGCTTTTCCAAAAAAATTGCTCAGCACATTCCCTTTCCCTGGTGCCTTGTTGCCTGATGAAGATGCCTAAAAGCATAGAAAAAAAAAAACATATATAATTTTTTTCCTAGGGTTAAGGTTGCTCTTCAAGTAGCAGTCTCAAAAAATCTCAATAACAGAGCACACTGTTCTGATGGTACAGTATTTATATCATTGTGCCAAAATGTGTAGGCATTAGATATAAGAACAAATCCAGACTAGACAGTATTTGATGTTAATCTCCAAAGCTTAGTTTCTCATAGTTCTTATAAAATTATTATCCATGAATGTGTCTAAACTTTCCTTGAGTATATTTAAAAACTACTTATTTTGACAGAATTAAAACAGATCAGAGGCAGTATGGTACACGATGCGGGAAAACCTCCAAACTACAAACATTACATTTGTAGTCAATAGATGTGGATTTGAATGCTGGTTCCACCACTTAATAGCTTAATGCTTGGTGAGAAGCATTATTAAAAGAAAAAGGACTATTTCAGATGAGAATATCAAGAATTAAAGGATTCAACATAAAGTATAAAAATTAAAACTAAATGTGAGAACCTTATATAAGTAAACTTCTACCACTGGAACTATTCATGCTTTTCTAGTTACCCATTCTGAGCTATAAAGGCATATCTTTAACGAAGACTTATATTTGTTACCTCTTTAGTCTCTATTTTGGTTTCTTTGTTAGTATCTTGGGTTTTAGAGGCAGCTTTAGAGGTAAACATTCCCATAATTCCTTTAGGCTGCTGGGAAATCTGTTTGGAGTTAGGTGGGCCATGACCATTGGTGGTCAATGCATTACTGGCTTGCATCTCACTTGATATCTGAAGATTTGACTGCTCAAACTTTTCAGAAGACGAGGATTCAGCAAGAGTTCTAGGGACTGCAGCTGCACACTGTATGGCACTAAACCTGTGGACAGAAATGTTACATTAATGTCAATATCAAACCTTAATTTAAAACCTTATTGCTCCTTCAACATAATACTTTCAAAGCCTAAAATGAGAAATTTTGAACTAGGACAGATTTTAGAAATTATTTTGTGCAAAACTCATTTAGATAAACAAGTCTTGGAGAGAAGTGAGTAACTTGTTCTAAGTTATGTATCTAGTTAGTAATAGAACCAGGATTGAAATAAAAACTAGGATATGAAATCTGTAATACATTTGAATATTCTTGTTTTTTTTTAAAAAAAAAATTTTAAAAAGGCATCCTAACTCAAAAATAGTAAGAATATACCAAATGGCAATAAAAGATCAGTGATTTTATGGGAAACCAAATGGTTATTTAATTTTAAAGACCTTCACCTTGAAGGGCTAGAAATACAATAAAAATTTTAAATCAAAATTAAGAGCTTTAAATATTAACAAATTTCCTGACAACTCTTCTGGCCAGAGTGGATCATGCTTTAAAACATGGAAGAAGCTGGGAAAACAGCCACTGGCACCTATAACCTGTGATCCTTTATAGTTGTTTGTTAATAGTTTCTAATAATACCAATTGACAACACCAGAAAAGTATGCCCAAAGCCAAGTGAAGAAATTTGGAACAGTTTGCATGGATAGTAAAGGAAACATTCCTCTCTTCTTCTCTAGTCATTGTAGATGTGCCTGTTTCACATAAATCCATAATGTAATGTTCCATATTGTGAGTGGATAACTGACCCAGCCTGCCCAAATGGCTGTACTTGAAGCAAAGTTTCCTCACTTTTCCTAACAAAGGAAGTGCTATTTCCCCCAGTTTTTTTGCTTACTGGGGATAAGTGAGAGGTCCCTGAAAGTAGGGAAATGTATTATTTATCATTTGTATTTCAGGTACACAGCATAAATCTTGGCATGTAAAAGTGTCAATATATTGAAAGAATGATTAAGTCACTGAAAATGAGGCATCTGGCTTCTCTCTTCAGTGTATCACCTTAACTTGGGGTGGGAGAAGATGGAGATTAAGAAACTCTGTGGTGAAAGCAATTATCTTAGCAATCAATCAGGCACAGCTTCATAAGCAGCTGCTAGAATAACTGGCTTAAGAAAAAAATCCCTGACAAAACATTTAATTTGAAAAGTAACTTTAGACTGAACAGCCTAAAGCTAAAATGTACAGCTTCAACAATCTTCCATTGATTTATTGTGGTCCACATTAGAAAACCCTACATTAACACAAATATTTCATACATTAGAATTAAGAACAGAAGGAAATCATTTCCTTTCATCAACCATTCTTCTACTCTGGCTTTGCAGTGCTTCCACGTACAAGAAAAAGAGCATGTTTTATTTCATTGTCAACATCTAAAGTTGGCCCCAAGACAACTCTTTCTCCATTTGGTCTACATTCCACACCTCAGGGTCAGGACCAGGAATTGGCAATGAGGAAGAGACCAAGTTAGGCTGGGAACATGTCCGAAGAGAGAAGAATCTGCTCAGTCCTAAAATTTCAACTTTCTTCCTGTCACAGCATTTCTTAAAACACATGAAACAATGAGTCAGATCTCAGTTGGCCCATAATTCTCAGTACCAAATACAAACTTCTTTATTGGAGATAAATTCTTCACATTTTTAACTTTAAGTATTTAAGTAAAGTTTCATTAAAGTGCTTCCTATTACCACATTTCTGCTTGCCATGTTTATTTTAGAGGTCCCTGTGTAAATTTCACTTTGAACTTTTGAGCCACTTTTATACTTGTTTGCTTATGTGCTAGACAGAACAGAGAAACTGATTTTTAAAGTGTAACATGTCATGATTAGATTTTAAAAAACATTTTTAAAATCTAATAATTTAGATAAACATATCAGGTATTGTTTCCTGTACTCCTTCCCTAAAAGAAACAAGACTTATAAATTACTACCCTTTAGTTGTATAATTATATTTATTTAATAAATATTTGTATGCCTATTATACTTAAGGTTCTGAGCTAAAGAAAAAAGGACTAATGTCTATCAGTTTAGTTAACAATTACCTACTGAATGCTTACCATTTGCCAGACACCATTTTGGGTATGCAGTGGTTAATAAAATAGACATGATCCCTATTCTCACAGAACTTACAGAAACTACATTTGGTAATTCTCTATTTCTCCTCAAGGACCTGGTTCTATCAGCTGTCTCATCTCCCCAAATATCTTCAACAATTTCCTCTTTTATGGCTCTTTTCTATTAAGTTCAAGGCACTCTCAATTTTAAAAATATATGTGCCATATAGCTACCTCCCTCTTTCTTCTCCATTTTACAGTCATTTCCTGGAAAGAGATGTCTGTATTTACTCAGCTGACCAGAATCTGGTCATTCTACTGAAAATGCTATTAGCAAGGCCATCACTAAATTCAATAGACACTTTTCAGTTCTTATTTTAGCTTCTCAGCAAGGTTTGATATTATCAACTAGTCCCTCCTTCTTGAGATTCATTCCTTAGCTTTTAGAACTCCATATACTCTTCTAATTTTCCTCTTATCTCTAATTGCTCCCTCTCAGGCCCCTCTTTTTCTGCCCATCCTTTAAAAAATGACTACTACTTAAATAGTGCTTACTATGTGCCAAGCACTATTCAAAGCACTTTTTGTACATTAATTCACTTAATGCCTTACAACCCTGTGAGACTGCTACTACTGTTAGCTTCATTTTACTGATGAAGAAATTGAAGCACAGAGGTTAATTTGCCCAAAGTTACACAGCTAATAATTATGCCTAGAGTTTTACTCTCTGCCCTTTCATTCTATATACTCCCTCTGCATAACTATATCTACTAAATTAATTATCTATTTCCTCTGAATCTGAATCTCTAACTTCATTCCAGATGATCAGAGTATTAAGCAGGTACTGGGCCACATTCACTCTGATTTGTCTTCACAGCGAGTCATCTTTCTAAAATGCAATTCTGATCATTCCACACATCTGCTTTAAAATCTTCAGTCAGTCTCTAGTGCCTTGGAACAGTTTAAACTCCTTATCCTAGCAGTCAATGCACAGAATCTGACTCCTACTTCAGTCTTGTATCCCAGTATTTACCAACTCATTCCAAATTCCGGCCATATAAAACTACTGTGGTTCCACACAAGTGCCATGTTTTCTCTCAGCTCTGTCCTACTCTCCCACTTCTCCTTTGACTGTTTTACTGGGTCTTCGATCTTAGACACCTTAAATGTCGTTCCCATCAGGATCCTCCTCTGTCTTACCCCCTCACTCCACCCCACCCAAAAATGAGAGATGAGTGCCCCTCCAACATCTTCCCACACTATTAATCCTACTATAACACTGTCACACTGTACTGTAATTGCCTCCTATAGGACATCAGGTCCATAAGCAGGCACTGGGCCATATTCACTGTAGAGTGTGGGCATGCTGTAGGTACTCATCAGATCTTTGTTGAATGAATTAAAATTATCTTGCTTAATACCTGTCAAAGTAGTAGGTACTCGATGTATGTCTAGGGAACCGATCTAACTCCACAAAGTAGGTATTATTATGTCCAATTTAAAGATGAAGAAACCAAATCTCAAAGAGTTTAAGTAGTTTGCCCAAAACCATGGAGTATTAAGCAGCAAAGCCATGACTCAAGCCCATGACCATTATATCCCAAAACTCATATGCATGATAGTCTATCACCTCCCTATGCTGTGAAGGATACAAGAAATAAACAAGATCTGATCCTAGCTATGGAAGATCAACTGCTTTGGAATGGAAGCTAGAGGGATATCAAATTAGGAAGTTTTCTGAAGGACATTTGAGCTGGTTCTTGAAGGATGGACAGGATTTAGACAAGCAGAGACTAGGGTAAGGGAGTAATGAGGGGGCACAACAAACATTTCTGGTGGCAGTGACAGGATAAATACATGAGAAATAGATTTATGGGGAGTCCACTGGGGTTTTCAATATGGGTTGTGGCTGCTATTTTTCACCTTATGATGTACTAATAAAACCAGGCATGTGTCTTACTGCAAGATAAATGGGGTTTTACTAGACTTGGCATTCACTCTTAAGAGGCAGCCACTGTATAAACATCTTACAAAATCAATTCGTAAAGAAGCCCACAAGGAACATTAAGGAACTCACTTGCTGCAGTTCTGCAAGTTGCTTTTAAGGATGTCATAGTCGGTATTGAACAGAGGCCCACTGTCCTTTAGCATGGCTTTCTGGATGCTGTACACATGGACGCTGGCAGTCACAGCTAGCTTGGACTTCACTGCTACAAGTCAACAGGAAAAGCAGTCTGTTAATACACAAACTTCACAGCATGTGGGGACTGTAACAAGAAACCCTTCTGCATTAAAACCATTTACAATCTGTGGTGGTCCAAAAAGCTCTAAAGGCCAAAGAGCCACATATACAATATAATATCAACTCTTTTGTCTCCATTGGGAACATTATGACAAGGTAGGTGGTGGTGAGTCAATTCTAAGTACAGCACCTGTGAGAGTATCACTCATCCAGTGGACACTCAGTTAATAATAATGAATGTTTCATGATGACTGATTTTTTCAGCCAGGAAAAGAATCTTACACTCTAGCATATAATTGAGGAATAAGTAATTTTTATCTGAGAAGACTCACTTCTATAATTCAACTTTAGAGAAAGCAACTCTATAACAAAATACTACTAACCAGGTAAGTCACAGAGGAAAAACACAAAAGAACATCACAAGAAGAAATTTTAGGTTCCATAAAGGAAAAGAACTGTGCCTAACTTTTCAAAATTTCTAGTGCCTAACACAGAGCTTGACACAGAGTAACTATGTATCACTGAATGAATGAACCTTGTTTTGCATATCTATGTGAGAATTTAGAAGGAAAACCTGTGGATACCTTAATTTGTAAGAAAACAAATGCATTGGCAAAAGTCTTTATAAAGTACAAAAGTGCAGGTTTTGTCTTGAGACGTGGGGCTAAGATCATGTGGACTCAAACTGTTACACAATTCCTTTGAATTGAGGTATTTAAAAAATAGAATAGTAGCATTAAAAGTCTTGAAACAGGTGGAAAATTTTAACTTAGATATTACATTGTCTTTCTGACTTTAGAAAAGCATTCTTTAATTTTCTTCCTAAAAAAAATTGTTATGGAACACAACACAAGAGAGACTACTGTCTTTTTACAGTTGATGAGGTGCTCCATATGGTATTCACAAGTTTTTTGCATGTCGGTCACGAGTTTTGAAATCCTGTGATAAAAGTACTTTATAAATGTCAGCAGCTACGACCTTAAAAATGGGAAGTCAGGCAGATGTATTATATTTTAACATGTTTCAGGAACTACTAATAAAAGGAATATACAGCTCTTCAGTTAAATAGCTAAATATATGCAGATGTTAGGGGCAGATTTTCTACTATACCTATACTAACGGCATAAGAGGAAAAATTTGTTAAACCGCTAAAGCACTTACCTTCCAATTTATCTTCTCTCACTACTGCAACCTTGTGGCACTGTAAGGGAATAACACTTCATTAATGTTTAAAGCAGCACAACTTGCGTTTTTCATAGTTTGCTTGCCAATAATTCAGTTGTACTTGGATATGAAGTTAGGAACATTAAGTACCTCTAAAAATATATGTTACAGTTTAATAGTCACACTCATTTTTAATTTGCTTACATTAACACTTCTTAATGAGGTTAAGGAAAGGGATAGAGTATAGATATCAATATAAAAACAAACAAAAAAACAGCATCTCAAATTAGTGTGAGATCAAATATATGGTAGCTGAAGAAAACTGGAGTCTGTGTGGCAATCACACAAGAGAATATATAGATGTCAAATTATAATATACAACTGAAAATTATATAATTGTATCAACCAATGTTACCCCAATAAACTTTAAAAAATCAGTGTGAGGAAAAAGGACTTTTTAGTAAGTAACATAAAGAGAACTACCATATAATCATATATAGAACCAGATAATAAATTGGATCTATCTCTTACACCACCCAACAGAATAAATTCTAAATGGATCTGGAATCTAAATATAAAGAAATCATATAAGCACTAGAAAAAATTATGGGTGAATTCTTTTATAAACTGATACAATCTGAGAATAAAGAAGTTTCCTAATTATAATTCAAAATCCAGAAATAACTTAAATAATCCATAAAAGCTGACAATTAACTCTTGGATGGCAAAAAAAAAACCAACAAAATAAAAACTTTAACCAAAGTACAAAGACAAATGACAAAGTGGAAAAAATATCTGCAAGTTGTACTACAAAAGGTTAATATATAGCTTCTAAACTACAGAAAATAAAGACTAGCGATCCTTTAGAAAAATGAGCAAAAGGTATGAACAGACAATTCACAGAAAAAAATGCAAATAACTGTGAAACATATAACATGTGCTGTGTGGAAATGGGCACCCATACACATTGTTGGTGGGGATGAAAAATGGAGAGGTATTTGGCAATACTCAACAAAGTACATATACATCCTACTTCTAGGACCACAACCTTAAAACACACTGACAAAAATATACAAAACACATATGCACTGAGCTATTCACTATAGCGCTATTTGTAAGCCAAAGCCTGTAAATAACTCAAACAACTATCAATAAGGAACTGCTGAAAAAGTTAAGGTAATAGCTAACATAGGATCATGCGGCTGTAAAAAGGAATGTGGAATATGTTTTCAACTACTTTGGAGTGATGCTCAGCTTCTACTCTTAAGTGAAAAAAGCAAAGTGCAAAACAGGGTGTAATATATAAAACTTATCTAAGAAAGGAGGTTAATATATTTGCTTATGTTAAAAATATATATGACAACAAAAACCAATAAAAAGTTACTTCTAAGGGAAAAGAGGAACCTAAAAATTCAAAGAGGAAAAAAAATTGAATTTAACTAGATTCTAAATTGGTGGCTTAACCACAGAGAGGTATTATTTCAAGTGATTCTAAGCACAGGATGACTGTACATCCCTAGCAGAATATATCCTACAAATAAAAAGAACTGCAAAGAAGTCTTAAACTATTGTCAGTAATAATCCTGTTAATAAAAATATTGGTTTCACTTTTCTAAAGCTCATATATTTGGCTAAAGCAAATACATATTTATGTTAATGCAGGAACCACCAAAATTTACAACATCAGAGAAAAGAGCAATATAAAATCAAAGAGCTTTTTAAAAAATATAATAGTAAATTTGAATCAGGAATATTAGTATGTTTTCATAATGTTTTCTCTTTAAAAAAAAAACAACAGGTATTCTTTAAAAAGTCATATTCTGCAAAACTGTACAATACAAATTACAGAGCTTATGAGCATTGTGAACTAACTGCTCAAACCTATGCAACTCTGTAATAAGAGCCATAAAAATAATTGGTATCCTCAGGAGAAAATTTGGACAGCCTAGACAGTTCAGTGTGGCTGTATGCAGCCTCAGGGGATACTGAAAATGCATAAAAACTCAGTGGAAATGCCTGCTTGCTGGTGCTAAAATAACACACACCAGAGTACAGCTCCAATTCAGTGGGTTCCTATTAAAAGGAGGACACAGGAAGGAGTAAGTGAGAGGGTAAGCCCCACTGAGCTTTTTTGCAATAAAAGGAGAAACATCGCTAGTTGATGGAAGTTCTTTACAGAAAAATTCCAGCCAATACATGCAGAAGAAATGACAGAAGTTGAACATTACCATTTTGTAACTCCTTATGAATTAATGATCTAGGCAATAATAAAAATCAATCTCAGGTAAAATCATTAGATGAAAAGCCAATGAGGAACTTCATAAAGGATGGATCAGGCTGACAATCGCTAATACAAAAAGAGAATCAACGAAATGTTCCCTTGAAATTTTCAAACAATTCTTTGGAAGACTCTTGGGACAAGATTAGAAGGAGGCTTTTCTTTCTACATGTTGTTAAACATTTTTTACAATAATCATGGTCACTGGAAAAATAAAAACTATAAATCCATACAAAACCTATAATTTATCTTTTTTCTTCCTAGAAACATTTAAAACTCAAAGAACAAATTAAAAGGAACAAGAAAGAAACCTGAAATTATATTTAATAATCTGCCTTTTCATAAGAGGGCTCTCTTTAAGAAAAAAAGCATGAGAAAGTAAACATCCACACTTGGTCAGTCAATCTACAGGGTTCCACAGAGCTGCCTTGCGAGGCTGTCAAGAGAGCGAGTACAGGGCTCCAAAATCCTCACAACCACTTTGACAACAGCAATCTCACTCTTAATATATTTTTTATGTTAGGATTCTAATTAAGATTACATTTGAAAGCATTCTGCTACTTAAAAAAATATGGGCAGAATTTAAACACCTCTTAAATTTAAAAATAAAAGGTCTTTACAAGCAAACCACAATAAGGAAGTTTTTAACTGATATGAGTTACATATCATTCTGAAAAAATTGTCTCAAAAAAATGCATCAAGGAACACAATCTGAATGTACTTTCAGGGGTTATTCCAGGAATTCCATGAAACCTGAAAACATCCAAGGATCCCAAATTAGGAGCCTCTGTCATATGGCATAGATCAAAAATCTACAACTTTATCTTAAAACACAAATTCTTAACCTTGGACCCTGCTCCAGATGACATGTGAACACTCAAAGTTTTATCTGCATGTCAACATATGAATTTTTCTTTCAGATTCTCAAAGGAATCAGTGACCAAAAGAAGAATAAAACCTACTGCTTTAAAGGAACACAATGATTCCCAGGTAAAAAATCAGCTATAACTAGATTGAAGGCATTGACTATGAAGAGACAGATGGGAGCTAGTTAAACTTGGAAACAAAAGGAAAGAAGACATTCGGCTGCAAACTGTGGCCTTATCCATTCAAGAGCAATTGGTGCCAGGTGCCAGGTTTACTTCTGAGAGTATATGAATCAGGTATGCTTAATTTTGTGTTTCAAAATTATAATGACATCTGATTCTACACCTGCAAATACCTTGATTATTACCTGGTACGCCAAATAGCTTACCAGTGTGGAAAGAAATTGCTGGTCAGAGAATATAAAGCTCTAATCCCCCTAGCAATTTTATTTCCCCTTGTAAATTACTAAATTGCCATTCTGGTTTTAAATCTCACATGTTTGGGACTCTGTTGCTATAAAACAAATCCAGTCAGTATTTTAATAAATCAGGCTTCTGAACTTATAAGTCTGAGGGAAAGACAGAAGAGAAACACAGATATTAGTGGCTCTCTAAGGAGCCCTGATGCTTGGATTAAGTTCTGTAGGGCTGCAGGTGGTAGTGGGAGCAAAAGAACCTTCAGATAGGTTCAGGGAGGTGAGAACAGAGGAGGTATGCCTTACTTTTGAGAGGAAGCCAGAGAGGAGAAATTATCAAAGGTCCCAAGGATCAGTCTGGTGCAAAAGAACTGATTATCTTAGCATAGTTTCTGATGCTCACCAAGTCATGAGAGTATTAGAATGATCCCTTTGCCCCAAAAAGGGATGTGGAAGTAGCTAAGAGAGTCAGCAGACCTGAGTAAGCCTTGTGGTCAGGATGATGAAAATGTAGCAGTGACCTGAGGTGAGTGGTGACCACACACCAGACTGGACTATAAAAAGATGCACAAGAATGAAGATGTGCCCAACCTATGCTTCTGCATTAGCTCAGGCCCCACCAACAGCCCCATCTTCCAGATGTTTAGACATAAGCCTACTAAAATGAATGCTCAAATTAAAAATCAACTTCAAGTTAAAAAAATAAAATTATACTTCCTGATCACCCGTGTGGTTTAACATTTAATCAGAATGGAAACCACCATTGTCCCTAATATACCTTCAAGAAGAAGAAAGAGGAATAACATAAGCAGTATGCCAATGTCTTGTTGCCTAAGAAAATTGCATAATAATGATACAGTCTCTGCCAAAATATTACCAAAACTTCTCAGTTTTAGGGTTAGTCTAAAAATCCAAAATAACCATCTTTAGGTAGCTTTTTAAAACTTCCATAATACTAAACTTGTCCCCCACCGTCCCGAGTTATTTAAGTTTATAACTCAAACATATTTGAGTTTATTATGAGATTGTGAAAACTTACCGAATATCCATTCTGAATGAGACTGCCAGACACTAAATAAGTGACATGCAATTGGGCTCCTGAATTTTCCTTTCGCTTCCTTTCAACATAATCATACAGCATCCTGTTCCAAACAAAGTGAACAAGTCATTAGTTACCTCTTCAACTCTTCATTTGTGATTTAAAAGTTAGATATATTCAATCTGACAGTCTATCAATTTTTCTACAGAATTTTCGCTCTGTTTATGAACAGAAACTTAAAAGTTGGGGTCAACTAATTGAATTAGCACAGTGACCCAGTAAGTAGCTGAAATAAGATCTAGTAACAGGCCAAGAGGGACTGAACTTGCAACAAAACAGTGACAATGACATATAGAACACTCATGTTAGGGGCAGAAATCAGGAGTTAGCTTTTGGGGCATGTTAAGTCTGAGATATATCTATTAGTCATTAAGTGATGTTGAAAATGTAGTTGGATATTTTTAGCTGAAGTATTATTTCTTGTTCAAAAATTTTGAGTAACTTTCCATCCCCTAAGGATCAATCCCAACTCTCAAGCAATGACAGGTAAGGCCCTTCTTGTTCTGGCCCCTGTATCTCTCATCATTCTCCCACATTCACATTACTTTCAGCCTTATGAAACATTCTGCAGTTCCCCTTGTATGTCTCCTTTGTATGTCTCTCCTTCTGTCTACAATGTTCTCAGGCCTCATCCACCTAATTCCTCTTCAAGACAGGAGCTCAGTTATCACCTATGTGAAGCCTTCCTAATACACAGATCTGCAGGGCACCCCTGCCTTTCAAGCTCTAACAGGGCCTATCCCATATCTGTTATTATAGCTCTTAGCACACCATAACTAGTTTACATATCTGCCATACCTACTAGACTAAAAGCTCTTTGAGGACAAAAAATGTGCCCTATTTAGCATTTTTGTTGATTCTTCTTTCTTGTTCTCTTTAGGGTTTCTTTCCATGCAGCAATTACAGTAGGAAAGATGAGGTGAGAGAAATTCATAAACATTTTAGTTTATTAATGCTAGTTATTATGCTAATAGAAGAAATGATAGGCCAAGGATCATACCCAAGATTCTCTCAAACTTGCTGGCTAAATCTTTTACCTACAACTCATAGTCTTGCCTATACTATCACAGACCTCCTCTTTGCACTTGTCTCCCCAAATAAACCCCAATTCTTTTATATTAACAGGAAAATAAAAAATACACAAACTCTTTTTGAAAAAAATAATTTCTGCATATCATTAGAGTCTCTAAGACATGGTTATATAAATTGATTAAACCAAACATTTTACCAACAAAATATTTTTAAATACAAATGACAACATATATGAATTCTTATAAGATATACTTTCTACAGATATGATTAACTGTATCTTCTCATTTGAATTAATTAATTTTCCCTTCTGATAAATTCCACCTACGATTTTCCCAAGGATGAATAGTGTTTTTTGTATACTGTCTTCCCTAAGCCAGTTTAATTCCTTCATAGTACTTTTACAACCTGAAATTATCTTGTATAAATCAATGATGGTAAAGACCTTGTTATGTCAAGTTTGCTATTTTATGGCAGAGTCTAAACTGCTAAAAATAAAGAAATGAAGAAAAAAAAACTTCTTTAATTTATCCAAGCAAAACAGTTAACAATCATGCCCAATCACTGCCCTTAGTGCCAAATGCTTCCACAATAGGTAAAATAAGGAAAGGTGAGAGGACAATCAAGTCTCAATTTTATCATCTGTTACAAGAGGATGATAATACCCATCACACTGGATTGTTATAAAGATTATGTGAGATAAATATTTGTGAAAATATCTACCATATGCTTAATATTCACTCAACAAATATTTATTGGCACCTATTATGTCCCAGGCACTCAAGATACAATTATTGTGTAATACAGTATTTTCCAAAAGTGGCTGCAACAACATCTCCCATCCCAGATATTCTTCTATGTCCACCCTGAGAGAGGTGGACTACATCCCCTCCCCTTAAATCTTGGAGGGCTAGTGATTTATTTTATCCAAAAGAATAAAGCAGACATGATACCACTTGACTTTTGAGGCAATCAGCTTCTGCTTTGTGCTGGAGCACCAGCATTTGGAGTCCTGAGCTGCTATGAAAGAAGTCCAACTACCCAGAGACATCATGCTTTGATGAAAGCCCAGGCCATACAGACAGAAATGTCTGGTCATTAGCCTCATCCAAATTTCCAGTCAATGGCCAGTATGAACTGTCAGACATGTGCACAAAGAAGTTTATAGATGATGCAGGACTCAAGCTGTTGAGGCTTCCTAGTTGAGGCACCAGACATCATGGCACAGAGATAAGTTATTTTCACTGTGCCCTGCATTACAGAAGGACTGTTCCAAGAAGTAAAAGCTAAAACATGAAGGATAAAGACAGATGGGAGAAGAACATTCCAGGCAAAGAGAATGGTACAAATGTCCTAGGGTGAGAATGGACTTGGGATATATGAGGAACAAAAAGGCAAATATGGCTAGAGTATAAGAGAGGTAGAGTGGTATGGGATGAAGTTGGTAGATAGTTAACAGCAGTGTGTTAATTCGGTAAAAATTATAGGTCATTAAGGGTAGCTACAATAAAATTGCTGGCAACTTTACTGTATCTCCAATATCACCTTTAAACCCCAACAAGATTATATAGTAATAGTTACCTCATTTCATATTTAAACATCCATAACCACAACAAATAAGTACTCTTGTAGGTGTCCATTCCCAAAGTTACCTGAACCTGTTGGGTCTTAGCAACAGCAATTTTAGATAGTCAAAATCAGTGCAAATCTATCCCTAGGCCAAGAGTTTCAGGTCTCAAAGGCATAAATATCCAGTCAAAACCAGACCCCTAGATCTGTCAAACAGCAACCCAAATAAAGCCAAATCAACCCACTCTAGAGGTCAGGAATTTTCTAAGACTATTGTCATGGGAACATTCCCATGACTCAAGGAATAGGGAAATATTTGACCACCTTTAGGAATAAAACAAACTAAATGAATATTTAACTCAGTATATGTGTCCTCAGCCTGTTCATGAATTCCTCCCTTTGAGACATAAACAACATCTGCACGTTTGCAGGTCGAGACATTTTGAAGTAAATTCAAAAGCTTGCCTTTTCTCTTTTGGCCTCAAGTTGGACTACAAGTTTCAGCAAGGAAAAATGAATGGCAAAATTAAAGGGCAATGCTCTGGACCATCCTAAATACTCCTGTCTTAGTTTCACTTAAATAGTTCTGCTCGTTTTATACTGCTATACAGCTGTGTCAAACACCTGTTGACCTCATTATGGAGGTATTTCAATAACACCAAGATGGGCCTAAGGAACATTCATGAAAATGTAAGATGTTAGATGTCAGACAATCTGAGATGTAAAAAGCATTGGATAACAAAATGATGTTAACCAGAGGGCAAGACTACAAATAAATACAGTAAATGTATCACTACACAAGTCTACCTACTTCCTAAATAACAGACAAAAACAGTAAAAGGTAGTAAAAATAGTATTCTTCCCCATTTTCTCAGGGGGAAAAAAAAGGTTTTTTCCTAACCTAGAGGCTATCTGCAAAGCTAAAAACAAAGCAAAACAAAACAAACAAAAAGCTCCAATGTGATTAAAATTAGAAGTAAATTAGACTTACTGTTTGGCCTGGTTAACATGAACCCCTAGTGTATAGCTCAGCCATTTGTATGTTACCTGCAAGAAGAAAAATGTTAAATGTTTTATTAGATGACTCCAGAGATCTGGTCAGTTCTAAGAGCTCCTAAATATTCCTAATCTTAGATGATTATGCCTTATAAATTATAATCAGCGCCATCCCAATTTTGCCAAGAACCATCAATCTGGGATATTTATCTTACAAACACTAAGAAGTTTGTTTTACAGACAAATTAATACAAATAGTCTAAAAAGGAAGAAGGCTGAATGAATCAAAGAGAAGGCTCTCATTTTTCCCACACTCCATGTTTTACTAAAACTTTTTTTTTCACCTTCTGTCCTTTTGGGGATCCATCACAGAAAACTATCCTAAAACTCACCTAGAAGCTAGATTATTTTGAAGTGTGAGACTCAAAAAAACCTCTAAGTTGCAGCCATGCAAACAGTTAAGGGCACAGGTGTGCATAGTTCAAGGACTGAAAGAGGTAGCTGAATTCTGTATCAGAGGTTAGACTAGAAACTCCTGGCCTCAAGTCTGTATCCTCCTTCTATCCTTCTTTAATTCTACTATCACTCTTCTTACAAATCTAAACGCTGAGTTTCTAATAACTAGAAGTGTTACATACGGTAGGCAAAGGCAGTATTATGTAGATGAAAGCACTGGCGAAATTAGACAGACCTTAGTTGGTAAATTGCCTATCCATTACCAACCACAAATAAAGAAGTTATTTGGCCCCTCTGCTTCAATTGACATTTTCTAAGGATACTTCTACCCTCCTCTCAGTGGGTCACTGCAAAGATTAAATACAGAAATGTGTATCCAAAGCTCACAGCAAACACTCAATCCTCACGGTTTACAAAATGCATTCACACCCACTGTCTCATTTGATCTTTACTCCAACTCTGTCAGGCAGGTCAAGTCTGTATCAATCCCAAACTTCCAGGAAGAGGAAACCGACTGACAACTTGTCACTTAAACCCGATTACGATTTCCTCAACTGTAAACTTGGGGCTTGAAAAGCCAACCACCTTATCAGACAGGTGTAGAGACGCCTTAGAAATATTATCAAACAATGCCCCGCCCTCTGCGGCCCCTAGTCCGTGCGCAGTGCCCAGCACGCCCACCCAAGGGACGAAGACTTGCGCGAGCGACAGAGGCTCTCTCCGGTGAGTTCGTTTGCCCTGGGCACCAAGCGTGGGGACCTGTTTCCCTCGGCCAGTACCCACGCAACCACACGCAGAGGGGTCAAGATCCCCACCGCCCTGGCCGGGCCCAGGACCCCAGTCGCAAGCGCGCGTTCCCCAGTCCTAGCTTCTCACGATTTTGTTCTGGTCCGTGACGAATTCATCTATATTTTCCAGATAAAACTGGTCCGCCATGGTGCTGCAACGATGGGACCCGCACCCTCTCAGATCCCCACGCTACCACAACCGCAACTCCCGCCGGCGGGAAACGTCTTTCCTCCCACCCAGGCCCGGGGTCGTTTCCCACAGCAACGGAGAGACGCTCTACGGCGGCCGTCCGAGGGTCAAATTAGTTTCAGACAAGGCGCAGGCCGAAGTAGGCGGAGCTAGTAGGAGCAGGCGGAAGTGAGGATCTAGGCGGGCGGGCGGGCGTGACCTGGAGAGGCTGTCTGTGGCGCTGTGTTTTCAAATCCCACCTCTGCCACTTAGTGACTGACCCAGGGCAAAATACCTGACGTCTAGGAGCCAGTCTTTCCACCTGTAAATTAATAAAATAATTCTCGCCTTTTCATACCTTTATTCAACAAATATTTATGAAGAACCTATTCTGTTCCAGGCACTTCTTAAACATTGGGGCACCGCAGTGAACATTAAAGAAACAGGTAATTTTAGCTGCCAGCTGGAATAAAGTAGTGCTTGTTATAATCACTAAGACTTGAAAAATTAGAGATTTTCCAGAAGGGATAAGAGAGGGGCAACGTTTTGGACAGAGGTAGGGGCATTTCTGGGAAGAGAAGGGTTCATTTATAACTGGAATGTTGAGGGGAGAGGCCAATGAGGAGAGATGGGACTTGGGAGGAGTCAAATTATGCTGCCCCTACAAGGATGTGTGAAGGGGCACATGAACTTTATTCTCAGAAACATTCTCAGGTTGGGAAATATCAATGAAAATTCCTCCTAACATCGATTTAAAAACCTTTAATAATTGACTTCAGCATAAGACAGTGTAGTTAAATATGGCAGCAGAGTGGATTTTCCAGCAGGCTCTAGACTTAGGCCCTGGGTTTGAGAATCCTGGTTTTGATATTTATTGTGTGACCTTAAGTAAGTTATTTAACCACTGCAAGCATGTTTCCCATCTATAAGATGGAAATAATAATAGCGCCCACTTCAAAGTTTTGTTGCAACATGCATTCATTCAAGAAATAGTTAGCAAAAGCCTACTAATAGCCAGGCACTGTTCTAGAATGCTCAGCATACATGGAGTTTAAATAAACAAACAAACAAACAAACAAACAAAAAAATACATGGAGCCTGTTCACATGTAGCTTACATTCTTGTTAAGATATTTAAATGAAGAATGGTGCTGGTTTAAAATAGGATAATGGTAGTAGAAATTGAGAGTACTGAGTGACTTGCATTTTCTTTAGAGTCAGCAAAACATGCTGATGAGTTAGATGAGTAAAGTGTAAGAAAGACAGGAATCAAGGAAAATGTCTAGATTTGGAACCTAAGGTTTTAGACAAACCCTGATGCCTTTGATTACTGAGATGTGGACGACTGAGAAAAAGAGAAGATAAGAAAATCAAAGAATTCTATTTGGCCAGAGTTATAAATGAGCTGATGTATATAAAACCCTCACAACATTCCTGCACACAATAAAATTGACTATTTCGTTACTGTCTGCCAGGTACATTGTACCAAATGCTTTGAGAGTGAGATATCATTAAATCCTCATAGCGACCTTACAAATGCATTATATTTATCCATATTTTATACACTAGATTGCTGAGGTTTAAGAGAAGAGTCATGGATTTTTCAGGTCACAGGGTTAAGTGGTAATGTTGGAATTGGGACTTAAATTTCCTGTTATTGTTTCCTGTTATATCTCACAGGAGTGAGATAGAAGTCAAGACAATTTACCAGAGAAATCTACTACACCCATACCAAAGGAAGCAGATAATACAGTACAGAGTACCTGGCCCAACATACTTCTAGATATACCAATATTAAGAGTTGCATGACTTTTAGAAGCCAGATTAGTGGTTACCCCTGAGAGGGTAGAAACTGGAAGGATTCTGAGAAGAGGGTAATGTTCTGTTTCTGGATCCGGGTGCTGGTCTCATGTTGTATTGAGTTTGTAAAAACGATTTGATTTATACACTTCTGATATGGATAGTTTTCTGTATGCATGTTCACACCAATAAAAAGTTTAAGAAGAGTAATTATTTGAGGAACCTTAACATCTGTGCCAAGCCTTCTCAAACCAAGAATAGATTTTAACCCTGGACAAAAGAAAGGAGATTCTGGGAAAAAGGAATAAGGTGCAAAAATGGACCCCCACCAAGACAGTAATGGGATTATCAAACTAAGATAAATGATCAAAGGCATCTCCAAGTCTGGGGTGGAGTAATGAAATAGAATGGGACTAAAAAATGTCTCTTTAAAGGGACAATAATATGTACTAGTGTACTGATAAATGTTTAATGACCAATTTGCCAAATAAAAAAGCCCTGATTTGTAGTGCTTTTTAAAAAAATACAATTTATTTAATTATAAGTTATATTATCTAATTTTTTAATAATGGCTGTTTAACAACTGACTTGCAAACTTTCTGAAACATTAACATTTGGTTCTCAGAGACAAGTACAGACCAGCTCTAGTATGCCACTGAAAATAATTTATCTACTTTGCATGATTGAGGGGATTGAAAGTAACATGTTCTAAAACTGGCAGATAGCTAAGTAACTATTATATAACTAACACTTATCTACCACCAACTATATGCCAGGCTCTGTTCCAAGTGCTTTATAAATATTAACCTATCTAATCACTATAAGAACTCTAGAAAGCAAGGCTGTTATCCCCTTTTCCAGATAAATAAACATTAGCACAGACTGATTAAACAACTTGTTCAAGATGACAGAATAAGTGACAGAGCCAGAATTATAACCCAAGCAGTCTGGCTCCAGCATCCATAATCTTAAACATTGTGTTTTTCTGTCTCATTATTAGTTTAAAATTGCATACAAGAAAACCAATAATAAATACAGTGAATTCTAATACATTTTATTGTAGAACTTTGCAATTCTTGTGCCCATCAGTCAAACGAGAATTGCTTTCAGTGGAAGCCAAGCAAGTAGTATATATTGAATATCTACAGGATGTGGGAATGTAGATTTTAGGCTAACAGGAATTTATCTTAGAAATTGTCAGGGCAGTTGTTGTGGGGACAAGAAATGAAAAGTTTTGGAGGATAGATCTTTGATTAGATTTAGGGAGGGAACCACAGCTAGCAAATGCCAGTATACAGCCTAGGACTGTGTCCAGAAGATTAATGTTTTATTTTGATAATGCCTGAAAGCTTAGTTCTAGGGTCAAAAGTAAACCAAAGAAGAAGAAAATTCTGCATTTTCAATCTCATAAATCATAGGAAAGAAAGTCTCAAGCATTGCTGGGGTGATAATAATTACGTATATTGAACATCTACCATGTTGTGCGTACCTTGCATAGAATGACTCATTTGATACTCAAACAACCCTATTAAATTCTATTATTCCTGCACTAATAAAGTACCCAAATTTAAATCAATTTTATGTTACTGGAAAGAGTGAAAAGGAAATGATTCCATATAGGTTCCAAGACAAGGCTTGCTTAAACTAATAACTAAGTAGAATTTTAGAACTGACCTCATTCTGATATGATAACAACTGCATCAGCATCTAATAGGTTCTCAGTCGATGTTTATTGACTTAAGTTCAACTGCACTGAAGGCAATGAGATTTGAGGGTGGAAATACTGGGTTAAGAAACAATGAGGCCTGAAATACTGTTTGCTCTCATTTATTGAGTGTATAAAGTGTGCAAGCACCATGCTAGGCCTTTTACTTGACTGTACTCATTTAATCTTCAAAATAATTCTAAAAAGTAAGTAAATATTATTACTCATCTTCTATTCTCCCTGTTTTACAACAAGGAAACTGGAACTCAGAAAGGTTAAGTAACTTGCCCTCACCCGTAAGGATAGAAAATGGTTGCAGACAATGTTTTTGCCTGGGCATGCCCACAGCCCACACTCATATGCTGTTTCTGGCTTTAGGAGAGACCATTTGGCTGATTTTTATTCTTTTTTTTTCTTATACATGTATGAACTTTTTACAAGCATCTGTATCATTTTTATTATCAGAAAAAAATATATTTTCATTTTGGAAAAAAAATGGGGCATTTAGCAATTTAAAATTAACTCATCTTCTTATTCCAGGCATCTGCAATTAGGAAAGTAGCACCATTCCCACCTATTCCTTAAGTGTTGCTTCTTAAAAAAAAAAAAAAAAAAATTCATTTCCTGTTTTTTAAGGATGAGGTTTAACATCACTGTTAAGAACAAGAGCAGTTCTTCAGAAACAAAAACAACCAACCAACCAAAGTATTAGCTAAGCAAAGGAGGCCAGACAAAATTGTTGGAGATGGCAGTGTCAGCTGATACCAGCAGTAGGAGCCATAGAATGAAGACTCTTCAGCCTCCACAGCTCAAAAAAGAATCTGAGGTTAATGTTAGAAATAGAAGGCTGACCTTCCTCTTTCCTCCTTTTCATCTCCACTTTATCCCAGAAATGACTGGCATCAGAGATTCTATGATTCTGACAGGGCATGGAGTGGGAAATCTAGATGGGACTCAATATTGGGAAGACGGTAAGGAGTCAACCTGTATGCAGGCAGGACCTCCAGACTCAGAGTAGGGGAAGGGGGCAGGCTTCTGACCAGGAAAGCGGGCCTGTGGGAGCAGCTCAGGAACCCCACAGGTCTCTGGGGGATAGCATTCGAGGCAAGGGAACAGGTCAGAACTGAGGACTATAAGATTAAGAATTATGTCTACGGCCATACTACCCTGAATAAGCCCGATCCTGTCTGATCTCGGAAGGAAGCTAAGCAGGGTCAAGCCTGGTTAGTACTTGGATGGGAGACCATCTAGGAAGACCAGGTGCTGTAGGCATAAAAAATTAAAAAATAAGAGATTGTAAACTGACAAGGTCCTAGCAATCTGTGAGGTAACCAAGGGTTTCCTCGCCTAAGGAAAAAAAAAAAAAGATTAAGAATTATGACTTGGGGGACCACAAACGGCCCAAGGGTCATTTCAGAGTCTTAGGGGTCCAGGATTTAATAACTCCAGGTATTTAGCACTAGATCATTTATACATTTATTCACCAAACATTACTCAAGGCCACATGTCTACCAGGCCCTATTTAACTATTGGGAACATAGCATGGTCTTCATTCCTAGGAGTTAGTCTGTGGGGAGTAAATAGCAATACAGTGTGAGGGAAACACAGGGTGCGTGGGAACCCAGCAGAGGCAACTAACAAAGCCTGAGGATCAGAGGACATGTGGGGAAAATAGGATTAAATACCATGTAATGCCTTCTTTCCCTTCCGGGCAAAATATATAAAAAAGGAAATTAGAGTGCTGTCATCGTTGTAGATTTTAACAATGTGCACAAGCCAATATTTCCTATTTCTCTTTTTAAAAAAGCTGTTTTATGAGAACATGTGTACTTTGTGTAGACATGAGTTGACACAAGGTACATGTGGAATGACAGTTGGGAGGTAGGAGCCCAGGGGAGGGCGAGATAAGCCTCCAGGTGATATTCTAAAAACACCTTATCAATTCTATAAAAATCAATGTAAAACAGTTACCAAAACAAGGTGGGTAAGCCAAGAGGGCACTCAGACACCAGTTCTTTTGTTTCAAACCTGCTGCCATCCTACTGCCACCCCAGCTCACACACATACCTCAGCCCGTTTATTCCTCAGCTCAATCACCAGAGGTTCACACGGATACCTTTGTTACCTTGGACATCCAGAAAAAGAGCAGGAGGACCCCTCTCACACACTCTCATCTCACAGGTGCTTCATATATTGTTCTTTCTTCATTCCCTAGGGGAAGGAAGGGTGCTTTGGAGAAGTGATAGTAAAAATTAAGATAATTAGAAATTGATTATGAGAAGTTTTATCTTAAGCATATAATTTCTGAATCATTCAAATTGAAGTGGGGGTTGGGGGGACTGGTATTCAGGACTGCAAAAAGCATAGGATCCTCTTCTCAGAGACCCTTGCTCTCTGGCTGCCAGTTCTGCTGCTTGGGAAGACTTCCTGAAGAAATGCCATGTGTCCTCAGCTTTAGTATACTGTAAAGAAGGGGCAAAGGTTCTTTTAGATACAGTCTTGATGGAGTGGGCTGCTCTCTTTGCCTTATTGCCTCTCTACTGGTATCACTGCTTCCCTATGACTATTCTATTTTCTTCTGTAGCTTAACCACAGTTTCTACTTCCTAATTTTAGTTTAAACACAGCAGTAGGTTGCCATGGCTCATCTCTCCCACTGCCTCCAGCTTTTGACCCGTCACTACATATTTTCTCAATAATTCCCCATTTTGTAATTCCTAAATGGTTGAACCTGATTCAGCTTATCTCAGGTTTCTGGTTTTTTGTTGTTGTTGTTTTGTTTTTTAAATCTCAGATTATCAAAACCTTTTTCAGGATACTGAGCAGCCAGTGAACAGGATTCTCTTAGGTGCACATTCACTCATTCTTTAATTGTTCATTGCGTTCCTTCTACTAACTCATTTTATATTAAATACAGTAGAATACAAGACACATATGGCCCTTGTTAGAAGCAGATGTTAACAGCTACAAGATCATGTTATAAAAGAGGAAATTAACAGGGTGCACCCACTGAAGACGTCCACTAGGCTGTGAGATATGTCTGTGCTCAGATACAGAGTTAGGTCCGGGATCCACAACATACAGATGGGAACTGAGGCCATCAAAATGAACTGGATCACTCTGGCACAAAATTTCTGAAGGCAAAACTCCAGGGAACATCTATAGTTAAGAGATATGCCAAAAAAGAAAGTCCTAAAAAGGTAACTGAGAGGGAGGAGCACTGGAGGGTTTAGTGTGGAAACAAAAGGAGAAGCGAGTTTGAAGAAGAGGGTTATGGAGTAGGGTGGGGATTGAGAGAAATGCATTGGATTTGGCAAATAGAAGGTGACACTGTCCCAAGAAGTGAGAGGTACAAAAGCCAGACTGCGATGAGTTAAGGAGTGAGGAAGAGTGAGAAGAGGAACGTAAGATAGTGGGTAGAGACAACTTGAGCCAATTAACTATTTGTAAATAGAGAAGTAAGTGGGAGTGAAGGTGGTCATGAACTTCATAACATGCCTGTCTAAATAACAGGGGTGGGAGGTGATGATGAATTTTGTCTTAGAAAGAAGTTTGACAGACATTCTGGGGCCTTTTCCATCCAGAATGTCCCATCAGGGATGCCACAGAAACTGCAGGCCTGAGTCTGCAGGAGGAGGGTATGTGGTAGATCCTTAGTTCCTATGGAATGGAAATTTTTCAAGTCTTTTCATTCTTGGATACCCAGGACTCAATGTGGCCACAGCATGAAGTAGGCCCTTGGCAAATATTTGACAACTGATAACTGAATGGTTGAAGTAATGGATGGATGGATGGATGGATGGATGGATAGATGACACTGAATTAAATGTTGTTCTGCTCTATAATCCCTTTTGCTGATTTACAGACTATTGTTTGTGAAAGGTGTTGCCAACCTCTCTTTCAACCAATGAAATTGTTACATAGTCTGTTATCAAGGTAAGCATTACTAATAAGCTACACTGGGGAAATACAGCTTTCTTCGAAGGCCCAGTGATTAGAAATGGGAGGAAAGCGGTGACATTTTATGGATAAAGGTTAAGACCAAACCCAGGTCCTAAACAGGCTTGAAAGCTTCAACGGGCACTTCTGCTGGAGACCCCCCCCCAAAAAAAGTGAGGCTTCATACGTTCCTATACATATAACCTTTATACACAGTATTGTATCTAGTAAACACCCCGTGAATTTTGGGTTGACTAATATGAAGTATCCTAACTTTCAGTATTTTCTTCTAGGACTCTAGAGTAAAGGACAAAATCAGATGGCAGACTTTCTCCAAACTAATTCTCATTTCCCCATACAACATGTAATTTTTTGTGTGTGATTTCTGCTGTGGGCTAAATTGTGGCCCCCCACCACCCCTAATCATATGTTGAAGTCCTAATCCCTAGTATTTCAGAATATAATTATATTTGGAAATAGGGTCTTTAAAAAAGTGAAAATTAAATTAAAATGAGGTCATTGGGGTTGGCCCTAATCCAATATGACTGGTGTCCATGTAAGAAGAGGAAATTAAGACACATACACATGGAGAGAGAAGACCATGTGAAGACACAGGGAGAAGATGGCCATTTACAAGCCAAGGAGAGGGGCCTCAGAAGAGATCAACCCTGCCAACACTTTGGTCTCAGACTTCTAGCTCCTCCAGAACTGTGAGAAAATAAATTTCTGTTGTTTCAGCCACTCAGTCTGTGCTTCTTTCTATGGCAGCCTTAGCAAACTAATTCAACTTCTTTCATGTAGCATGATGTTTTTCTGAGATTCTTTCATGATAATACAAATGTCAATAGTTCATTCCTTTTTAGTGTGAGTTGTATAGTGAGTTCTCACTTAATATTGTTGATAGATTCTGTGACTTTAAGTGAAACAATGTAAAATGAAACCAATTTTACCATAGGCTAATTGAAATAAACAAGAGATAAGTTCTTATGGCATCTCAGTAACTTTATAATGTAACAACGTTATTCAAGGACCTGCTGCATTTCATTTGTATGACTATACTGTATTTTGTTTATTTATTTACCAGTTGATGGACATGTGGATTGTTTCCATTTCAGGTACTAAAACTGCTACAAAATTTGCAAACAAGTCTTTGTGTGAACACATATTTTCATTTCCCTTGGGTAGATCCCAGTACTCTCAAGATCAAATTTAAGCTTATCTCTTGAGTCTCATCTCCCCTCATTGCTTCTTACTTATGCTCCAGCAGCACAGATTGCTGATAAGTCCTTGTACATACTATGTTAACTCTCACTTACAATTCTCTGCATGTGCTGTGCCCTCTTCCAGAAGTACTCTCCCCAGTTTCTTTCTCTGACTCCCAGGATAGTTTAGGATTCCTTTTGTTTGCTCCCATGACCTTTTGAGCTTCTCTTTATCAAATGAGATTACATTGTCGGTTTGACTTTCTTTTACTAAGCAATAAGTTCCTTAAGGAAAGGGATGGTGTGTTTTTTATGAAATAGTTGGGGCTCAATAAATATTTGCTTATAGCATGAATAGTTGAATGAATGACTCAGTTATTTGATTAGTCTGTATTGAGTGCTTATCATATGTTTGGTATAATGTTATCCACTACATAGGCCATGAAAAAAATAAAAGATATATATATATATATATATATATATATATATATATATAATCTTCAAGGAATTGTTAGTTAAGTTGGAAAAACAAGACCTACTTTGGAAAACTGATTAGAGAACAAAGTAATAAAAAATTACGTTATTGAAGAACACTGAACACACAGACCTCTGTTCAGACTTGGGTTGTATGTCCTTGGGCAAGCTGTCTAACCTTTCCAGACTTTAGTTTCTACATCTGTAAAATGGAGATAATAATCAGACATATCAAGTTTGAGGTACTAATGGAATAGAATACTAATAATTAAACAACACCTCTCATCTGGACAGTGCTTTATAGAAGTTTACAAAGCTGATTCCCATCCTTTATCTCCTTTGATTAGCTCTATGAGATAGAGATTATAGTTTAGTAGCTAAGGCGGGTTGTAAAAATGGCGAGAAATTATCCTCTTCCATCTATCTACATCCTCTGAAAGTGTCCTTTCACACTGACTCTGGTTTGGCTTTGTGATTCGCTTCGACTAGAAACATGCCTGAGCATGGGGGCTTGCCTTCTCTTGCTACACTTGGAATCCTAAGACCATCATGTAAATAAGCCTAAACTAGGCTGTTGGAGGATGAGAGGCCACATCGAGGAAAACCAAGGTGCCCCAATCAACAGTCAGCTAGTGACTGCCCATCATCAAATATGGGAGTGAAGCCATGCTAAATCATTTAGCTACCACCCAACTTACCAGCTGACTATAGACCCATGAGGGAGCCCAGCATAGGTCAGCTGAGCTGGCCAAGACCATTCAACCTATAGAATTGTGAGCTAAATAAAATGATCATTGTTTTAAGCCACTATGTTTCAGGGTGAGTCATTTTATAGCAAAAGCTAGCTGATAAAGAGAGTCAGAGCAATAAGTTTTGGAGCTAAGCAGTTTGGGTTTTAATTCCAGCTCTGCCATTTACCAGCAATGTGGCTATGGGCTAGCTCCTCCATCTTTCTGAGCTTCAGTGTCCTCATTGGAACAACAGGGAAAATAGTAGTGCCCATCTCCTGGAATTGCAAGGATTCAATAAGATGATAGATGTTAGGCATTAGCTCATATACCACTTGGTTCAGCAGAACTGCCTCATACAGGGAGCCATTGTTTAGATGAGTAAACTGAACTTCTAGACATTTAGTAACCTTCCCAAGCTCACACAGCCAGAAAATAACTAAACTTGGGGACTCTCACTGGCAGTTCTTGACCCCCACCCAGTCTAAAATTTCTAATAGACTAGTAGGGAAGATTGGCTGGGGGTGGTGTGGGGCATTTAGGGTCTACTTGGTGACAGTTTGCCTTGTGTGGGGTCTCAGTATAAAACCAAAACAAGCTAGAGTTAATAAATGATCAAACTGAAGTTTTATCAAGATTAATCTAGTAGCACAACGTGGAATCATGTAATTCATTGACAAGCATTGGCAATCATACCCCTTCATTCTCTGGATCTCATGTCTCCCTAAGTCTGCTTTCTTTTTGTACGGTTTCTCAAATCCGTTCTTTTACCTCCATTTTCTTGCCTTAGCCCTTGCCCCATTCCTGGAACTCTGTAATGGCTTCCAACTTCCTTTGGTATCTCCCGCTCCAATCCTTTCTCCACTCCCCACACCCTTTTTCAGCCACATTTTGAGCTTTGAGCTAGCACATTCCTGATGCTCACCAAAGGTCAGATTCTGCTCACGGGTTTTACCCAGGGGCTGGCTAGATGGCTTCTGGGCATTGGAGTGAAAGGCTTCCATGTGCCTCAGACATCCCATCCAAAGAATGAGGGGCCCATAACAAGGCCTTTCAGAACTGACCCTTTCAGACAGAAGGTGGTGCTGGAACCCTAATAAAGGACGGGCAGGTATATACCGTCAATGAGCAGCAGATGGCAGAGTCACCTCTCCTTTTGTCATCTCCCGTTAGGAGCCGCTGGTGCTCCTTCTCACATAAAGAATAACAATAAACATAGGACTTCAACAACCAATTAGAAAACACTCTGTGGGCCAAACTTCAATTACATTAATTGCCTAAATTTAAAGACTAGGGGATTTTACATTAAAGTCAGATTTCAGGTTTTATTAATCCAAACATCTAGCTGCCATCTTTTGCCAAGGCACATGTTCTACTGTGGGCTTTAGTCCTTATCATTTCCTATGGTTTCCCCAATACTTAGGCCAAGTGTCTTTTGCCATTGGTCAAAGTACTTGTACTGTTATTTTCCTTAAACCTTTTTCTTATAAGTGAAATATTTCTTGACTGTGTCTTCAACAAAAAGGAAGAAAATAGGAGCTAGATTGAGAAGACCATACCTTTCTTTTTTTAAGAAGGGGGAATAAGAACCCATCTTTATGTGAAAATAAAATAAGCACAGTGTGTCTATGTTGAAAGAATACAACCTAAGATGACATGTGGAGAATAAAGCACAGTAAGAACTAAGAAGAATATGAAAAAGATATGAGATGAAAAAATGACAAAATGAAAAAGAACTAAAACTTCAACAGAATTTATTCTTTGAATACAAATAAATGTTTCTGCTATAAACTGTAATTAAAATGGAAGAAATTGTAAGTGAATAAGATAGAATAGAACAAGTAAAACAGTAATACCCTACACAGGCTGTAGGCATTTGAGATTCCATCATATAATCCAACTCCTCCTCCCCTGCTTGCTCTCACTTTTATAGATGATATAGTTGAGGCCCCGAGACATTGGGTAACTTGTCCAAGGTTATGAAGATAAAGAGTGGCAAAGCCAGATATAGAAATCATGTCTTTGCACTAGATAGCCTCCGCTTCTTCCATATACCCAATGCCATTGAGCTTAACAAACATTTGTTGGGTTGATGAAAGGAAGCATAATGTAGGGGAAAGAATATTAAATAGTGATGGAAAGTCCTAGATTCTAGTCCTAGCTGTACCACTCACTGGCTGTGTGACCTTAGGCAAGTCACTTTCCCTTTCTAGATCTCATTTGGAACTTCAAAGTATGAAGAAAGCTAAACTCAAGACTTTGAAGGTTAATTGGGAAGTGTATCACATTAGCCAATTATAGTCTTTTTGTTCATGGGTGAAGAACTTGGCCCCAAAGGAAAAATAAAAAGACCTCATGATTATAAAAAACAGAAATCAATTGCGGCTGATTTGAACAACAAATAAATTTGTTAAGATTATCCTCTGTACATCATGGAGTCACAAGAAAGCCTAGACAATTAGGCTGAAAAAATGGGCAGAAAACAAAAGACTGTATCCACACAGACACTTGCACACAAATGTTTACAATAGTATTATTCATAATAGACAAAACATGAAAGAGACCTAAATGTCCATCAACAGGCAAATGGATAAACAAAATCTGGTATACAATGGAATATTTTTTGGCCATGAAAAGGAATGAAGTACTGACACAAGCTACAACATAGGTGAACATTGAAGACATTATGCTAAATAAAATAAACAGAAATACAGGGAGTCAAGGCAAGTACAACCTCAGCCTAAACCAGGCTTACAGAACCGATTCAATAAGAACATCACTGTCACCTTTACCCCTGCCCTGAATATTGGATTCAGAAGCCACCACTCGCTCTGCTGGCACTGCTGCCCAGAAACCTAAAAGTTACTGCCACTGTCCCAACACTGCTAAAGTGAACTCTCTCTACTGTCCCTGCTTCTATGTAACACAAACGTCTTATTCTAATTTCCAGGAGAATACATCTGATCAATCTGGCCTAGATGTGCATACCCTAGCTATAAGGGAGGGCTGAGAAAGCCCTTATAATATAAATTTTATATATTATATAATATTATATATATGATATATTATTATTATATATCATATCTATAATTATTATATATTATATAATATACAATATTTTATAATATAAAATATATTTATATTATGAAATAAATATATTTTAACTTCTATAATGGGAGACAATATCTGCCTTCCTCCAAGACTCATATGGTGAATTCCCAAATATAAGAAAGGTATTGGATGCTGGGAAAGTGAGCAAACCAACCAACCAACCAAGCAACAACAGCATCAACAAAAAACTGGCTTCTATACATATATGTAACTCCAGTTAAAATGCAAATATTCAGATTAACTTGTCTTTCAAATGCTCATTCATTCATGTATGCCTGCAATCACTGTAAGCACTGAAGTACCTAAAAACTCTATGCCAACACTATGCTAAGTAAACTTCAAGGAGTCAGAAACAAATAAAACACTGGCCTTGCCCTCAAGGAGTTGATTAGCATGAGAAAAAAAATTTTTAAAGGAGTGTTTTCAATGCCAGGCTAAATATGGAAGGAGAAAAACAGAGGCACACGCAAGGGACTGGTCAATTCTCCTTGGGGAGGTTAGAAAGTCTTTACAGAGATGACATTGAGGAGAATCTTAAAAGATGGGTTGGTGTCTTGCTAAGCAGAAGAGAGGAAGCAGGGGTATGGACCAGCCACATGCAGTGGGGGAAACTATGAGGAACACCGTGATGGAAGCTTGGGTGTGAGAAAGGGCACACATGTCTCACACCAAGCAAGAAAGGGCCTGGAGAGGTTACCAGGACCAGATGATAAAGGGCTGTAGAGTTCAGACCAGTTTTGGACTTCCTTCTTTTCAGCAGAGAGCTATTGAAGGATATTTTGTTTTCACGACATTTTTCTAATGCTATGGAGAAGATGAACTGAAGGAGAGAAGAGAGGTCAGTTAGTAGGCTATTGCCACAGTCCAGACATTAGATGGCAGAAGTGAACTAGATGGTAGCAGTGGCAATAGAGATGACTTCTAAAGCCGTTGTAAAGATTAAATGAGATAATGGGTATGAAAGTGTTTTGTAAACTATAAAATGAGCTCTACGGATGTTTGTAATTTATTTCAACAGTACTTAACACAAAGTGTGGCAAACAGGAGATGCTCTTTACATGTTTGAAGAAAAAAAAAGGATAATTATTTTGGGGCAATTACTGTGTGTCCGCCACCATAATAAATGCTTTATCACCATTATCTTCTTAATAGCCTAAGGTGACCAAACTTCTCGGTTTGCCTGGGACTCTCCTGGGTTTAGCATGGGAAGTCCCAGATCCCGGGAATCCCCTGAGATCTGAATATGGGTTTGAATATCATGCCCCTTTTACAGATGAGGAAACTGAGGTTTAGAGAGATTGTGCAACACGCCCCAAATCACATTTAGAAAGTGAGAAAGTCAAAATTTGAAGCCAGATCTGTCTAAAAGTAAACATGGGGGTGAGAAGGGTCTTTAGAATAAAACATATAGGGTATCAAAATCCTGCTTTTTTTTAGCCACATGACTGGATCTCAAGTCCAGTTTGGTTTCAGGGGCTGGCACTGGGAGATTGCCCAGAGAAGCCCCAAAGCTGGGACTGGCCGCAGGTCAGTCACCTGCTCCTCCAGGGCAGTCCCTGGTAGTACTTTTGTTTTATTTTTCACTTTACAGAAACTCTCTCTTTTCTATATGGTAATTAAACCCTCATGCCTCATCCTGTTTATATTTTGTCCCTGTGTTTTGTTTTGCTTATCCATGAAAGAACAATTCAGCCTTGCTAATCCAAATTGCTTGACCCCTTAAAGCAGGTGTTTTGGGGTCTTGAGAAATAACATTACTATAAATATTCATAAGGAGATAGGGGGTGGGATTCTGTGCCCAGCCAGCATCAGAAGCAAAGTACTTCTCAGACACCAATGGGTAAGTTTTGCTTGGGGTATGGAGGAAGGGTGGCCAAAAGAGAAAGAAAGCCTGGTTAACCTCTAGATCGAGCTTTCTTTCTGCTCAGATACACCTGACAGTTCATCTTACCTCCTGTCAATTCATCTTCATGCTGAATTGTTGAATTGGGAGTCAGGAGGCTGGTGTGTGGTCCCTAGCTCTGCCACTAATGAATGTGTGACCTAGACAACTCTCTTTCCTCTCTGTACCTTAGTTTTCTCATCTGTCAAATGAGGAAATCATATGATGAGGGCAGGTGCTTCCCTAGGGGTCCTGTGGTGTTGACACTCTTATCTAGAACATTGTAATGGTATACACAAGTGAACTGCTTCTGAAGTAGGCTCTGGGTTAGGCGGTATGTGTGACTGGATGTGAACATCTGCAAGCATGTGTGTGTGAGATTTTGAGTGTGAGTGTGTGTAACAGTGTGAATGTTCATGTAGGTGGTTCTCTAAAAAGATATACTCAGATCAGGCTTAAAATTCCATCTCTGGTGAGAGCCATTCACCCCACCCCTGTCTACCTCTTAAATTGCTTTTCCAGACTCAGCTCTCTCATAAAGAGGGAAGTGTAAGCATCTCTCTTGGTGAGACAGCACTGTGGCCCGGAATGAGCACAACTATAGAGTTAGACTTGGGCTTAAATCCTGGCTCCATCCTGTACTTGGTATGTGACCTTCAGCAAGTTATTTACCTAAGCCTACATTTCATCAATGGAAACAAGGAGCTAACAGTCCCCAGCTCAGCACAGTTAGAAGCTGGAAAGAGATGAGTATGTCAAGCACCTGGCTTAGAACCTGACATATGGGACACTCTAAATCAGGTCCAGCTATGTAATCTGCAGAGCCCATTACAAAACGAAAATGTGGAGTTTGGGGATCATACATAAGATACAGAGTTTAATACCTGCTTGTTCGGAAATTATCAAGAATTTCAAGATGACAGCAGCAGAGCATTAAACCAAGCACGAGGCCCTTCTCAGGACAAGGCCCTGGGTATTTACACAAGTCATATCCTCTCAATATTAATTTTCTTCCAGCAGGTTAACTAAGCTGTTGGGAGAAGAGTGATGAATGAATAGGAGTGTCATGGATCCAAATAACCCAGGAAGCAAAAAATCGAAGCTTGGAAATTTTTTCTATCCCCAGCTCCTCCCTGAAACTGCCCTGAGCGTGGGAGGCATAGCTGAAAGTCAAAGCTGGTGTCACTTGCTTTCCCAACCACTGAGAATATTTTTCCCAATCTGTGAATTCAGCCTCCCTCCCTCACAGATTAGGAAGCTTAATTTAGGATAGATATCATCTCCTTTCCCAAAGTCGATCTTCACTACTTTTACCTCTTTTACGTCACCTAAGACCTTTTGGATCCCCTGGAAAGGAACTGAGGGCATGGGGCCCAGTGACAAGGACCTTTTGGATCCCCTGGAAAGGAACTGAGGGCATGGGGCCCAGTGAGGAGGTCACAGTCCCTTGGGCAGAAGGGATCCTCCAGACCAGAGTATTGCTGAACACTTGCAAGCTGGGAAGTCAGCCAGTATTTCATCTTTTGTTTTTTCCTCCTGGGGCTTCCTGTCCCAGAGGTGGCTGGAGAAGGGTCATGGGGGACTTCCTGACCTCAACAAATAAACCTTTCTATTGTCGTTGGGCAGGCAGTATTTCTAGGCCAGACAGACCAGGCTGACAGGCAGTAAGAGAGACAGCAATACCGCCTGTGGAGGAAGCTCACATCTAGTTCCATTAACAATAACTAACAAGAGGAGGCTCTGCACTGCTGTGGTCGGAGAGGTGGTCATGTGAGAGGCCTGGACTGACTGTCTATTGTAGGGGTGAGTCAAGTCAATGGGAACTGGGTAGGCGAGAAGCATCAAAGAATGTGGGGGTTGGGATGGCCCTCAGAGGTCTTAGAACAGTCCTGGTACATAACAGGGTATCAATAAACATTTACTGACTAAATAAGTGAATCTAGTCCCTCATTTTCATTTAACTGAGCCAGAATGGAAAAAAAAAAAAAGTTTTCCAAGGACACACAGAGTTAGTTAGCATCAGAACCCAGACTAGAGCTCAGAGAGTTCCTGAATTCCACACCAATGTTCTTTCTACTGGGTAACAATCAGTGCGTAGGGGAGAGAGAGATATTCTCTTTCCTTAAGCCGAAGTAGATAGGGAACTTCCAGAAAAACCACCCAGAAAGCTTGATATGTGACCCTGGAGTATGGGGATCATAAAACAGAGTTTAACACATGCTTAAGGAACTTAAAAATGAGAGACTGATGGAACTTATAGGAAAAGGAGAGAGATAGTTGTACTGAGAGCCTATGGACCTAGAAGAAGGGAGTTGGCCTGGGAACTTCTTAAAAGTGACCAGCCCTCAAAGAATCACATGGAGGGCACTGTGACCCCAACAAAGATGATGAACTGGTAGAAGCTCAGGACCTACCCTAGAGGAGAAGCCTTGCCTTTTCAAGGCAAGTGCAGGTAGAGGCTCCAGGGGAGGTTCTCTAAAGGACCTGCTAAAATCTTCCAAAGAGAAAGAATTGGTTTTGGACATCTGACTGAGTTCCAAACAGAAGCATCATATTTCAATTTATGTCCTTTGTTCCTCATCTTCTGTCTTCCTTGGAGGCAGAGAAAAATTCCTTGAAACTAACGAAGCTTGTGTTTCAGGGCCCCTCACTTTTATGAGCCCCTGCAGACCCATTAATTTTATATTTATAATTTTTATTCTTTTTCTCAAAGTATATTAATTTTCTATTGATGTGCAATAAATTACCACAAATCAGTAACTTAAATCAACACAAATTTATTATCTCAGTTTCTGTATGTGAGAAGTCTGGGCTGGCATGACTCAATTCTCTGTTTAGGGTCTCACCATGCTGAATGAGGTATTGGCAAGGTCTGGGGCTCAGGGTCCTTTTTCAAGCTCACTCGTTATTGGCAGAATTGAGTTCTTTATGATTGTAGAACTGCAGCCCTTGTTTTCCTATTCACTATCAACTAGATCTACTCTCAGCTTCTGTAGACTTACTTTGCCATGTGGCCTCTTGCTAAAGACTGAATATTTATGTCCCTTCCTCCCCAGATTCATATATATGTTGGAGATCTAATCCCAAATGTGAATGGTCTTTGGAAACAAGACCTGTAGAAGTTAAAATTAAGGTGAAGTAAAGTTATAAATGTGGGGCCCTGATCCAATAGAATTAGTGTCCTTATAAGAAGAGACATCAGAGCACACTCTGTGTGCCATGTGAGCATAGAGAGAGAAAACAGCCATTCACAAGTCATGAAAAGAGCTCACCAGAGACTGACTATGCTGGCACCCTGAGCTCAGATTTCCAGCTCCTATTTGAAATTTCCCCAGTGTGTGAAACATTGTACAGTGATCTGTCTTCTCTACTGAATGGACAGAACTGACTTTAACAAAATCTAACCATTTGCACCTCATTTCCTATCATCTAAAATTACAGCCACCCACAGGAATAAGCCACAGTCAAATCAAATTAATAAATATAACGTCTAATAAATACAACATCTGGGAGGATATGTGAAAACAGATCGGTAGCAGGAAATATTTTACCATTGGCATTTCATTCTCTCTCTCTCTCTTTCTCTCTCCTTTCCTCCCTCTCTCTCATTTCCCTCCCTTACCTCCTCCCTGATCACAATCTTCTGTCTACTTATAGGGTATCCCACTGTGGAAGTGGGAGCATTGGATCTTTGAGAACTATACACCATTGGAAGAATCTCATGTCCTTCACTGATCTACAGAATAAGATTCACAAGAAAAGCAAAATCTTTTAAATTATTGACTATCATTCAAAACATAACTTTATTGTGTTGCCATGCAAAGTTTCTGTCTCCTTACTCCTTTCCAAAGATCACTCTTCTCTGTTAGAATGAGGTAAAATTCAGATTTGACCCTGTAGTAGGTTGAATAATAGACCCTAAAAATATTAGGTCCTAGTCTTTGAAACCTGTAAATGTCACCTTATTGAAACAGTCTTTGCATGTGTACTTAAAGATCTTGTGATAAAGAGATTATCCTGAATTAATAGGGCAGGCCCTAAATGCAATCATAGGTATCTTTATAAGAGGGAGGCAGAAGGAGTTTGATGACCCACAGAATAAAGGGAGGCAATGTGACCACACAGGCACAAATTGAAGTGATGTGATCATGGGCAAGTAAAGCAGCTACCAGATGCTAGAAGAGACAAAGAATAGATTCTTCCATAGATCCTGTAGATGGAGGTATGACCCTCCCTTAACAACTTGATTTTGTCCAATGCAACTGATTTGGGCTTCTGGCCTTCAGAACTGTGAGAAAATTAATTTCTGTTATTTTAAGCCATCAAATTTGTGATAACCCATTACAGCAGCAATAGGAAATTAATATAATGCCACTGAGGCTTAACCATACCAACCAGGTGGATATTCCACCCTTTCTGCTGAACTATGGCATTGTGAGCTAGCACCACTCACAAGGAAGAAATCAAGATTATTAGATAGAAGAAAAATGATACTTCTATCAACTTGTGCCACAAGTTGATTCTGCTCCACCTATCACCAATGATTAGCTCCTCATTGTCAACCAGGTGGTGAGTAATCTAGCTTTAAAAATCCCATCTTACCACCTGCTTTTTTGGACCACTCCTGGAACCAATTTCTACAGAAATTGGGTTCTCTAGATACAGATGTTGATATCTGCAGGAGTATGGCCTGCCAAATATTTATCAGGGATCCACATGTAGGGAGAGAGGAAAAGGAAGAAAAACTGAACAGAGGGAAAAGCTCAAATGCCATGCAGGTCTGACAAAGCTTCATATTTAATCTGTCAGAGTTGTCCTATGGTGAGTCAAAATGGCCGAGCCTTTATACCTTTGCCTTACTCAGTCACCTAATGTGGGCTACCCCAAGAAGGGCAATGCCTTGGGTGAGGTAGCTCTCTAAATAGCTGAGGCAAATCCTGAAGGAACTGAAAGCTAGTTGTCTAATGGCAGCAATCTCAGCAATTAGGCCAACAAGTCTTCCTTGAAGTGAGATCTGAGGCAATATATCTGTGATATCAAATTAGACTATAGAGAAATTTATGTCTCATTGTTAAAAACAATAGAGCAGTCAGCCAGCAGTTAGTGCAGCCTAACATCTGGATGTGAAACCAAATGAGGCAGACAGCTTAACAGAGAGATCATGGAAAGAAACAAAGAAAACTCTTGCTAAAACCATTGTTATTCCAGGATGACTATACATGCTCAACGCTGTTGTCTTCTGAGCAGTGACATAAGAGGCTTCATGCTGTGGTGGAAATAGACTTCACTAAAATAGTCCAGTCAAGTCATTAAACAAACAAACAAGCAAACAACAACAAAAACAAGCCTCGGAGAGGAGAGAAGGGAAACACAAGTGGCTACATGTTACCTAAAGGAGTCCTTTTTTGTTTTCAACAAAAAAATTATGAGATATTGACAGACACAGGAAAATGTGGTCCATACACTGGTTTTCTTTTTTTAAAAAAGGCAGCCAACAGAAACTGCCTATTTGAAGATCTGGATGTCAAATTTAACAAAGACTTCAAAGCAGCCATTATGTTTCATGCATTCGCTGTTGAGCATTCAAAGTTCAAAGAACTCAAAAGAAACATGTTTAAAGAAGTAAGGGAAGATGTGACAATGTCTCATCAAATTGAAAATGTTAACAAAGAGATAAGAATTATAAAAATAACCAAATAGAAATTCTTGAGTTGAAAAGCACAATAACTGAAATGAAAAATTCATGGGAGTGGCTAAACAGTAGATTTGAACTGACAAAAGAATGAGTGAACTTGAAGATAGATTGTGAGGGATTATGCAATTTGAAGAATAGAGAGAAAGAAGAATAAAGAAAAATGAACAGAGAACAATTAAAAACTGTGCTTCAAAGGACACCATCAAGAAAGTGAAAACAAAATGCACAGAATGAAGGCATCAAATAGTTCCTACCACTCTTCTGATTTTCTAATTTAAGTACTATTCTTATTTATTTTTGTTTTAATTTTTCTTTATATATTTATGAGTGGGTCCTGACTCCCCTCCTGGGCAGGAAGTGTGTCTTAGTCATTTTAGCATGGCTCAGGGGGTACTTTAATAAATAACTATTGATAGTGAAAATAGTCTGAACACACCACTGCAAGGAAAAAAAAATTTGAATAGGAGAATGGTTACACATGGACTTGGTTACATGGGAAAGTCTGCCATCCCCTATTGTGATCTCCTGTGGGAGCCAGACAGGAGGTACCCTGGAGCCAGCTATGACTCCATTGATGTTAATGGATTATTTTTTAAAAAAAGAAAGGAATCTTTCTTTCCTGATAGCAATCTGCCTACTTTAGTTCCTGGTAAAATGCTCTGCAAAGTCCAGACAGGAACAAGGGCACTGGCCCTGGGCTCCTGGGAGTATTTGACAGCAGATGCCATGATTTCTTGGTGATATCATGTTTGAAGTACCCATAACAGGCATGTCACCATGTACCTCAGTTTGTGAAATGAATGATGAATGAATGAATGAATGAATGAATGACACTTCATGGGAAATAATTCAAGGCCAGAAATAGATCATGTAAGAGAAAGTTTTAAAATAGAAGGACTTCAGCCTACAAGAAAGAACATCAGAATAAGATATAATAATAATCTTCAGGTCTTTATAGCCTAGGGCCAGTGGTGCTGGTTAATGTTTGACTAATCTCTGAGGAAAAAAGCCCTCATTTGTAGGTTTGCTAATTTCCATGGTGTAAATACTCCTTCAATGGCCAATTTCAAACTACTCACACGCACACAATCAGCTCTGAGAGCCAGTTCACTACTGCCTGTATCATAAAGTATTTCAACCCTGGAGCAGATGTGTGTGGCCACATTATTTTTATTTTCTTGGTTTATACCTCCTCAAACTTTCTCATTACTTTACACTTTAAACTCCATGATTTCATTAGCCTCCAGCCTTTTCCCAATGCTTAATTCCCACGTCTTTAAAGATTCAGTTCAGGAATCACCTCCTTTGAAAGAAGTCATGCTTTGACTAGCCTGCCTACCATGTAGTTCATCTGGGAGCTGCCTATTATGGTATACTTTCCCCTTAGTCCAGGTGGCAGGTGTACAACCCAAGTTAGATGAATCTGAGTTCTGCCATAGGAATTTTTGAACTGGAGCTGAAGAATTAAGGCTGTGAGGTATGAGATGGGAATTCTGGACATGGGGGAAAGCTAATCTGAAAAAAATAAATCCACAATGCAAAATAAAACATAAATGAATAGTAAGATATATGATTATATATAGCAAAATGGTAACAGTTGTAAAATGTAAGTGATGGTATATGCATGTACAAATCTTTCAACTTCTGTACGTTGAAGTCTTTTACAATGTTTTAAGGAAGGGGGAAGAAATAGACAAGAGTCAGAGAAAGAATCCTAGGGAGATTCCAGCCTCTGGGTCCAGTTGTCTGAATGGCTGAGTTGCTTTCTTGCCATTCTCATGATTACTGGAGGATAAATTTTCCCTTTTACTGTGTAGGTCAATTTGGAATTCTGTCACTTGCAATCAAGAAAGTTCTGACTAAAAGAACAATATAATACAACTGTTTTCACTCCTATCTCTTCTAGTAAACTATAAATTCTGAGAGGACAGGATCCTGTATTATCTATTTATGTCTTTCCAGACCCTCCCAAAACAGGCAATTTAGTAGAGTGGTAAATAGCATGGGTTAAGCAGTCAAACAGACCTCTATATGGTTTAGGTCTGCCATCTCACTTGGGATGGTGGGCAACTACTTACTTTAACCTTCCTCAGCTTCAATTTCCTCAACTGTAAAATGGGAGTAATACGTTAAAAAAAAAATGAGGATAAAATGGTAGTGCATGCAGAGCATTCAGCCAAATGTCTGGTCTATAACAAATGCTTGACAAATGTTAGAGATACTTATTGTTATTAGGCAACTCATATGACCTCACATTCTCTTATTCTCTGTGCTCAGTTTTTTAAATAGTTAAATTTTCTCTATTCTAAACTGCCACTGATTATACACTACACCACAGATTTAATAGCAATTTATAAAAATAAGAAAATAATAACATTAAATATATGGTAAGGCATTATATCATAAATTTTTCAACTCTGGAGCACATGTGTGTGGCCACATTATTTTTATTTTCTTGGTTTATACCTCCTCAAACTTTCTCAAACATAATGGCTTAAAATGTGGGTGCTAGAGACACACTACCTCTGTTTTAGTGACTTTTGATAAATTACTTAACTTCTCTAAGCTTGATTTCTTCATTCAGAAATTGCAGCTGCTCAATGAATATTTATAAATATTCCTATTGATATGTTCATTGATTGTATCATGCCGTGATTTTTCAAATTTTCAATAGGGAGAAATGGCTAGAGTTCACAAGTCACTGAACAGGAAAGAGAGAATTTCATACAGACAGAACTCCAGAGATATGCAGGATATCTGAGTCTTTCACCTGAGTAATGATCAGTGCAGGCGTGTGAGGAAACTATTAGCACCGGGGGGCGGGGGACACCCAAATGGACTAGAGGTGACAGTGGCCAGTATTTCCCACCAGCTAGACTGGAAAAAATTACATTTCATGGGACATTGGATGGAGTAATCAGGAAGGTCTTGACTCACTAGTGGAAATAATTAGCCCTAGAATGACACCACTCCTGATCCACCTAAAAATCATAAAGGCAAGATTCAAGAGGATCAAATAGTTTTTTATTAACTTAACTGTATTTCAGAACAAAGCTAAAAAATATTCATAGGACAAAAAATATCCAGCACTCAACAAGACAGAAATCACAATGTCTGACATCTAATCAAAGATTAGGAGATGTGCAAGGAGACAGGAAAATGTGACTCATAATGAGAATAATCAAGCCATTAAAACTGACCGAGAACAGACACAGATGTTGAATTAGCTGGAAAGGACATTAAAACTGGTGTTCTAAACATATTCCATATGTTCGAAAAGTTACATGTTATATGATATGTATGTGTGTGTGTGTGTGTGTGTGTGTGTATACACACACACATAGCATATTGATTGTTTCTCTGGAACCTTGAATAATACAGATGGCAAATGAGATGTTCAACATTATTAGTCATTAGGGAAATAAAAATTAAGTTCATAGTAAAATACCACTACGTATCTATTAGAATGGTTAAAATTAAAAGATTGACTATACCAACTGTTGGTGAAGATGTAGTGCCATCGTAACTTTCATAATCTGCTAGTAAGAATATATAATGGTACAACCAGTTTGGAAAACATTCTAGCAATTGCTTAAAAAAACTGAACATACTCCTACCACATGATACAACCATTTTGCTCCTACATATTTTCCCAAGAGAAATGAAAGCATATGTCCATAGAAAGACTTGTACACAAATGTTCATAGCAGCTTGATTTGTAATAGTTCCAAACTAGGAAGAACTCAAATGTCCATCAACAGGTAAATGGATAAACAAACCGTGATATATCCATAAAATGGAATATGACTCAGTAACACGAAGAAATAAATTATTTATTGGTGCATGCTATAACATGGATGACTCTCAAAATAATTGTGAAGTGAAAGAAGCCATGCAAAAAGCATACAAACTCTGTGAATCCATCTATATACAATTCTTGAAAATACAAACTAATCTATAGTGACAAGCAGTTAGCAGTTGTTTGGGAATAGAAGAAAGGGTTGGAGGGAGTGCAAAAGGACAAAATGAAACTTTTAGGGGCAATGAAAATGTTCATTATCATAATTGCAATGATGGTTTCACAGGTGTATACATATATCGAAACTTATCAAATCATGTATTTTAAGTGTGTGCAATTTCTTGTATGTCAATTGTACCCCAATAAAATTAAAGAATAAAAAGTAAAACGAACCATTTCTTCATACTGTATACTGCAGAAATTCATAGTCCTCCCTAATATTTCCAAGAGTCTTGGGAGATATTTTACCTTCTTCCACTCAAGTCTGGTTTGCACTGAATTGTTACAGCAGCTCTGCTGTATCCTGTTTCTGACCATTGCCTCAGCCCCTGCAGCACTCTGTTTCTGACTGGCTTTGCTCCACCCTGGACACCACACCCAGCTTCCCACCACCCACCACTCACCCCCATCCTTCTATTTCCCAAAGTGGCACTAACACAAGGCTATTATTGAAGAGTTACAGGTGATGGAGAGTGATTATAACATAGACAAGAAAGAAACTGAATGCCAAATGTTACCTCTTTAAAGATTTATCAGCCATCCGCTATCACAAGGATTTTCCCCACTGGCTAAATCTTTCTTCCTCTCTAAAGTTCATATATCCCTCCTGTTCTTAAGCTTCTTACCTCTAGTCCCTCAAACTGTCTATGAATAATACCAAAACTCTCATTATTCTCTTGTGCAATACAATTTATACCTTTCTTTGTTTTGCTCTCCCCTTCCAGACCATACCTATTCAAGGGGTGAAAGAGAAAGGCTCACCTTTCACATCCCAAAAGGCTGATTATGGTATTTTTCTAGACAAAATCTTTTACCTACTGATGAATATGGCATTTCCTGGAAGGCAAATAGGACTATAGTAAGTTTAATCTTCAATATCCATTTCTTCCCCTTTTTGTTACAATTCTTGAAGATATACTACAATAAACATAATCTCAGGAAATGTCCTGCTCCAAGAAGCTTAATCTGGTCACAGGTCTCATGCTGACACTCTGACTACAACTTTAGAATTATATAATGTTAAAGATGTGTAGGATTTCACCAAGCACCCCTTCCACATACACCTCTACTCCATTTTACAGAATGTGAGTCCTAGAGAGTTCAAATGATTTGTCCAAATCAGACACTGCAGTCACAGGAGCTGGAGCCCAAGTCTCCACCTCAATTCCATTCAATTCCACAACAAACACTCAAGTTAGCCCTTGGGAACCTGGACAAGGAAAAGGAGTGGTGGGGTTTTCTGGGAAGGGGTTCTGGATGGAGGTGACTTCACTGGGTGGGGGCTCAGGGCCAGAGAACATTTGATTGTTATGGATCCCAGATAATGTGTTCCTAGCCCCTACCACCCAGCGGGTGTGTCCTCATTAAAATGACCCTAAACGATCCAAGTTAGATTAAATTCCTGCAAATTCCATGAAGCCAAGCAAAGGTGGCCAAGCACACAGGAGGGGAGCTTAATTCTGGTAAGAACTGTTAAAAGGCAGGCAGAAAACATTGAAAAACACATGATATCACCTATATATGGGATACAAACCTAAAAGTAACAAACGAAAGGACAAACAGAGACTCATGGATGGGGATAATAGATTAGTGGTTACCAGAGGGTAGCTGGGATGAGGGAAGAGAAGGGAGGTAGATGGGGTAAAATGAGTTAAATATGTGGTGATATTAAAAAATTAAAAAAATAAAATAACTTTAAAAAAAAGGCAGGATTTCCACAGGTGGAGTTGGCAGGATGTATTTGGGTCAATGGTCACAAGCAAAGGCCATTTGCATGGTTGAGTTAGGTTTGAATCCCAGTTCATCCATTTGTATAAATTTCCTTCACTTCTCTGAGCCTGTTCCTTGAGATATAATCTTGAGATAGACTTGTTGGGTAGACTAAGTAAGATGAAGTAGGAAATGTGTTTAGCATTAATAGTGACTATTAGAACTATTAATATTGTATTCCAGGAACTTGTTCAACTAAATCCTCACAACTGCCCTGATATGTAATTTTTTATTAGCGTGACTGTTTTACAGATTAGGGACCTGGAGCTTGGAAAAACTAAGGACTTTGCCCAAATTGCTTAGTAAACACTGCTTGGGTGTCAACCTCTGTGGCACAGCTGCAGCAGAAGGTACACATTGGGGGCACTGGAAAATGGCAAAGTAAATATCAGATGTGCCTAATCCTGGAAAATGCAGTTACCTCCTAGACCCTGTTTACCTTTATTTTTGAACTACTTAGTAATAGGTTCATCTTTCTGGAAGTCATTTTGATCTTAGGTGGCCCAAGGAAAGACTCCTATTAGACTGAAGAAGAAATTCTTAACAATACGAATTATTCACCAAGTAGCTAACAGGATGTTTCTCAAACTCAAGTAATGGATAGGCCCATTTAAAATTCTCACAGACTCACTCCAAAGTTGACTTAAATCGTGTTAGTGCCATTTACATATTTATAAGCACAAAACTCAGCATATATATTCTTGTGCTTATAGTTCTTTTGCAACTCTAAACCAAGGCAAAGGAAAAATAAGCAAAACTACTAACCCTTAAAATTCAAATAAACACTTCAATTTAATGTAACAGAGGATCACATCTGAAACCTGAGTATGGCACAGTTCTTTGAGTCTGGGATGCCCATAGCACTGTTCCTCCTAACACACTTCGCTGTTAAACTTCTAGATCTTCATTTTGACAGTATATCCAGGTGCCATTTGACTTTCATTTGGCACAGGAGCAGCATTCCCTCGAATTGGATGACCAGGTCACCCACTTGCGCATATGCTGTATTAATGTTTTCCCCTTTATCTGCCTGGTGACTTTCTACTTATCCTTTGAGTGAATTCTTCTTTTGGAAGCCCTTAATAGCCTCCACAAGTGAGTCTTGCCCACTCTACATCCTTACCATACCCTATGCACCTAGTCCCCAGCCCTATAGCCCTCGGTGGTATTCATTTACTCTCTTGCCTTGCCCCCAGATTATTCCCTCTATCTCTTAGACTGCAAGCTTATGAAGGTAGGGACTGAGTCTGATCCATTTCTGGTCCTCACTTCCCTACACAGGGCCAACCACAGAATATTTTCTCAGAGAGGAATACTAAATGCATAAATGAATGAATGAATGGACAACTGAATGAACTAAGTGACTTCTCTTCTAGCTCTGGGAGATTCTGCTCCGTCATCCACCTCAGAGTTTTTTTTCCTCTTTCCAATTTTCACTGTTGTTCTCTTCAAGGGCTTGAAAAAAGTATATCCTAGACTCAAAATGCTAGAAATAGAATCACCTATGACATGACTACAACTCAATATGCAGAGAGGAAAATGACTTGACCCAGGGTACCCAGTTAAAATGTAAAAGCACAAACCCAAAGGCCATGTGTTCTAATTCTCATTCCAGGGTTTTTTTCAAGAGATTATTTATTTATCATTTATTCGTTTATTTATTTTTGGTGAGGGCTGCCTTGGGAGAAAGCAATGTGCCTTTGTGACCTCACCTCCCCGTGGCAATGCTTTGGGAATAAACTGGATTCCCACGGTTCTCCCAATGGTGGCAGGGTGCCCATGTCAGGCAAGGTATTTTTCATAATGAAAAAGAAACAAAGATAGCGTCAGAACTCATTTGTTATTTTCCCACAGCCGCCAGAATCTAAAATCTCTTTGTTTCCCTTTTCAACTTATTATACTTCCCTTGTCCTTGATAACGTGGACCAAGACCATGGATTTGGGGACTTAAAAAAAAATTCGTACTTATTTATTTACGTATGTATTTACTTCCAGAAACATTTATTTTTTAACACAGGCCGATACAGACATCCTGCAACTCCCACCCGCCTTTCCTCCTTATTTTAGATATCTCACTTCTTTCCCATGGTCAAACCACTGGTGTCATCCTTGGCCCCCAGACATCCTTCTTCCTTCCAGGCTGGGAGGCAGCCCGCCTCCTCATGCCTGGCCTTCCCAGGGGGCCGTCCTGGCTTTGACCTCATAACCACCAGATCCCCGTTCAACATTTAATCACTTCCTCTCTCGACACCCGTCCTGGAACTTAGGTAAAGAGAAATCCAGAAAGAAGGAAAGACACTCAGACACATGGATCATCTACTGTGTACAGGGGACCAGACATTTTTGTGAGATGGGGAGAGGGTCTGGCTTATTTTACTCGGGATATTTATTATTTATTTAGTATGTTTATTGTAGTAAAATATATATAACAAAATTTACCTTTTAACCCATTTTTAAATGTACAGTTCAGTGGTATTAAGTACACATAAACTGGTACACAATTATCACCACTATCCATCTCCAAAACTCTTTCATTATCCCAAAGTGAACCTCTGTATCCATTAATAACTCCTAGTTTCCTTCCCCCAGCCCCTTGTAATCACTGTACACTTTTATATACATTATTTCATTCAGTCCTCACATCCACCTTTTGAGGTAGGTACTGTTATCTCCATTCTTACATCCGAGAAATCGGAGGCTCAGAGGTTAATTAACTTCCCCAAGGTCACTCAGCTCAACAGAGTCTAGGCTGAGATTCAATTCTGTCTGACCAGGCTCTTTCATTATTTTTATTTGTGTGCTATGTCTTAGGCTGTAAGACAGTGAGAAGTGATGTGGAAGGAATGGTCTTTGCCTTTAAAGAGCCTAACCTTTCAAGAAGACCAATGTTAGTTTGTCTAAATGTGTGATTCTGCATGCACAGAGGCTATGAAGAGAGGATAGGGCTGCGGTTAATATAGTCAAGACTGTTTTGCCATCCATTCTTTCAATATTTACTGGAAAATTGCTCTATATCAGGGCATCTGATAGGCCCAGAGAGCCACCAGACCCCATCCTGATGTACAGAAGCTGTTAGCCCAGTGTAGGAGGCAAGGATCTGAACAGAGGTATACAAGGCAGGGTGCTCTCTATGTATAGGGCTATGGAGGGCCGAGCCTGAGGCAGAAGGCCTTGGGAAGATGACACAAATGAGCTGAGCCCTGAAGGATGAGGAGGAGGGTGGAAAAGGCATAGTAGGGCATTCCAGGCAGAGAGAATAGCATGTTCTACAACGCAGAGTAATCAGGAAGCAGCAAGATGGCAGGGGTCCTAGAAGGGAGGTGGCAAGAGATGGAAAGATAGGTGGAGACTGGATGATAAAGGCCTGCACTGCCAACCTAAAAAGTTTGGACTGGATTCTGTCGGCAATGGGAAGCCAACAGTCTCCATCTCCAGCCCAGATCTCCCCTCTCAACTTCTATCCATATATATAATATTGTGTAGAAATTCACACTTGCATGCCTTATAGTCATCTCTAACTTTCTATTTCCCATAGTGAACCCTGACTTATATGCTTTCTTGCCCAATCCTACCAACAGTGATATTAAGGCACAGGCACAAACAGGTTCTCAGGGTTTGGGATCAGCATCCTGAAGGGCCATCGCTGTGCCAGGTGTTAATCCTTTAGTTGCTAAAGAGTAGGAGGATCTGAGGGTCCCAGGGGAAAGTTCAGGCAGCTGGGGTGAGAAGGGGGCTCAGAGCAGCAGCACAACCAGTAGGGGCACAACCAGTACTACAGCACTGCAGTCCTGAACCTCACCAGCTGCATATGAGCCCTGCCGCTATGAAACCCAACCCTCCCATGCTTTCCTGATCTCACTAATGGCACCCCATCTGCCCAGGTACTCTTTCCAGAAACTGTAGCATCATCCCAGAAGCCCAAGGAAAACTACAATGGGGCTCACATAACATAAGTCTAAATATTTAAAAGTTATACATCAAATTAAAAGTTATTTATTTATTAAAAGATAGTCTTAAGTTTATTGAGGTATATTCTACAAACAATAAAATGCACACATTTTAAGTGCACTGTTTGAGTTTTTGACAAATGTATACACTGTGTAACCACACACCAATTAACTAGAGATAGGGAATATTTTCATTACCTAAGAAAGCTTTCTTATGCTATTTGCAGTCAACTCCCCCTCCCCTCTGCCCAGGCAACCACCCATCTAATTTCTATTATTATAGATTAGTTATACTTGTTCCAGGACTTCATATAAATGGAATTATGTAGTATGCACTCTTTTGTGCATGGCTTCTTTTGCTCAAAAGCTATGATTTTTTTATTATTAAAAGTAGGCAATATATCAAAGATGACTGAATTTAATGCCATTCTATTGATGGACAGTAATATATGAGTAAAAATAATTCATAATTCATAATCCATAATCTAGAATCCATCATTAATTTTATATTTCATAATTTTTTAACCTTAATTTCAGCAAAATCACTAATTATGTTGTTTTAAAATAATTTTTTATGTTTCAATTATAGTTGACATACAATATAATATTAGTTTCAGGTGTAAAACATAATTATTAGACACTTATGTAATTTATGAAATGATCACCCCTGATAAATTCATACCCATCTGACACCATACATAGTTATTACAATGTTATTCCTATGTTATATTCCCTATGTTAGTTTATATCCCAACAACTAGTTTGTAACTACCAATTTGTTCCTCTGAATCTCCTCCCTCCTCAACTTATTCCCCAGCCCCACTTCAACTGAACAACCATCAAAATGCTCTCTGTATCTATGAGCTTGTTTTTGTTTTTTTCTTGTTCATTTATCCTATTCTCTGGATTCCACATATAAGTAAGACCAAATGACATTTGTCTTTCTCTGTCTGACTTACTCCACTGAGCACAATACCTTCTCGGTCCATACATACTGTTGCAGGTGGTGAGATTTTATTCTTTTCTATGGCTGAATAATATTCCATTATATATATGTACCAACTCTTCTTTGTCCATTCAACCATTGGTAGACACTCAGGTTGCCTCCATATCTCATCTATTGTAAATAATGCTGCAATGAACATATGAATGCCTATGTGCCTTTGAAGTCGTGTTTTGGGTTTCTTTAGATAAATACCCAGAAGTGGTATTACTGGGTCCTTCTTTGCCTCTTGTTATAGGCTTTGTTTTAAAGTCTATGTTGTCTGGTTTAAGTACTGCAATCCCAGCTTTGTTTTTCATTTCCATTTTCATGAAATATTGTTTGTCATTCCTTTAATTTCAGTCTGTATGTGTCTTTTAATCTGAAGTGTTTCTTATGAGCATTATACATAAAGGTCTTGTTTTCTTATTCATCCAGCCATCCTGTCTTTTTTGATTGGAGCACTTAATCCATTTACATTTAGAAATGTAGTTATTGCCATTTCATTATTTATATTTTTAAATTTTCTTCTTCTTCAAGAAGTCCCTTTATCATTTCTTATAATGCTGGTTTGGTGGTGATGAACTCCTTTAGCTTTTTCTTATCTGAGAAGATCTTTATCTGTCTTTCATTTCTAAATGATAGCTTTGCTGTATAATCTTGGTTGTAGGTTCTTGCTTTTCATCTCTTTGAATATTTTGTGCCAATCCCTTCAGGCCTGAAAAGTTTCTGGTGAGAAATCAGCTGATAGTCTTATGGGAGCTCTCTCTATGTAACTAACTGCCTGTGCCTCACCTGAGGCTGCTTGGTATGAGCTACAAAGTGATCCACAGATAGTTACCACTTGTGCTGGACCTGGAAGTGCCTGGGAGAGGCTAAGCTGCAAACTAAGGCTGCTTGCCACTAATTCCAGGTTTGGGGATGCTTAGCAAGAGGTACAGGGCACACTGAGATCAGATGTTGCTTGTCTGGGGTTTGTAAACCTTTGAGAGATTTTAAGAAAGTCTGCAGCATGAGCCAAGGCAGGTCATTTGTATGAAAAAGCCACTGAAAGTGGCTTGGGTGCACCCAGAGTTAGGTGGGGCAAGGTCTTCGGGACTCACCAGAGTGAGGCAAACAGTATTAGCCAGGTTGATGGAGACTCTGTGCATGTAATCTGGGTGTGGGTAGGGCTCAACAAAGGAACAGCTTCTGACAGCAATTCTGTCTGGGAGAAAGCTGCCTCTCCAGTCCTTGACTTGAAACCAGACAATTTAGTTCTCTCCTTGCATGTCCCTGTCACCTTTCCAGCTGCTGCCCAAGCACTGGAGCTTGGAATGAGTGAGTCTATCAGCGAATATGTCTGTTTGTGGGTGCTTTAAGAAGAACACTTAGGATCCTAGAAACCCTCTGTCTCACTCAGCCACAATCTCCACTTGTTTTCACAGCCAGAAGTGGGGACTTATCTTCATGGCACTGTAACTCTGGGCTGGAGAGCCTGGTGCGGGGCTGGGACACTTCGCTCCTCAGGGGAGACCTCCACAGCTGAGATATCCCTTCCGATTTTCAACTGCCACACATGGGTGTGGGACCAGCTGTTCAGTGTCTCCACACCTCCTACCAGTCTTGACTTGGCTTCTTCTGCATGTCCTTAATTATAAGACTTCTGTTAGCTAGACTTCAAGCAATTCTCAATGATGCTTGTTCTGTAGTTTCATTGTAATTTTAAAATGGTCATAAAAGGAGATGAGCACAGTGTTTAATTACTCTGACAAAAAGCATTAATTATGTTGTTATAATCAAGAGTTTCAAATAATTTTGATTGACAATAAGGTCCAAAATTAAATAAACTCTGTTGAATCATTGTATGCCTGGGCAGAGTTAGTGGCTCTCTCTATTGTGTAGCTCATGTCATGTTATACTGCCATTGTTGGTGGACATGTCTGCCTCTACTTCTGTGCCAATTAATTTTTGCATCACTGGCACACACTGTGGGGTGCAGTAGGGCAGTAACTATTCATTGAATAGATGGATGGATGAGTAGGTGGATGGATGGATGGATGGACGATTGATTGGCTAGCTGGCTGTATATATGTTGGCAAAAGGCTGCAGCTCAATAATCAAATGGGTATTTATGGGAACCACATGCTCTTCTAATATCCAGCTTCCAATTTTACTGATGTTATTTATTCAGCAAACATTTTTTCTGAGCACCTACTATGCGCCAAACTATAAGATGTGTGCTATGGGTATTTAGAGAGGAATAAGACAGTCCTGGTTAATGGCAATGACTCTGAAGCCTGATTTCCCATATTTGAATTCTGTTCCTGACACATACTAGCAGCCTAATGGTAAGCAAGCTACTCTGTGCCTCAGTTTCTTTATCTATGAAATGAGGAAAATATAATACCTATTTCATGGGTTGTTAAGATTTTAAATATGTGGATAATTTAAGAAATTTTAGAGTGTCCAGCACTGAGTAAGTACAATACATATGTTGGCTTTACTCTATATTCTCAGATCACAGGTCAAGTAGGGGTAGAAAGGTAATCAACCCAACACACAATAACCCAGGCAAATTATATATTAGCAGATGTATAGGTGATTTATTGAGGGAAGAGGTGAGGGAGGCTTTGTAAAAGAGGCAATCTTTGAGCTTAGTCTTGTGGTTTGTTTAGATTTGATTCAGCAAGCTTTGGGATACACACTTTTTAGGGTGTGGTAGCCAAATATCAGTCCTCATGTCCTGAAAATTTAGGGTTACCAGGCACCTGAAGGCCACCTTGACCCACTATTTCCTTTTATGGTCAAGACCCCTGATAAAAGGTTCAAGGACACAGAATGAATTATTTATTCAACAAATCATTCATTCACTCTGCAAATATTTACTAAGAACTTACTGTGTACCAGGCACTAGGCTAGATGGAGATCCAGGTATCAGACTATGCATTACGTACCCCAGAGGAGCTTGCATTCTCAAATTAACACAGAACTTGAACCCAGATCCCTAAATTCTCAGCCTAGGGTTCCTTCCAATTCACATTAGGACATATCTCAGATTAGAGCACTGAGTTTGTCTTCTATAGGAACCAAGTTAGTTGAGTTAGTTTCCCCACTTCAATACATATTTATTTCTAGACTGTGGGTACCCTGGGACAGGGCCTTATGTAATCCAGCCTCTGTTTTTTCCTTAGCACCTGGAACTATCTAAATTCTGTTTATTTTTAAACAATAGCACTGCCATTGATAACTCACAATGACTTCCATAATCTGCTCTGAAACCTACCATTGTATGTGTGTCCATGTAATTTTGTCTCCCTTCACAATTTCTTGGCTTTGAGCTTCATTCTGTCTGCTATTCCATGTTCCCTCCCTGCATTCCCACATCATCCTCCCCCACTCCCATAGACTATTCCCCAACCACATAGGGATTAGTAAATATTTATGTTTGAGTATCTACACTCCTTACAAATTTCATACTGAATCTGGCCACACACTCTTTGAGGGGCTAACTTGTCTAGGTGTGGGTCAAGAGATTACACACCCACTGGGTTCCCTATCTGTTAGTGGCCTCATCATCCATTAGGCACCACGGGCTCAGTACATGGAGCTGAGAAGATTTTCATGGGCCTAAAAAATGTTTAATACCCCCCTCTCATTTTTTTTACATAATCTAAAACACAAAAAGCAAGCTATAGAATCTAAATCAAACAAATGTCTACAATGTAAATTCATACCAATTTCATTATTTATTCAATTTAACTGTGACAGTGTCTCCCACATATCACCTTCTTCATTTATTAATAGATCACCTGAGTTTTAACTAGGCACAAGACTACGCTTATGCAAAAGATACTTCCCAACCCCTCTTAAAGCTGATGTAGTCATGTGACTAAATCTGCAAATAGAAAATGAGTTCAACTGACACCTGCTATTTCTGGTTGTACAGTGAATATGGGCTCTTCTTCATCTTTGTTCTGATTCACTGGTCAGGGCTACCACATTGGACAACTCCAGGAGGCACATTCAACCTGCAGTCTAGGTAAATGGTGCTTCCTGCCATTGTGCAATGTGGTGGCCCTGCCCCCAACTGTGATGCAGGCCTTAAGATGAGAGATGGAGTTTATATGTATAAACATTTGATTATATTTTAAAATAATGTAGGTTTGATTTTCTCACTTTGTAAACATTCCATGAATGGACTGTGATTGCCAAGAAATCAAATCTCGCCATATTCAAGTAGATATAGCCAAATGACTTCAAAGTAAAAATTTTAAAATGCTTTAGAATATTTTTTACCAGAGAAATAATATTTGATATAAGATACAGAAAAATTTTAATGAGAGAGGACCTACAAAATATATGGATCTAAAACCAAGAAGTTCTTAGAAAGGCTTTGATCATTCTCCATTCCCCAAGCTAGAAATTTCAGAATCATCTCTGATGTTTTCTTAGTAACTTATTTATTCAGTAAATAGTGATCAATTACTTACAGACAATATAGAGTAGAGAACAGTATCAAGATTGCGGTCAGACATATCTAGGTTTGTATCCTTGTTCCACTAGCTACTAGGTATGTAATTTTGAGCATCCTCTGTGGATGTCTACTTACCTATTAAAATAGGGCAATATTAATCCCTATCTCTTAAGAAATAAAGGATTTGGACTTTTCCCTGATTTCTGGAAGGGTGAATTTAAACACCTGGAATTTCCCAAATAATAGGAGTGTCTGTTATCATGAGTTATTTGGATCATAACCTGAGATTCTGCTAAGAGATGAGATGACTCAGGATGGAGGCTGGTCATCAGAAAGACCAAACCCATGTTTAGAGACTTGGGGCTTTAAGCCAGCCTTATCTCCAGGGAAAGAAAGAGGACTGGAGATTGAGTTCAATCACATGGCTAACAATTCAATCAATCATGTTCATGTGATGAAATCCCAATAAAAACTCTGGACACCAAAGCTCAGTAGAGCTTCCTGGTTTGTGAATACATCGATGTGTTAGGAGGGTGATGTGCCCTGGTTCCATAGAGAGAGGTCAAAAGAAGCTTTACATTCAGAACCCTCTCAGACCCCATCCTGTGAGTCTTTACTTAACTAGTCCTGATTTGTAAATAAATTTTTACAAAATTATAAATTTGTAAATTTATAATAAAACTATAATCACAAATATAGTGCTTTCCTGAGTTCTTTGAGCTGTTCTAGTGCTTGAGACTGTTGTGAGCCACACACTATGTTACTCAGAAAAGATGGTTTGTCTATTTTAATTACTGAACAGTATTCCAGTATTGGATGAATACATGACAGTATATACATTCTCTTATTGATAGATACCTGAGTTGTTTCCAGTTTGAGAGTATTATGAATATAGTTGCAATGAACTTTGTTGTACAAATCTTTTGTGGTGTAAATGTTTTTGTTTTCATGGATAAATTTGTAGGATTAAAATTGGGTAATATGATAGGTATATGTTTAGTTTCATAAGAAATGCCAGACCTTTACCCAAAGAGTTTCTACCACTTTACACTGCCACCAACAATAGATGAGAGTTCTGGTTGCTCCACAACCTTGCTAATACTTAATGTTTTCAGTCTTTTTAATTTTAGCCATTCTGGTGAGCATGTAATGGAATTTCATTGTGTTTTTAATTTACATTTCCTTGGTGTGAAGTAAAGGTAGACAGGAAAAAGAGAATAGAGAAATAATAAACAAAGAACACACACACACACACACACAGAAAGAGAGAGAGTCAGGATTACACCTTTATATATTAATAATTACATTAAATCTAAATGGAATAAATACACAATTTAAAAGACAGAGATTGGCAAAGTAGAATAAAAGAAGAATGACCTAACTATACTGTCTAAAAGAAACTCACTTTAAATATAACAATAAAGGCAGATTGAAAGTAAAAAAATTTTAAAAGATATATAATACAAAATTAATCAAAAGAAAGCAGGAGTGGCTACAATAATATCAGATAAAGTAAACTCCTGTCAAAAAAATTAGCAGAGACAAAGAAGAACATTAAAAAATGGTAAAAGGGTCAATTCACCAAGAAGACATAACAATAATAAATGGATACGCACCAAACAACAGAGCTGCAAATTATGTGAAGCAAAAACTGATTTTCTGGGAAAAAACTTAAAGGAGAAATAGTTAAATCCACAATAATGGTTGGAGACTTCAATACTCCTCTCTGAACAATTGGTAGAACAACTAGACAGGAAAGCATCAAGTATGTCAAACTTATCAACACCACTGACCAATATATTCCAATTAACATTCATAGAACACTGCACCCAACAACATCAGAATACACATTCTTTTAAAGTGTTCACAGAACATATACCAAGATAGACCATATACTGTGCCATCAAAAACACCCCAAATTTTAAGTAAGTGGAATCATACAGAGTGTGTTCTCTATCTACAGTGGAACCAAATGAGAAATCAGTAACATAAAGATAATAAAATACCTCAATATATAACAAAAAAAAATAACAAACATACTTCAAAATAATACATGGGTCAAAGAAGAAATCTTGAGGAAAATAAAAAATATATCAAATTAAATGTAAATAAACACAAAACATATCAAACTTTGTGGGATACAGCTAAAGTCACACTGAGAGGGAAAATTTTAAAGCACTAAATACATATACTAGAAAAGAGAAAATATCTTGAATCAATTATCTAAGCTCCCATCTAGAAAGCATAGGGAAAAAAGCAAGCAGAAGGAAGAAAATAATAAAGATAAAACATAAATAAAATTGAAAACATAAATACAAGAGGAATGATGAAACAAAGAGCTGATTCTTTGGGAAAAAATCAGTAAAATTGACAAATCTTAAGAAAGACACAGAGAGAGAAAGAGAGAGAGAGAGAGAGAGAGAGAGAGAGAGAGAAGAGAGATAAGAGAGAGAGAGAGAAGAGAGAGGAGAGGGAGAGAGAGAGAGAGAGAGAGAGAGAGAGAAGAGAGAGAAGAGAGAGAGAGAGAAGAGAGAGGAGAGGGAGAGAGAGAGAGAGAGAGGGAGCGAGGTGGGGGGTATAGAGAGTATGTGTGCACCAAATTACCAACATCAGGAATGACAAAAAGGGTATCACCACAGATCATGTAAACATCAAAGGTTAATAAGTGAATACTATAAACAATTATATACACATGAATTTTACAACTTAGACAAAATAGACCAATTCCTTAAAAAACACAAACTACTACAACTCACCCAATGTTAAATAGATCATTTGGACAGCCCTATGATTATTAAGAAAATTGGATTTGAAATTTTAAAACTCCCAAGAAAGAAATCTCTAGGTCCAGGTGGTTTCACAGAGAATTCTACCAAATGTTTAAAGAAGAAGAAAGACAATCATACAATCTCTTCCAGAAAATAGAAGAGAATAAACATTTCCCAATTCATTTTATGAAGCTAGTATTACCCTACACCAAAACTAAAGAAGCACACAAAAAAAACCCTATAGACCAATATCTCTTATTAACTTAGATGCAAAAATTCTCAACAAAGTATTAGCAAACCAAATATAGCAATATATAAAAAGAATTATACACCATAAACAAGTGGGATTTATCCCAACTATGCAAGGCTAGTCATCATTTAAAAATCAATCAATATAATCTACCACATGAACAGGCTAAAGAAGAAAAATCAGATGATCATATTCATCATTGTAAAATAAAAGAAGCTTTTGACAAGATTTGACACCCTTCATGATAAAAATTCTCAAGAAACAGGAATAGAGGGGAAACTTCTACAACTTGATAAAGATAGTCTACAAAAAAAAAAACTCCTACAACTAACAGTACACTTACCACAGAAATACTGAATGCTTTCTCCTTAAGGTTGGAAAAGGCAAGAATGTCTGCTCTTACTATGCTTATTCAACATAGTACTGTAAGTTCTATTCAGTTCAAAAAGGTAAAATAAAAAAATTAAATGCATATCCAGCAGAAAGAAAGAAAATAGAAATGTCTCTACTTGCTGATGACAAGAATATCTATGTAGAAAATCCTAAGGAATTTGCAAAAAAAAAAAAAAAACCCTCCTAGTACTAATAAGTGAGTTTAGCAGGGTATATTGCAGGATGCAAGATAAACATACAAATATCAGTTGCATTTCTATATATTTTCAATGAACATATGGATGCTGAAACTAAAAATACCATTTAGAATCTCCTGAAAAAGAAATACTTACATATAAGTCTAACAAAATATGTATAAGTTTGTATGCTGAAAATTTCAAAACACTGATGAAAGAAGTCAAAGAAGAGCTAAATAAATGGTGAGATATACTATTCATGGACTGGAAGACCCAATATGGCAAATATGTCAAATATTCCCCCCAAACTGATGCAATCCCTATCAAAATCCCATAGAGATTTTTAGATATAGACAAAATTTGTCTAAAATTTATGTGAAAGGCAAATAACTAAAACAATTTAGAATAACTAAAACAATTTTGGCAAAAGTGAAGAATAAAGTGGAAGGAACAGACTACCTGATTTTAAGACTTATTATATAGTTACAGCTATCAAGAGTATGTGGTATTGGTAGAGAGAAAGACACATAGGTCAATGGAAGAGAATCATGAAATTGGCCCACACAAATATGCCCAACTGGTTTCTGACAAAGGTGTAAAAGCAATTAAATAGAGGAAACACAGCCTTGTGAACAAATGGTGACAGAGCAATGGAACATCCACAGAAGAAGAAAAAGATCAAAATTTCAAAAATTGGGGTAAAAATGCAAGAGAAAGTCTTTAAAATATAGAGCTAGGCAAAGACTTCTCAGACCAAAAGCATGATCCAGAAGAGAAGTGCATAAACTGGACTTTACCACGATTATAAACTTTTGCTCTGTAAGAGAACCTGTTAAAAGGATGAAAATATAAGCCACAGAGTATGAGAAACTATTTAACAAACTACATATCTAACAAAGTATTTAGAATATAACATTCAAAATTCAACAATAAAAAAACATAATCAATTAGAAAATGGACAAAAAACATAAACAGACATTTCAGATATACAGATGAAAAAAAAGGCACATGAAAAGATGTTCAACATCATTAGTCATTAGAAAAATACAAATTAAAATCACAATGAAATACCACTATACATCTATCAGAATGTGTAAAATAAAAAATAGTGACCAATGCCAAAAGCTGGCGAGAATGCTGATAAACTGCATATATGTATATATGGCTAGTGAGAATGTAAAATGGTACAGTTATTCTGGAGACCAATTTGGCAGTTTCTTGAAAAACTAAACATGCACCTACCATATGACCCAGCAATTGCACTCCTGGGCATTTATTCCAGAGAAAGGAAAACTTATGTTCATACAAAATACCTGTACACTAATGTTTGTAGCAGCTTTATTCAGGATATTTGAAAACTGAAAATAACCTAATTATTCTTCAATGGTGAATGGTTAATCAAATTGTGGTACATCCATATCATGGAATACTACTCATCAATAAAAAGAAATGAACTACTAATACAAGTGACAACATGGATGAATCTCCAGAAAATCATGCTGAGTAAAAAATTCCAATTTCAAAAGTTTATGTAACATTTATATAACACAGATTAGTGTTTTCCAGGAGTTAAGTAGTAATGTAGATGTAAAAGAGCAAGATGAGGGATGCTTGTGATGGTGTAAATGTTCTGTGTCTTGACTATGTCGCCATAAATATCCTATGTGGAAGTGTCAAGACATTACCATTGTAGGAATCTGGGTAAAGGGTACACAAGCTCATTCTGTATTATTCCTTGCAACTGCAATGTGAGTCTACAATTTTCTCAAAATAAAAAAATTTAATTAAAATATTACCTATATGGTTTCTCTTTCATCTGAACCCTGGTTGATGCAATACCTTTCATCAGATTGGGGGATTTCTCTTCTTAGTTTGCTGAGAGTTTTAGTCACAGTAGGTACTAATTTTTGGCAACTGCTTTTTCTGCATCTATAAAAAATAATCATATGGTTTTCCTCCCTTATGATAAATTCTATTCTTTGGTTTTAGAATGTTAAGCCAATCTTGCATTCCTGGGATAAACACTACTTCATCATGATGTATTAATTCTGTTATACATTGCTGGATTCAATTTGATAATATTTGTTTAGAATTTTTATGTATGTATTTATGAAATGCCTTTCAGATAACTATGGGCGTGATCAATGATATTAGTTTCTAAAATTAAAAGATGAGCAAAAATAATAAAATACTAAAATTTGACAAGGCTGGATGGGGGGTAAACAATAACTTGTTATATTATTCTCGATACTTATTCTCTATACTTTTCTTTTTCATTCTTTTTTCAATCGAACGATCCTTGGCTACAGCTTAGAAGACAGATTCAGAAGATAGACTGAGGACATAAAAACGGTTCTGTATGCTATTATGATTACTGAGGTGGGAAAGCCTTGTGTATCCTCTTCACCTAGCAATGGGCGTAAATGGCACTCAATACAACATTATGAATACTTTGATCCAGATACACCCTCAGGACCTAGCCATTCAGCCAACTTCTGGGAGTAGGTTGCTCATGGCTCATCATTTCTCTCTGGGAATGCCCTCCACCAAAGGAAGCAGCTTTGCCCAATTACAGCGCCATGCCAGATACAGCCTCTATCATTGGTAAATACAAGATATAAATTTCTGGCCTTCTTCTTTAATTCGGAACTACTCCGAAAGGTCATCCCAGGCACGGACCATTCTTTGGGATTGCCACAAACCTCTGCTGATTGTTCAGCTTCTCCCTCTGCCTAACCCTTCCATTGCTCTTACAGGTGTTGTCTTTAAAGTACATCCTCACCCTCTACCCTTAATAAACCTGCATGTTAACCTCCTTCTCAGACGCTTCCTTGGTGATCTCACATTACTGTTTTATTTTATTTGTCATAGCAGTTATCTGTATTTTAAATAACCTTATTTATTTAATGCTTATTATAATGTAAGCTTACCAGGACAGACATTTTTTTCCCCATACATTGCACCATTGTATCAAGCGCCTAGGGTAGAAGCAGGCCCTAAATACTGGCTGCTGAAATGAATGAATGGAAGAGACACTGGGTCTTAGGATCAAGGTCTCTCAAAAGCTTGAAATAAGCACTTCTGAGCAGTAGCTCCATAGGCGGCCTCTAAGCCCCGCCTCTCCAGGCGTACCCCGGAAGCGGGCCCGGGGCGGGGCCTCGAGGACACCGCGCGGGGTACAATGCGACCAGCTGCCGTGCGGCTAGTGCGGCTGGGTAGGATTCCATATGCTGAGCTGCTGGCGCTGCAGGACCGCTGGCTGCGGCGGCTGCAGGCGGAGCCAGGCAACAAGACAGGGTTGGGGACTGAGGCGGGCGTACTCCTGCTGTGCGAGCCCACAGGGCCCGTGTACACAGCCGGGCTGCGCGGCGGCCTAACGCCCGAGGAAGCGACGCGGCTGCGGGCCTTGGGCGCCGAAGTGCGTGCCACAGGCCGTGGCGGTCTGGCCACCTTCCACGGCCCTGGACAACTGCTTTGTCACCCGGTGCTCGACTTGCGGCGTCTGGGCCTGCGCTTGCGCACTCACGTGGCGGCGCTGGAGGCGTGCGCCGTGCGTCTGTGCGAGCTCCAGGGCCTGCCGGGTGCCCGCGCACGCCCCCCACCCTACACCGGCGTCTGGCTGGGCGAGCGCAAGATCTGCGCGATCGGTGAGCGTCGCGGAGCGGAGCGGGGCGGGTTCTGGAGAGACTGGACCATTGGAGGTGTATCTGGCGCGGGCTTTGAATCGGAACTACCTCTTCATTGATGTAGTATATTTAGAACCAGAGGGCCCTCAGAGATCATTTTGTACAACTTACCAAATGGAGAGACACAAGAAGTGAATTATCAGGTCACTTTACAATGTCAGGACAATAAGGGTTCCTTGGAAGTTATCACACTTTTTTTTTTAAGCAACAGAATCTGTGTTAAGGATATTTTCTGGAATCTCTGTAAGTGCAGCTGCTGTGAAGCCACATACCACTTCCCATACTTTGTCCCCCTCTCTAATCGTTGCACAAACCCTTGGGTATTCCAGAAACTAAATTGGAAAGTCTGTGATTTATTCCACTTCCCTCAACACACTGAGGGAGACCCTGAAGATTGGAGAGAGAAGGTATCCATTCTAAGACTGTTTGGCTTGTCTTGCAGGAGTCCGCTGTGGAAGGCACATCACGTCCCACGGCCAGGCTCTGAACTGTTCTACAGACCTCACGTGGTTTGAACACATTGTGCCCTGCGGGCTGGTTGGGACAGGTGTCACTTCTCTGAGTGAGGAGCTCCAAAGGCATGTCACTGTGGATGAAGTAATACCATCTTTCCTTGAGGCCTTTAAGGATACCTACAAGTGCACCTTAATCTCAGAGGACAGTCCAAACTGAAGGGCGTTCTTATCACAGCCAAGAAATCCTACCTTGGAAAGTACCAAGGCTGACTTGGAGAGACTGAAACCCAGATTTTAGGTTTGGCCTTGTCATTCACTCACCTGGGACTATGCGAATATCAATGGCTCTTAGCCATTGGCTTGTTTGTATCTTTCCCACCTACTTCAGATATAGTAAATGTGAAAGTAAAACATGCTATATAAATATAAGGCATTAGCAATGTTAATAGCATTTTCTAAACTTGGAGAAACTCAGATGTCATAGAGAGTCATTTCTCAATTATGTATTACTTCCTCGGTACTCTATTTAATTGGGCAATTCTGGGCTCCAGTTCCTTTGATTTTGTAGGGATCATGTCTCTGAATGGCCCAGGTGAAGGTGATGTGATGTGGCACTTTTCTGCAATAAAGGGGAACACGAAAATCCTCTTTAAAGAATAAAATTGAATCCTGTCTTTCTGGGTTGGACTCCCCAAGCCTAATAGCTGTGTTTAGTTAGGTAGCCTGAACTAGACCAGCGGCTGGGGGGAAGACAAGAATAATATCTCACATTGTACAAATGCCAAAGATAGAAGTAAGTTTTTCTTATATGAGATCTCTAAGTCTACAAGGCTGTGTATTAGTTATCTATTGCTGCATAACAAATCACTTCAAAATGTTTTAAAATAATAAACATTTATTATATACTGTGGATCAGCAATTTGGGATAAGCTTGAGTGGTTCTGGGTCAAGGTCTCTTATAAGGTTCAGTCAAGATGTCAGTTAGGGCAGATGTCATCTGAAGGCCTGACTGTGGCTGAAGAATCAGCTTCCAAGGTGGTTCACTCACATGCTTGGTTAGTGCTGGTTGTTAACAGGAGAGTTCAGTTGTTCACCATGTGGGCCACTCTGTAGGGATACTTAAATGGTCTTATGAGCCAACAGCTGGCTTCCCTCAGAGCAAGTGGTGCCAGAAAGAGACAAGGTGGAAGCCATAATGTCTCATGACCCAGCATTGCAAATCACGCAATTCTGCAGTCTCATAATAGGTGAGCCCTACTTGTTATGGAAGGAACTACTCAAGGGTAATGGGAGATGATCATTAGCAACCATCTTGTATACTGGCAACCATAGGCAGTTAGCAACCATCTTGTATACTGGCAACCATAGGCAGTTAGGGTAGAAAGAGCCTTGAATGAGAAGTCAGGTCACCCTGGTTCCAGTCTAGGCTCTGGGCAAGTCATTTGCCCTCTTTGGGCTTCAGTTTTCTCCTTACTCAGGCACTGTCCAATAGAAGTACAATGTGAGCCACATTACAATTATACATTTTCTACTAGCCACATTAAGAAAGTAAAAAACATATGACATTTAGTAACATTTTAATTAACCCAACAGACTCAAAATATTGTCAGTATAAAAATATTTTATTCCTTTTTTCTTACTAAATCCAGATATTCAGTATATATTTTACAGTTAAAACACACCTCATGTACCACATTTTCAATGTTCAGTAGCCATATTTATTTAGTGACTATCATATTGGAAAGTATAGCTTTGGACAATATCTAAAGTCTTTTTTGAGCTCCTAGGGTTCTGTAGCCTCACTGACCCCTAAGGAGAAAGGTGAGTCCTCCCACATCTGAGGTCTGATTTTTGACTACAGATAATTAATATAGTTATTCAAGCTGAAAAGGACTTTAGAGATATATTCCTGTCCCCTCCTTATATAAATATGAATCCAAGACTTTGGAAGAAATTTGCTCAAGGCCACACAGTAAATGAGAAAATCAGAAATAAGTCCCAGATATAAGCCTCTTTCTCATGCTCTTTTCCTACTGTAAATATTGACTTAAGAGCTCAGAACAATATGCTTTACATCTCATGGACAGTCTATCAGTATTAACTGATTGGTGATTTATTCACCCACAATTTGCCCATGTCTTTTCTAGGCCTTAATTTCCCACCAGTACTGTTGTAGGAGTGTGGAGGTGGGGAATAGTTGATAATTACCTTGTGGTATTATTGCCAAAAATGGAAATAATTATTCCAGGAAAAGTAGAATTAGATTCTCATGGTTGAAAGACTGTGTACAGTGTTGCTACCCATCTAGTACTTGGCTACTCTCTCTAGCAACCCTAATAAGTGAACATACAGCATGTTCTTCAATGTCTCCAGTTACTGGGAGAGAACTAAACAATTACCCAACGGTACCAGATACTGTGTTAACCTTATTAAATACATTCTTTAATTCTGCAGCCTCTCCCATCCTTCTGGGCCAATGAGAATCATTGTGTATGGTGTAGCTGCTGAGTTAGCTGAACTTCCTGAACCTCAGTTTCATTAAGCTTAGAGCTTAGCACAGAATAGGCAGCAGGAAATGTATGGTGGTTATTTCAGGCATATGGGAGGATTGTACTTAGTGGCCCTCTTGTAGTTGGGTGGGGCCAGGTAACTTATTTTGGTCAGTGAGTTACAAATGGAGGTGACATGTCACTTCTGAGCTGGAACAGTGATTTGCGGTGTCAGACCCCGTAAAATTTCTCTTTCCCTCTGAAACAGTAACCAGCAGCATTCAAGATGGCGGCTGCTTCCTGAAGGGACTGCATTGAGGAGAGCCCTCTGCTGCTGATGGATATGTGGTGGAGTTAAAGACAACCAAAATGTGGGGGTTGTTTAATACCACAGCATAACCTAGCCTATTCTGATTGACAGTGTTTATATTAAGTAGGACTCTTGTGTTTTCAAGTATAGAAACCCAACTCAAACTAACTTAAGGAAAAACAAACAAAAACAGAGGATAGTTGGGAAATGTACCGGGTGATCTCATAAAATCCAAGGGTGGGGCTGCAGCTGGGCTCAAGAACAGAACCAGAGCATGTAGCCCTTTAGGAACCCAGATAGTCTTTTTCCCTCTATTCTCTTCCAGGCTTCTTGGTGTGTTTGCTTCATTCTATCTGGCTTCCACCCAGTTTTCTCTGTTTCCCAGGCCAAATGGTGGAAGATGGCTGTTATTGAATGTTGGAGTAGAGTTAAGGACTATGCCCAGGTTTCTAGCTTGAGCAACTGGGTGGATGCTAATATTGCTGAGATGCAGAACACTGGATGAGGGCCAAGTTTAGAAAGGAAAACAATGAGTTCAATTTTAAGTAAATTCGAGACACTTGTGGGAGATGCAAGCAGAAAGGGCTAACTGCAATTGGGTATGTGGATTTGGAGCATCAGTGTGATGAGGATGGCTTAGGTCTGGGAGCTGACGGAGAGAGAAGAGGATGGCAGAAGACTGTTAAATGTGAGGCACAGGTGGAAGAAGAGCTGACCAAGGAGACTGAGAAGTAGTAGAAGTAGGGTGGGGCCTAGAATGATAAAACATGACAATCTCACTCCTCCAGCAGCGCAGCAAGATAGGTAGGATTATTTTGTGAATATGGAAACCAAGGTTCAGGGAAGCTAATTAGCTCATGCACTTAGGGGCAGAGTCAGTCCCTGGTTCCCAGTCTGGGTTTCTCCATCCTTCCACAGTTGCCTCTAAAGGGAGAGCAGGGCAGGCATCCTGGAAGAGACATGCCTCCAAGAACAGGTAGACCATGAGCAGGCAGAGCTGGGAAAGATGCTGAGCAGGAGGCTAGGGTTTAGCTGTTGCTGGGCCCATGGAATTCAGCCAGGCCTCTGCTGCAGATTCCTGACGCTCCTTCCTGCCTGGACAGACCCATCTCCGGTTTCCCACTGGGGGCCCTTCCTCAAGGAAGGAAGTTGAACATATGAAGGAGGATATTTAACACTCTGGCTTTCCTGCCTCTAGAAATCCTCTTTTTGTTTGTGCAATCTTTCCTCCATAAATAAACAGATTGTCCGGGATCTGGTGAACAAATGATGAATGTGAGGCCATGACCAACTGCAGTGACTAGTCCAGCACCTTATTCCTCTAGCAAGCCTGCTTTTGCAGTGTGGACAGGTGCACCTCGTTTCATGGAAAAGATGTCTTTGTGAAAACCCTGTGGAAATCAGGTTTTTGCAACCTAAATCTAATTTTTTAAAAATAATTTTTATTTAAATTAGTTTCAAGTATACTGTACATTGGTAAGACATAAAATGATTCCCCTAATTGCTCCCTCCTTCCCCTGGCCCTCCACTTAGCCATCACATTAAAGTTAACTGCATTCTCTCTGCCGTGCTCCCCATCCCCGTGCCCAACTATCAACTACTAATTTGTACTTCTTTAATCCTTCAACCCATTCTCCCAGCCATCTAACTCCCTTCCCTTCTCCTCTGTCTGTCATCAAATTGTCCACTATATTTATGAGTCAGTTCTTGATTAGTTTTTTCTTTTTGTTCCTTAGACACCGCATATAAGTGAAATCATATGGTATTTATCTTTTTCTGTCTGACTTATTTCACTTACTTCAGCATAATAACCGCTAGGTCCATCTATGTCGTTGCAAATGGTAGGATTTCATTTTTTTAATGGCTGAGTAATATTCCATTGCATATATGAATCATAATTTCTTTATCTAATCGTCTGTTGATGGGCATTTAGGTTGCTTCCATATCTTGGCTATTGTAAATTGCTGACATGAATATTGGAGTGCATAGACTTTTACAAGTTATTGTTTTGTTTTTCTTTGGATAAATAACCAGAAATGCAATTACTGGGTCAAAAGGTATATCCATTTTTAATTTTTTGAGAATGCTCCATACTGTTTTCCATAGTGGCTGTACCAATTTGCAATCCCACCAACAGTGTATGAGGGTTCCCTTTTCTCCACATCCTTACCAACACTTGCTGTTTTTTTATTTATTGATGATAGCCATTCTGACAGGTGTGAGGTGATATCTCATTGTGGTTTTAATTTGCTTTTCTCTGATGAGTAGTAACCTTGAGCATCTTTTCATGTCTATTAGCCATCTGTATTTCCTCTTTGGAAAAGTATCTGTTTAGGTCTTCTGCCCATATTTTAAATAGATTGTTTGGGTTTTTTTTGTTGAGTTGTATAAGTTCTTTATAAATTTTGAATATTAACCCCTTTTCAGATGTATCATTAGTGAATATCTTCTAGTCGGGTGTCTTTTTGCTAATTTTCTTTTTAGATTGTAATTTATCATATCATATTATAATACCTATAAGTTAAAAAAAAAAACAGCACTTGCACTCCCACCTAACAACATATCCCTTTCATTCATGTCCAGTACTTGATCATAACAGACATATTTTGTGTACTTTTAATTATTATGTGGATAAAATTTTGTATATTCTTTTAAACCAAACATAATATTATAAACATTTTTCCACATTGCTACATAGTCTTTATAATTATATTTTTGAAAGTCTTAATTTTGTTTTTCTTTTAAAATTTAGATTAAAAAAGTATATAGGTTATGCATGCACATAGAATAAAATTAGGGATACAAAATGGTAGCAATTGAAATGTAAGTCTTGCTCCTTACCCTGTAAACCCAGCTCCCTTTGCTGGAGGCCTAGATGATGGTAAATGCCTTTCTTATATACTTCAAAGATATTTTATGCATATATAAGCATACATGATTACCTACATTCTTTTTTCATGTAGTAGCATACTATACACACAAAAGTACACTTTGGAGATTGCTTCAGATTAGTATACAAAAAACATTCTCCTTTTAAAAAATGACTACAAAGTATTCCATTCAGCAGATTTATCATAACATTTCACTAGTACCCTACTGAGGACATTCAGTTATTACTAATCTTTTACAAACAAGACTGCAATGAGAATTCATATATCAGTGTGTGTGTGTGTTGTGACACATAGTACAGTGGTTGTATTTCTAGAAGTGATTTTATAAGTCAAAGGATATGTGCATTTTTATGTTAATAGACAGTCATATTGCTTTCCATAAAAGTTATACCAACTTATACTCCCATCCACAATCTACAAGGGAGATGACTTAATTTTATTGTTCAGCATTTTACACTTTTTTCATTTTTAAAGTTTTTTTATTACAAAATCTTTTAATCATACAACAGTGGACTCCCATGTACCCATTATGCAGCTAAAACAATCATCAAATCATGGCCAATCTTAATTTATCTAAACCAATTGGTACCCATTTCCTACCTCTTCTCTGAATTATTGTCAAGCAAATCACAGATACCAGGTTGTTTTATACATAAATATTTTAGTATATATTCCTGAAAGATAAAGACTCTTTAAAAAAAAACCATAATATTTTTATCACACATAAAAATACTTTTTCAATGTCAAAAATATTCAGTTAATATTCAAATTTCTCCAATTTTTTCCTTTTTTCTTTGTTTACAGTTGCTTTCAAATCAGGATCCAAATAAACAAGTTCTACACACTACATTTGGTTCATATGTCTCATAAATGTCCCTTAGTCTCTTTTCATCTGTAGGTTCCTCCTCCATCTTTTTCTTGTCTATTTCTCATGTACTTCCTGAAGACTGAAAGGTAGATTCTGACTCTTGCTCTAATACAGGTATGATTTTTTTGGCAAGTCTACTTCATTGGTGATAGTATGTTCTTACGTCAAGAGGAATGTAACAGCTTTGTTTTCCTCTTTTTTGTGTGATGACCAAAGCAATTATTTTATTAGAAATTTGCAAAATGTGATACTCTGGTTCTATCATTCCTTCTTCATTTATCTAGCTGAAATACTTCTATGGAACTGGCAGGTTGAATGTAAAAGAATCCATTATGACCAGTAGCATTAGTATTGCTATTAGCATTTTATTATTTTTTTACTTTTGTTCATATTCAATAAATGTTTTTATTGATTAAAAATCATCTCTGTAAAAGATATACTTTTACAGTTGTATTGGAGTTTATACTGTGTTTAAATTTGAACATATTTAGATTGTCAGCACTGAGTACCTCAATAATGTTTCTCCTTTAAAAAGGTCCGTACATTATTCAAATTCAAGAGACACTGATATAAGGCCATAGTGTTATACTGTTTCAATTTACCTAACCTGTGAGTTTTTCTAAGCCAGAGAATTTTCTTTGTCTAGTATCCCAGTACTTAGCACTTAAAAAGAAGCAGTGGTTTAATAACTTTGTTATTATAAGGAATTCCCTGCAGCCTCCACATTGGCTCTTTTGTTGACAGATATCAATATCCAGTTTGTGAAGTGATCAGCTCAACCCCACATCTCCAGATATGGAGCAAGCAGCTTTCTATCCTTGCATAATTCTGATTGTTAGAAAGTTATTCTTCATCCTAAACTGAAACCTGCCCCCAACATTGTCATAATTCTGCCCTCCTTCTAGGCCTTCTTTGAGAAGCTTCTCCTGGCCATGCCCTACATCCCCCTTGTGTGGCACTGGCCACACTATATTGTAGTTACTTGTTGCCATGTCTGATCCTATCCAGACTGTGAGCTCCCCAGACAAGGACTGTAGCTCTATCATCTGTGGCTCTCTCAGCCCCAGACTAGGGCCTGGGATAGAGGAGGTGCCCAGAAATGGTCTATTGAGTCAGCGAATGAATTCTCTCCCAGCAGTGGTCTCTTCAAGTTAAGCTTTCCTGATTCCTCTTCTGTTCTTCACAGAACATGGCTTCCAGACACCACACCACTGCCTTCATTTTCAAAAGGCTCCAATGGCTAATGTGCCCTTTAATCTATCTTGCTGGGAACTGAAGATAACAACATGCCTCATGCAGTCTGGCCAATGTGAGGTGTATCAGCCTGTGCTGAGCCCTTGGAACAAACAGATGGATCAGACTTGGTCCTTGTCTTCAGGGAGTTCACAGATTGGTAGAGGAGACACACCTTAAACAATATTTGTAATAAACTGTTACAAGTGCCATGACAGAAGTTTGCAGGGTACTGTGGGAACATGAAAGCAGAAGTGATAAATCTTAAGACAGGAAGGGCAGAAAAGGCTCAAAGTGACTTTGAATTTGTTAGAATTCTGGATTGTAAGTAAGAGAAAACCCAGCTAAAACTAAAAAGTCTGGGGACAGACATCAGGCAAGGAGCGATCCAGGACTTCAAACAAAGGCATCAAGACTTGATTTTTCTTTCTTCATCCTTTAGCTCTGCTTATCTCAGAAATGGTTTCACTCTCTCCTGTGTGGTACCCAAGATGGCTGTTGGTAGTAACATGTTTAGATTCCATGGCTTTAGCCACCCCTACTTTCATATACAGTCAGCCTAAGTCCCAGGAAGAATTCTGAGCCAATCACTGTGCACTCCTGGAACCATCAGGTAGGGCTTAGCCACATCTAAATTACATGGGCTGAGAGCAATGGAGGGAGAGGTGGACCCCAAAGGGAGGAGAGAGGTTTTATTTCCCAAAGAAGGGATTCTGGGTAGGCCAAGATAGCAGATATCCACAATCTCAATGGATAAGTAAGAAATTTGAAGACAGACAAGAAGACAAAGCATGTTCCAGGCAGAGGGAGAAGCATGTGATTCTCAAAGGCATGAAGCTATTCAGGGAACCCGAGTGCTTGCCTTGCTCCAGACTAGAGCCTGTGCTGCAGGCGCTCCTCACACCCTGGCCTCCCCATTTCCAATTTGTGTGAGTTTTTCTAAACCACCAAGCAATTCTCTGTGGACACTAACCAGTATCCTACAATTTAGCTCAAATCTGACACTATCTACCTGGAGACATTGTCGGATCACACAGGTTAAGGGCTCCGTTCTCTAGACAGCCACCACTTCAGACACCAATCACAAGTCCAGGTTGTCACCTGTACTTCTGACCAACTGGCTATAAATTGGAGGTTCCCACGACCCTCTACTCTGGTTCAATTAATTTGCTAGTGCAGCTCACAGAACTCAGGAAACCAATTTACTTACTAGAGTGCCCGTTTATTATAAAAGGATATAACTCAGAAACAGCCAGACGGAAGAGATGCACTGGGCAAGGTATGCTGAAAGGGGCACTGAGCTTCTGTGCTTTTTCTGAGCACACCACTCTTCACAAATCTCTTTATGTTCAACAACCCAGAAGCTCTCCTAAACCCGTCCTTTTGGGTTTTAATGAGGCTTCAAGCATAGGCATGACTAATTAAATCATTGGCCATTGGGGTCTGATTCAACCTCCAGCCCCTCTGCCCTCCCTGGAAACAAATCACATGGTTGACTCCTCTGGAAACCAAACCTTCAGTGCTTTCCAAAAGTCCCCTCAAAGATAATAAAAGACACCTTTGTCACTTAAGGAATTCCAAAGTTTTTTTAGGAGCTCTGTGCCAGGAACAGAACAAGAACAAATATATATTTCTTATTATAAATTACAATATCATACCATTTCAGTGCTGTAGGCCTATTTCCATATGCCAGCACCAGCACCTTCTATCTGAGGACTTTATGTAGCGGTAAGGGGAGAGATCTGTCCACCCATATGTCAAGTGGGGCATGCTGGGGGGGAATAATGTCCTCTGGGAGCAGCCTTGACTCATGACTAACCCAATGCCTCTCCTACTTCCAGGAGCTCCTTCCTTGGCTAGCCCTCTCAGCCTCATAGCAGTTTCCCTCCCCACCACTGCTAGCCACGTGTACCCGCACTATTCTCTGTTGGTTTCCCCAAACCTTTCCTCACACTTTTTTCAAATTACCCAGTTTCAAGGTGCCATCTCTTTCCAGCCAGAACCCTGACTGACACAAGGCCCTAATCTGCAGTCAAAGGCTAGACTGGGGTGCAATGCCCTGTGAAATGCTTGGTGCTTATGGGGAGCTATTCTCATTCAACTAAACTCCACTCCACAACACTTACCCTTCTCCAGCCCAATTCATGAGGGCCCAGAGCTATTCTAAGCACTTTACACATATTATTTAATCTTCACGGCAAATAACAAATCCACAAGGTTGAATTACTGACCATATTTTCAGAAACCAGCTTGGGTTAAGACTTGCCCAAATTCAGTAGTTAGAGGCAGGCTCATGGTTTGAACTCAAGTCTGACTCTAAAGTCTTGTGCATTAAACACACTCCCATTCCCACTCTTCACAGGTCAAGTGAAAGGATCAAATGAGACAGCCAGTGTGAAGGTGCTTGTGAGATGCTGCAGAGCCAACACACCTGGTTGGCCTGAGAATTTGGGTGTGTCTGTCCCTCCCCAGGAGTCTTTGTTGGAGCTGGCAGGGGCTCCAGAAATCAGACAACTTAACTTCCTCCTGTGCTGGGGGGAAGAACCACCCCTAGAGAGGATAAGTTGTTCCCCCAAGGTCCCGCATTTGCTATAAAGCCAGAATTAGAATACAGAATATTTCAGACGCCCCATAAACAAATTAATGAGAAGGATGTAACATTCCCCTTAGAGAGGAGTTTAGAAGAGAGAGAAGGGGTAGGAATCAGGATAGAGTGGGAGAAGGAGCTGATTTCCTGGCTTCAGAATTTCAGATTTGGGGAATGCAAGGGATCTCAGAGCTCACCTAGAAGCCTTCTCTGATAGCCACTCTGACAAGGAAGCTCTGCTTGCACACCTCCAGTGATGAGACACTCATTCCCACCAAAAGCAGCCTGTTTCACACTCCCAGTGAGCAGAGATCTGGGTCCTGTGACTCACCCCTCCCCAAGCCCACGTGGTCTCAGGTCTTCTCTCTAAGACTCCACAGAACTTACTTGCTTCTGCCTCAGAGTTGTAAGCTGCGCTTATTATACTTATTGCCTCTTCTCAATTTGCTCTGCAGTGAATCTCTGGAGTACCTTCCTCCCTCCTCTCTGTCTGTCCAAATTATACCTGCTGTTTTCCAAGGCCCCCTGTAGAGGATACTTGTTTCAGCCTGTATAGCTATTCACTCTACTCTGATAATAGCATCCAAATTTTCCTTAGTGAATTATAATCCACCCCACCTGCTTTAAGTTTATGTTTTTTAATTGAGCTATAATTGACATAAAACATTAATATTAATTTCAGGTATATGGCATAATGATTTGATATATGTATATATTGTGAAATGATCACCACAGTAAGTCTAATTAACATCTGTCACCACAAATAGTTGCAAAAATTTTTTTCTTGTGATGAAAACTTTTAACATGTCTCTTAGCAACTTTCAAATATGCAATACAATATTATTAACTGTAGTCATCAAACTGTGCATTACATCCCATCACTTATTTATTTTATAACTGGAAGTTTGTACCTTTTGAACTCCTTCACCCATTTCTCTCACCCAAGTTTACGTGGTTTGAATAGAGATGTCACTCCTGCCAGTTTCTTTCCCTAACTTCTGTGATTAGTGCAGGGATGGGCACTGGGCTTGTTTCAGAAGAATAAGAATCTGACTCGGGACTTCTGTTGGGAGAGTTGTGGGGCACAGAAGCTCTCTCTACTGGTTTTACTGATAGGATAGAGTATATGCATAGAACTCTAGATGGCCACAAAGTGGGATCCTGCCTGAGAATGGAGCAATAGTGAGAAAAGCAGAGGATGAAAATGCAAAGAAAGAGTTTTCCAAATACATAATCTGAGCTCCTGAATCCAGCCATGCCTGAAGCCAGACTTCCATATTTTGCAATTACATGAGCCAATAATTTCCTTTTTCTACTTAACTCAGTTTGAGTTGGGTTTTCTGTCTGTTGCAACTAAGGTTCCTGACTGATAACACCTACCTCCTCTGCAAACCTTAGTCTTTGCTGACACTACTTTCTTCTACATCCCCATAGCCCTTATTGTTTAAACCATAAGGTTCAAAAATCCATATTTACACAACCATGAACACACATGCCCTCAATTAATAGTTATTTTTTATGAAGTACTAGCTATGTGCCAGGTACCAGGTGAAGCACTTTACACATATCTTACTATAACATGTAGGTATTTTTATCCTCATTCTACAGATAAGAAAACTAAGACTCAGAGAGGGTAAGCTCTCACAGCCAATAAGGGGCAGGGCTAATACTCAAACCCAGTTCTGTGGGACCCCAGAGGCCGTGTTCTGAACTGTTGTGCCACCTTGCTTCCAGGACACAGCATGTGTGAGGCTGAGATGGGGAGAAGAGCCACTTAAATCTTCAGTGTTCTGACATCACACCATCCCACCCTTGTTCCACCTCTTCCGGTGCTCTTTTCACTGTCCTGAGCTTCCTGCAGAGGCAGGAGAGGGTGAAGCACAGAATGAGAAGACAAAGTATCCTGAGGGTCACAACTGACAAGCCAAGAGGAGACAAGATCACAGAAGTGCAGACTCAGGCCACTGATGAGTAATGGAAAAAATAACTTGATGTGATCGTTAAACTTCCTCTGTGATTCACGCTGTATTTCCCTTTGGTGACCCAAACTTTTGAGACTGTTCACAGACACCATCTCACCCAACCTTCTAACCTTCTAGATAAATATTGGGTTACATCCTGGGTATTCTATGGTAAAAAGAGACAGCTGGTCTATATTCTTGTAGTGCTTACAGTCTAATGAAAAAGGCAGACCCCAAATCAGTACACAGATAGGTAGAAGACTGGGTTGAGTTCTATGAAGAAAACAAGAGAACTGGATGGATGATGGTTCCATTTATGGAGAGAAAACTGAGGGGGGACCAGGAAAGGAAGTCAAGAGTTCCAGCCTTAATGTGTTATCTCAGCAGAGATGTCAGCTAGGTAAATACAGGAGTCTAGTGGTCAGAGGAAAGGTCTGGTCTAGAGATTGAAAAAGCATCCTGTTGTCCTTCCAGGTTATTAGGTCTATCTCTTCTTGGAAGCTTTCCTTGATAACACAATTCCTAGTGATCTTCTCTTTTATGATATTCATTCATTCATTCATTTATTCAACAAATGCTCAGTAGGGGCTACTCTTTGTAGGGTTAGTGTTGGCTTAATGCCCTCAAGGAGCTTATGTTCCAGGTGTGGAGTCGACAAATAGAGTAGATATTTATAACACAGAATGGTAAGTGCTGTGGTCAAGGGAAGAGCAAGAGATTATAGCAAAATGGGGCTCTGTATCAGCCAGGACTAGCAGGAAGCAGATGGTCATTTCATGTCAGTAGTTTGAGGAGATTCTCTTCAGGGGTGGGCAGGGATCATGGCAACCAGAAGAGGTCATGAAGTACCCAAGGGCTTGAATCATTTGGGCATTATTATTGTCCCAGGCCTTAAGGGGAGAGAAAGGGGGCTGGCCACAGGAATCCAGAGCTGAAGAGATCACTGAGATTGGGCTGACAGATAGGAGCTGTGAACTTCAGTTGAGGGATGCAGCAAGACCAACAACAGCAAAAGATTTTTTTTAATAAGTTAAATGTATCAGATGATATCAGATGTTACTGAAAAACATGACAGGGAAGAAGGTGGATGGGAATTTGTAAATAGGATGGTTAGGGAAGGCCTCACCAAAAAGTCAGTACTTAAGCAAAGACTTGAAGAAGGGATATCTCTAGGTGAGTCTTACCCTAACCCCTCCAGTAAGCCCACTGCTCTTCCCTGTGCACCCTGTCCCAAGGTCAGGGCCTGCTTCCAAACTTCTTTGGATTAGAGAGTTCCTTGAAGGTTCTTCTAGTACTGTGGTCTCCCTGGGATAGGAATTCTTTTTCATCCTTCCTTTTCTTATCTATTAATAATAGAAGCTGCCATTTATGAAGCACATGAGTCGTGCTAGGTCCAGTGTTTGGGTTATACATATTGGGTCATCTTAGCCTAATAGCAAGCCTGCAAGACACAGAATGGGAAAATGAGGCAGTGCAGTCCACTTTCCAATAGCCCCTTGACCAGCTGCCTTTCCTAGTAGGGTTCCTGCCCCAGCCTCACTCCAGAGAAAGGTAAGTAGAGGATAAACCTTAAGTTTCAGAAAGACTAAAAAAGGGAACAAAGATTAGGCATATACTTTATGTCTCCTATGGGCACAAAAAAAAAAAAAACCCAAAGATTAAAAATCAGTGAGGCAGTTTTTGTCAAAATGTGAGGACAGCCTAACAATCAGAGTCTTGGCTGCCTCAGGGGCAACTAGTTTCTTATAATGAGAGTATGCAAGAAAAGCTGACCATTTCATTTAAAAATGAAATATATGTGATTCTTAGAGAAAGCAATTTTTGACTAGGAAACTCCTTCCAACTTAATTCTACCACTAAATGATTCTAGAAGTCTAGAAGGTAGTGTGATTCTAAGACTATGATTCTAAAATTTTATTAGAATAAGAGATAATTCTTTACTTCAAAGAATTCATAATCTAGTAGATAAGGTGGGCAAATTGTTACTTTTGATACTGTAATAATAGTCCTATAGAGTAAATAAGGTCCTGAACAGGATGTGGGAAAGAACGCAAACAGAGTCTCCTCAAAGCTGGTCTCAGGAACCACTTGCACCAGAATTGTTAGAGAATCTTTTTTAAAAAAGTAAAAAACATGCTAATTTCTGGCCTACATTTCTCCTGAATCAGAACCTCTGGAGATGAACCCAAAAGTCTACTTTACTAAAATGAGTTCCAACATGAGTCTTAGAATGAAATTTGAGACTGCATGCCCAGGCTTAGGATAACTTCCCTGAGAGGCAATAAGCAGATTGGAAAAAAAAAAAAAAGTAGTTGGGTCAAAATATGCAACCACAGAAATAACACGGAAGTAATGTGTTTTGATGGAGGTTAGCAATTTTGTACAAATTCCCTCTATGTGGCAAGTCTTTTAAAAATGATAGCACTTCTTAGATATAATTTGCGATTCTATGATTGAGGGTATGTGTCTCAAATGTCCTGGAACGGATCTTTGTAAGGGAGCAAGAGCTGGCCTGTTTAGTATTAATTATCCCAAGGCCATAGATTGATAACGAGGAATCTGATAAGGATCCCTACAGAGTCCCTGAGGGGCCCTTTCCTGACATTGTCCACTCCCCTGACTATAGCCTCCTGGCCCTCATTTTCCAGCTGCCCCTGGCTATTTCTCTTTTCTGGAGGTGTGCTGGCACCAGTTGTCTGAGCATGTGAAGGACTATTGAGATTTGGAGGGAGGAAACACCAGTTGGGGTGAAGGAGAGTGGTGTAGTGGATTCTGAGTCTGAGCTCTGTCACTACCTTTCTTGGTGAGTCTAGGCAAGTCCTTTCCCCAAACTGGGCCTCTGTGTTAGAATCAGATTATTTCTCCAGTGACCATCCGGCTTTAACGTTTTGTATTCTAAGATCTCATCTGACCCAAACCAATACCCTGTGCAGAATGCTTACACGAATTGTACCTATTTTATAGCAAGAAAGTCAAGACTCCATGAGAAGCAGTGACTTGTCCACCACCACGCAGCCATTAAGAGCAAAGCCTTGATTTTTCCCCAGCACCCAACACTCAGCCTCGCTTTCTGGAGACTGGCCTCAGGCTGGGCAAGCTGAAGAGAAGAGAGAGGTTTTCAGTCTCAGGTCCAGGAAGCAGGCGCTGCAGGGGACGGAAGGATCGAGCCCAGAGCCCACAACCGGGTGAGGCCACGCAGCTGGGCGGAGGCGCCAGAAGCCAGCCTGGGGAGAAGGGGGTGTGCTGAGGGCCGGGCGGGGCCAGGGGAGCGGACGCCCTAGGGAAGAGAAAAGCGAGCCAAGTGCGGGTCAGAGCGCAGAGCCTCGGGGGCGCGGGTTACATACAGAGTGGGCGGCGGAGCGAAGGGAGCAGTGCGGTGCACCCTGCAGCACACCGCTCGGGGTCCGACGGTCAGACCCGCGCCCCTCGGAGCCTTGCGGAGAGGCAGGTAAAGCGCACCCGCAGGGTCGGGACCACTGAGCTGGCGCCGGGGGTAGAACTGAGCGATCTTCTCGCCTTCCCCGAGACCGCCGACCCGAGGTGGGGGCGGCTCAGACAAAAAGCTGATACTTCCCAGGACGGAGACGCGGGGATCCCAGGGCCTCACGTGGGAATCCGAAGCTGGGCTCCTGCCTCGCGCTGCCTGGAAACCATGGGAGCTTGTGGAGGGCGGCACAAAAGCTCCTTCCACATCCACAGATGTGCAAGCGAGCACGTGTGGGTCCGTCGCGAGAGCCCACGCGGCAATGGCACTCTGGAAGCCAGCGCAGCTTCTGGCTTGGCCGGAGCGGCTGGATCTGGAGGGTTGACTTGCCCATTGAGCCCCTCTCCCTATATGCACTGCAGGCCCAGGGAAAGCCTGGGGATTCCCAAAGGCATTTTCTGCTAATAACATAGGTCTAAACTGAGAACCGGGAGATCTGGGTTCTAGTTTACAGGTTGTAAACCTGTGCCAGTAGCCCACCGCCTTTATGCCGTGTGCTTTCTTCTCCAGGGTCACCACCCATAAAATGGGCCTCCGGGTCCTGTCGCTCGTGCACTCAATTGGTCCATGAAGGCCAAGGGGTTTAGACCTGGAAGTCTCTTGTCTAGAAAGTAGATGAATTTAGACCCCTGTGTGAGTGCCCATGGAGAGTATCTTCTCCTATCCCCTCAACCTACTGCTCACCAATTTGCATATGTGGGAACTGAGAGAGATGACTTGCCCAGGGTCATACCTGGGACTTCGAAGAAGGAGAACCCAAGTCTCCACACCCTAGCCCAGATCTCCACTTTACCTACAAAGGTACCTTGTAAGTGCGTTAGCTCTGGCATCCAGCTGCTCTGTCTCTCCAAAGGTAGGAGACCCATGCTAGAGCCATGGAAACCACTTTCAGATTTTGACTTTCAGATTATAACCAACAACATTCTTCATATTTACTTGCTCCACAATTCTCAAAAGACATTTCTAGCCACAAACTGAATGGGTGGATGCTCAAGATACCTACTAGGAACAAGGCAAAACAAGAAACAATCTTACTGAGGTTGGAGTGGAATGGAGAGACAACCAACACACATGGCTACACATGTTGACAAAACAGGGGCAGGTCTCTTATTCCCACCTTAGTGTGCTCTCCGTCAATTACAGGACTATAGAATGTTATCCCCAGATGGAAAGAAACTACAGGGCTGATCAGAGAGGATGCAAAACGAGGAAGGCTTCTGACAGAGGTAAGGGTGTCTGAGAATCAAGAAGAATAATAAGAACCTTTGGCTTCTTCTGAAGGTAGGAGAACCAAGGGTGGGGAGAGGGAACATAGGAAAAGTTGTTCCTGGTAATATTTGGGTGGGTAGGTAGATAACAAAACAGAAAAGGAAACAAGGTGATCAGGCTGCCCAGTAATTATCTCATATGTTTATATAATACTTTGCAATTTCTGAAACACGTTACTTTTTATCGTCTCCCCCAGTTCCCATGTAGGGTAATTAGGGGTAATTATCCCTGTCTCATAGATGAGTTTCAGAAGAAATAAGTGCAGTGCTCAAGGTCACATAACCAAGCATACAGCCAAGATTGGAACCATGAAAGGAACACTTGAAAGGCAAGATCACAGGCTGGGTAACTGGGAGTTGGACTGTGTATGTGCAGTGGGTGGGTATGCGTAGCCACACCCTGTGTAAGTACACAAGAAAGAGGATTGCAAAGCCATTGCCAGTGTTTTGGGGCCAAGAATATTTGCCCTTTGGATTGAATGGGGTTCAGGTTTAGGGAACGTCTGGGCTTAGAACTCCTCCTTCCCTGACTCACTTTCCCATCTGACTGAGATGGCTTCTTTCTTTGAGTCCCACCTTGCCCAGACAAAATGGAATCTGTTTGGCCTGCCCTTGAAATTGTTTAAGAACTATAAGCTGTTTTCATGAATGTGTATGTGTGTGCTGAAGGGGGGATGGTCTAATAATACAAGGCACTGATTCATTTATTCTCTAGTGCCTGCTGTGTGTTCAGGCCAAAGTAATAAAGAAATATATGAGGCACAGGTCCCTGCCCGCATTTCTCACAGTGCACAGTTTAGCATATACATATCTATATCTGTTGAAATCTATATAGATACATACATATAATTTCAGTACAGCATACCGCTCTTATATGGTTTTATGTGAAGCACTTTAGGAACAGGGACTAACTGGCTAGAGAATAAGGAAGGGGGTCTCTCAGAAGAGGGTCTAGAGAGATGACATTGGAGCTGGGTCTTGAAGGATGAATGAGAGTTCACCGTGCCGATAAAAAGAGAAAAGGTGTTCTTGCCTAAGAAAACAGCATGAGCCAAGGCAAGAGGTGTGCAAGTGCAGGGAATGTTTGGAGAATGGCCTATAGCTCAGAACCATGGAGCACAGGGCACTGGAGAAAACTGGTAAGGTGTGGTAAGAGGGAGGATCACATCCAAAGGAGTATGGAATGATAATCAGAGAAGGTTAGACCGTCCCACAGGCAACAGAGAATTTATAGTGGAAAGATCTGTGGACGGGATACCTGTTTCTGATCCCAGCTCTACCCCTCCTAGGCTTTGAAACCTTGAGCAAATGATTTGCTCTCAGGTGGGTGAGAGCAGGGGACTCTATCTTCCCACTGGTTGAATAAGGGGTTTGCACCAATGACATGATTATTAAGATCCCATCTTGTTCAGATTCTATTCCTGTGTCTCCTTCCAACCATACATTAAGGTCCATTCCTGCAGCTCCTCTCCCACCCACCAGCTCCCCAGTCCATGGTGGTGATAAGACCTCCAGAGGGACCCATGGCAAAATTGTGCAGTCCCAGGAGTTATCTTTGTATCCCCTACTTGCTTCATGTGACACCCTGCCCTGCTTCTCTCTACCACATTTCCAGGCACTTAAAACACTCATTTGAAAGAGTAGCTGAAACAGAGCGATGAGGAAACCAAAGAACCAATGATGGAGTTCCAGTTTTTCCCAGAGAAATCTGAATGAAAATCTCACTAAGATACCCAGTTCATCCTTCAGATCACAGCTTTACACCTCCATCCCCAAGTTAGAGGCCAGGCAAGTTCAAGTCAAGAACATTTAGGGAGAACCTATTAATGTGCAGGAAATAGTAGCAGCAGAATGTGGAAGAAGAGAGTACACCTGGCTTGTTTAGGGGATCAGAAGATCTAGAGCAGAAAGGGCCCTGGGAGAGAAGACCATAAAGGAAGGTTAACTCCTCCAAAACTTACTACCTTCCCCCCTAACTGGATCCTCAATTGAGATTGGTGAGAATCTGGAGTGCAAAAAAAAAGCAGAGTCATGGAGTCAAAGGAGGTGATGATCTAGGACACCAGAAGCTGTGTTTGGTGTGATATACGGCTCAGATGTCAGGGGATGCTCCCATTGGTAGTGGAAAGAGCACCTGAACAGCGCCCCCGCAAGACCTGGGTTCTCGTCCGAACTCTGCTGTTTACTAGCCTTATCATTTTGGGTGAGTCACTCTGCCTTCCTGAGCTTCAGTTTCCCCACCTACAAAATAGAAGAGTTGGCCTAGAATCTACATTCTAAATGATGGTTAAAATCTCCTTGGGCTTAGTCAGTCACTGTTCACCTTCCTTCCTAACTGGTCTATCTCCTGTTTTAAGATAAGGACTCTCTAGAGCAAGAGCTCTGTCTATCCCATCACCAAGATAGTCACAATTGATTATCTTGAAAAGCGAAGCCAAGGGGCTCAGAAAGAGGAACAAAATTCCCAATGTTGCCAACTGCCAAATCCCCAATTTGGAACCTAGGGACCAGTCACAGAGAACCAATCTGTCCCATTATCAACACACTGCTTCCTCCAACCCAACAGGATGCCCTTGTATCCAGGTCCTCACTCCCACCCCAACCCAACACCTAAAGATAAGAAACTATGACTTTTTTGTTCCTCCCATCAGAACCATAAGCACCTGGGTCTATTCAGAGAGGTACTGAAAGGAGGACCTGAGAGATGAATAAGGTTTCATGAACCTTTATTCCTCTCACTGAATCTTGCCTCAGAGCCCACACTGTCCCCTACACTGTCCCTCACATTCTGCACAGAGTCTGTCTCCTCCCCAGGCTAGATCACCCTGGCAGGTGTGATGCTAAGAGGAAAAATGAACAAGTCAACCGATTCAGTTCTCAGTTTACCTAGGCTGGAATATTCAGTGTAACTCAGTCCCAGGACTCAGAATCTTAACTTGTGAAGAAAAAATCTGCAGCTGTCTCTATCTGCCCCCCAAATACCTGTCCCATCAACCTATCCAGCCTCCCATAATCTCACAGTGTAGTTTTGTGATCTGTACCTAGAAGGTAAAACTCCTTCAGTTTACAGATGCAGACAGAAGCTGAAGCCCAGAGAAGAGAAGTCACATGCTTAAAGTCACACAAGTAGCAGCTGAACCAAGACAGCTCCTGGAGTTTTTATTTCTTTCATTATAAAATAAGGGAGGTTTAGACCAGACGAACTCTGAAGGCCCTGCCAGCCTCTGCTCTATAAAAATAAAACCACCACCATGTCTGTGGAGTATCTAGTGCCAGGCAATGCATAGTTTTAATTTTTACAATAAACTCTGCTACAGATATTGCTAATGCTGTGACCATATTTGCACCCAGTCTATCCAAATAGGTGATGGGGAACTTCGACTGTTTCTATGTAAAATATCAACCCAACTGCCAACTGCCGTTCTGCCACTCACATCATTCCCTTGGATCTCAGGCCATTTCAGCCTTTCAGAGGCTCCTGCTAAGATACCAGTGCCCTTGGGAAAGGAAATGTTGTAGGCTACACTATTAGCTAGTCTCTGAGCAAGAGGCTACATGTTAAACTGAGGTTCCTCATGAAGTCATCCAGATGAGATATTGTGGGCCTAGCATCGGGGGATAGCAATCAGATGTCCCTTGGCCAGTACACAGTTCCTGTAACTGTAACTATAATACTAGGCTGGCCTGACCCAGCTGCTGCAGGAAAGGGAGAGGAAGCAAGGCTATTGCACAACTCTAGGGGCCCAGCCTTGGGCAATCCTCCCTGGTTCTGAAGTTTTTTCTGTATCTGCCCTGTCTCCTGCTTTCCAGCTCTGGACCTTCCCAGTTACCAAAGTCAATACTGAGATCCCAGACGTGTCCAGAGACATCCTGAAGAGGCTGAGGGGCTAAGAAGCATTAAGGTGCCCACAGGAAGATTCCTGAAGCCAACTCAGAGCCAGGGAATTGGCCTGCTATTTGGTGAGTCTTCCAGACTGGGGCTGCCCTCCCTCTGCTCTATCAGTTAAAAACCCCTTTGTAAGAGTATCTAAGAAAACCGGTAACAGTGACTGTTCTGGGAAAGAGCCCTGGGCCACTAGGAACAGGGAGACTTCATCTTCATTGTATGCCCTGTGTATAAATATTTACTTCTCAGAAATGAAAAATAAGTTTTCATTTACACAATTTTCATTAAATTATTTTTTAAAAATCTTCACAATAGTAAAAATATATGCTCAAAAAAGCCTGGAGGGAAGCAGGACAGGGATGATAATTTGTTTTTAGTTGTGGTTTAAAAAACTCCACATAACATAAAATTTACCATGTTAACCTTTTTTAAGTGTACAACTCAGTAATATTAACCATATTCACACTGTCATACAGTGGCTTTCTAGAACTTCTTCATCTTGCAAAACTGAACAACAACTCCTAATATTATTCTTTTTTGATAGATGAGGAAACTAGAGCCCAAACAGGGCAAGAAACTTGTTTCCCTCAAAGTGGGCTCCTCCAGGTGCTTACACCATCTGTCCATTGTCTACCTGTAAAACTGAGGTCCCTGACTCCCTCAATCCTTGTATTAGCCATTCCCTCCCCAGGATGCCTCTCACATCTCACATTTTCCTTGCCCTCCACCGTGGCATCCCCATGGCACCACCTCAAGATTCAGTATCTTCCACCTGAACTATTGTAATACCTTTGTTACTGGGCTCCATTCTTTAATTCTTGCCCTCAGTGCAGTCCACATAGCAGCCAGTGTCCTTTGCAAGCACAGATCTGATCATTTTTAAATACCGTTCCATAGCTCTTCCCAACTACAGGATAAAGTTTCAACTCTTTCATCTGGCATTCAGAGCCTTTCATAATCTGGTTGGGGACAGTGTCTCCATCCCACATCCTATCTTATCCTTCCACACATCTTACAATCCAACCTCTACGTGCTACTTTCCCTTCTTCTAAACATGTATGCGCTTTCTTGTTGTCATGCCTTTGTTCATCTGTTTCTTTTTCTTGTCTTTTCTACTTCCTAAAAACCCTTCAAGGTTCAACTGCAATGCCTCCATCACTGTGAACACTCTCTGAGCCCTGATCAAAATTTATCTCTTCTTCCTCTAAGCCCCAGTGGCCCCTGGCTTGTCGCCTACATTATAGAAATGCTGGCAATGTGCCCTCAAGTGCAGGGACTGGATTAGAGCCTGCCCAGGAGTGGGCCTTCATGAACGATGACCGAGCCATTAATTGAACAATTAGTCAAGCCATTAATTTCATTGTGCTGCTGCTGCTTTTCATTGGCTTACAGGAAGGAAGAAGATGGAACAGATTTCTTGCCTAACAAGTGGGGTAGTAGAGGAGAACCTCTGCCTCCTGGATCTTAACTCAGTGAGCCCTTGTTCTCTTTCCCTCCTCTATCCAGACAAAGTAGTTCAAGTGCTAGACAGGAGGGGGCCCCAAAAGCCTTGCATGAAATGTGGGCCAGTCCTGGGTGATTGCTGTATTATTTATATTCCTCCTCCCAACTTCTGCATTCATGGAGTTGTTCACGAATATTTGTCATGGTCATAACTAACTGTCATCTTTTCTGGGAAAGAGATCTTATGGTTAATATCTAAGTTAGTTAACTTCTGTTGGTCAACAGCTCTATCTAGATAAAAGAGGGTTTTGGAACCAGTCAGTTGAACTCTGAGTGTTTGGACTGTGGAGAAGTCCCTAAAGTGGCCATCTTTACTGGAGACCATTGAGGAAAGGAGAACACCCATCCAGCTCAGAGTAGACCACCAGACAAGGAGAATTCCCAGCCAATTCAGGGTAGTCCCCTAGACTTGGGAGAGAGGCACAGCCCTGCTGACCAGGAGCATGTGGTCTGCTAATATCCTTATCAATAACGAGAGGACACCTACACACTGCCTTACATGTAAGTGCTGAGACAAAGGGAAGGCTGCAGTGGTAAAGCTTGTGGAGTATGATTAAAGGCTAGGGTGCACTCAGTGAAAGCTTCCTGAAGGAAGTGAGTGTGGAGCCTTGTTTAAAGGGAAGGACATATTGTTTTTTAGAGACTAGATGCAAGGCTGTCCTCAGATGTTTTTCTGAATTATAGACTAAGGATCTCCAAAAAGAAGGAAAAACATCATCACCTGTTATATGCCAGGTACACAGTGATTTTGCATCAGGAGGCAAGATAGTTGAGGTGCTGTATCTTTTCTTTCTGGGGCAGGGAAAACCTCAAACCAGACTGAGTGCTCCTTTTACTCAGGCCCAACCCTTTTCCCTTCTCCAGCACTTGCAGTGGTTTTCAGCCTCTCCCTGCTTCCCCGGCCACCTCATTTACAACAGAATTTCTCCCAGATAGCTAAGAATACTCAAGAGTATTTGAGACATAGGATGCTTCCTTCAGAGGTCAAATGACCGAGCCTTTTGTTCCAGGTAGGATGAAACCTAAGCCATTCGCAAAACCTAAATGGTGTCTGTGGAGTATAAAAAAAGAACTGTGCTGAAGGAGAGCTCTGAGGACTGTCTTCTAACAGTGCCACACAATCCTGCCAAGAGTTGGCATGGAAGTCCAGGAGCTCTGAGCTGGCCATTGAAGAGCGGGCTCTGTTCTGGCCCTACCTCTAACATTCTCTGGAATCATGGTCAAGCCACTTATTCTCTCTGGGCCTCAGTTTCCCTGTGTGTAAGATGAAAGAAGTTGGATTAAGTAATCCCTAAGGTCTTTCTAGCCTAAAGCTCAGTGGCTTATGGAATCTAAAGAAAGGACAGATCAACATGGGTTACACGGGAAAAGAAGGCTTCATTCTACAGGTACTGGCTGGGTGTTGTCCCAAGTGCTTTTTAGCTGTGACTAAAACAGACATAGACCCTGCCTTCATTGAGCTTTCAGTCTAGTAGAGAAGACAGATGTGTAAACTGTGATATTGGGATTTTAGCTGGGGTCTGAAGAAGTGAAGAGTTCATCCAAGCAACAGGTAACAGAAACCATCCTCTCTTTTTTCTGTTGCCACCAGAAGATCCCTCAATTCTTCCCCACTTCAATCTCTGTTGCTATGGAAACCACCAATGGGACTGAAACCTGGTATGAGAGCCTGCACGCTGTGCTGAAGGCTCTAAATGCCACTCTTCATAGCAACTTGCTCTGCCGTCCAGGGCCAGACAACTTGCCTGAGGGGCGACAAACCAACCGACCCGGCCGTGATGACAACTCCTACATGTACATTCTGTTTGTCATGTTCCTATTTGCTGCTACTGTGGGCAGCCTCATCCTGGGATACACCCGCTCCCGCAAGGTGGACAAGCGCAGTGACCCCTACCACGTGTACATCAAGAACCGTGTATCTATGATCTGATGCTAGGGGGCCCAGGATGGCTGAAGATCAAGACACCTGAGGGTTCTCTTCTGGGGCCTCCAGAACTCAGCCATCGATCACATCAGGTCTCAGTGTTCCTGTCTGTAAATCAACAAGAAACAGTGCTAAGGGATGTCTTCCTTGGGCTGGGAGGAGAGGGGCAGACCTGGGCTTTGTGGATAAGGACTTTTTTCCCCAGCAAAGATATATAGACAGGGGGAGCCCTATGAACAAATATATAGATGTAGTAAAAGATAATAACCAATGACTGATCCAGTGGCTGGAGTACTGAGGGATGGGGACTAGAGGCTGGAAGAAGGAGAAAAGAAATTTCTAGCAGAGGGCAATGAAAACAGGAAGATACTCTTTTGTGTGTTATCTTCAACAACAATGAGAAGCAGTGATGATTATCCCATATCGCAGACAGAAGATCTGAGTAATGTTACTTATTTATATTTGTTTTTGGCACATTTAACATATTTGATTTTACCCTGTGAGGGAAGTAGGGCAAGTGCCATTCTGCCCATTGGGCTAAACTGGCACCCAGGGACTCAGGTTTCCTTGCTCAGTGCTTTCCAAAACTCTGTGCCATTCAGAAGTAGATCCAGGCCTGAAAACTGTACAATTTTGGGAGCCCTTCTTAAGAAAAAAAAATTAAAATTATCTCATGTCTACAAATATTACGAAAACATATTACCATGTTAGCATATTGTTAGGGCTCTTCCTAAAACCTTAAAAAGGAGTCATAAAGTGCCAGGCCCTGAATGTTAAGCCTCATTAGCTCTGTAGTTTATATGCCTCTCCAGCTATGTCACAGTTGTCACTATGCCCTTCCCAGCCATATCTCCAGTATTGGGGACTTCTTTACCTCTAACATGGCCTCTTCCATTTTGATTGAGTTCTGTGAGAAATTTTCAGATACCAAGTTGAAATCTGCTTCTATAAGATTATTACCACACCTAGAAGATTATCATATTAAAAGAAACTGCAAGGTAGGTACCTGGTTCAGTGGAAAGAGAACCAGCCCTGATCCTACCACTAATGTGTATGGCACTGGCCAGTCACTTATCTCTCTAAATCCTTCCCTCTTTAGCACAGTGAAATAGTTAGACTTGAAAGTCTCTAAGTGTTGTACCAGTTCCGACATTCTAGTCTTTGTGATCATTAGGTAAACCATATAAAATCACTGTATTTGTGAATCAAAAACAGCTGAATATCAGCAGCTTCATATGGTTCTAAGATGTGCAATGTGGAGGGTGAATACTTTACAAGCTACAAATCCCAGGCTGGAACCTTCCACTGTTTTGTTTGATTTCTATTTATGGGATCTCCAGAAGGCCCTATTAAAGCATACATATTCATGTATAGCAAAAACTCTAAAAGAATATTGGGATAACAGTTATCTTTGAGGAGAAGGATTATGGGTGATGTTCCCTTTCTACTTTAAAATTTTATGTAATATTTGATTTATTTTACCACAAGTATGTTACTTGTATAACGAGGGGTGTGGGGGAAGCTACTTCCACTTTGAAAAAATAAATGCCTATCTGTTTCTTGAATGAAGGCTCACAGAACACATTTGCTTCCATAAGCAGTTAGCTATGTTCACTCTCTGAAAATCTATGCTAAGCCCCATGTGTGCTCAAGCCTTTCCTTCTGTCTTCTTGAGGAAGAAGGTAGAGACCTGCTTAAAAGATGTGATGTATGGGAAGACAACAGACTCAGAAGTCTATAGTTGGATGGGACTTGAGACACTACCTGGCCCCAAATCCTAATTAAAGTATGGACTGTAATCAAGTGTAAGAATAAATAGTCAGGTGATGGATACTTGAAGAGTTCTGAGAAATGAGATTGAGTAGAGCTAGACTAGGAGTCCAAGAAAAGTAGAATTTGAACTGGGCTTTGAAAGATAGAACAGCTCTAAAATGGCCAGAGTGAATGAAGGGAACAAAACAAGGGAAGCTTGGTGGAAGAAATGTTGGCAAGATCACTCTCCTGAAGAGAGAAAGCAAGCCCAGTATGGCCACTCAGGGTTTCAGGGTCCCCATCCAGGGAGGAGGCTCCCTTCAGTTCTTATACTCACAGGACTTAATAATAAAGTAACACACATTCTTTTGCTTGCAAGTTACAGAAACACAATATATATTAGCATAAAGCCAAGAGGAGAGTAACTGAGAGGAGTATGGGATAGTCCACAAGTTCAAAAGAGGAGCTGCAGACACCAGGCCGACTCTAGGATCTGCAGGCCAGGCACTACTTATTTGAATTCACAAGGTAGGGGCTCAGTGTATCTCACTCCCACCTAGGATCAGACTAAATAAAATTCGAGTATTTTAAGGTGGTATAATGTAAACATTCTAATATTTTATGATGCAGGTACTCCCCACAGCCCTCTCCCCAGCTCTACCCCACCCCAATCATCTGGAAGTTCTATCCCAAGATTTCTTTCAGCCCACAGGCTTATTTGTCTGCACTAGGTCTGCCCTCTGCTGGCCATATCCAGCACACCACCTTAAGCCCTCAAAGCCAAATTTAAGTATTCACTCATTCAACATATATTTATTGAACGCCTACTATGTGCCAACTCCCCATCTAGGCACTTGTGGAATACATAATAAAAAATATTAAAGAAATCCCTGCCCTAATGTTTAAGAGCATTTACTACATGTCAGGCATTGGTCATTTAGCTTTTAAAACCTACATAACCCCATTTAGTAAGTATTCCTTAGAATTACTTCAATAGCTCTCATTTGTTCTTCATCTTTGGCACCCTAAATCCAATTTCAGCACCATACCACACCCAGCCCAGAGCATGGATCTGAAACAAGATAGGGACTGTGCTTATGTTCAGAAATGAATGGGAAAGTGATTTAGGAAAATGATGGCAGAGTATTGACATCAGTAGACCGCAGCTGGGTTCCCTAGAAGCAGAACCTGAGATAGGCATTAACTGAGGAAACATTTTTCAGGGAAAACTACAAGGGAAAGAGTGAAGTAGGTAGGAAAGGGGAAGAGCCAAACAAGGGTGTCTCAGGTCCTGTCTAGCCCTGGCCTGATCCTCAGGGATTGTACACAGCTCGGGCATAAACCACACAGCAGGATTACATGCCCTTGAGGCAAGGAGGCTGGCCTTTTACGCCACTGTATCAGTCATTGGTTATGGGCCACCCTGTTTGGGAGCAGAAACCAGAAGAGGGAAGCAAGGAGTTTCTCATCAGCTGAGGGCTATTCTCTGGAGAAGGGTGGTAACTGTGAGCTATTTCAGGCTAGAGCAGCGGAGTAAAGCTAAACAAGGAAGTTGTCTTGGTTGGAGATTAGCAACAGCCTGGTTCCTCAGGAAGGCTCTAAAGCTTAATTTCCATCACAGAACTGGCACCACCTTTTGTGGCTATCCAGGGACAGAGACTTACCCTTCAACAAGCAAGGCAAAAGATACATACAAGCCTTCTGCTCACATCCATTGATGAGGGCTTAGGAATGTGGTCACAACTGACTATAAGGGCCGCTGGCAAATGAGGTTTCTATCTGAGCAGTCATGTCCCAGCCACATTTCTATTGCTATGGAAGGAAAAAAATGGATATTGGTGAACAGCTAGTAGTCTTCACCCCATCCTCCTCCCCCTTCCCCCAGGACTGGTCATGGTAAAAAAATGCATAGCCTGACAAGAAGGAAGAAGTGCTGCTACTATGCTTCGATTATGTTTTCTGGGGGATGGGGTTGGATAGACCCTTATGGACATAACTGGGAGTATGACTTTTGCCCATTTTTTTTTCTCCTCTGGTACTGGTGAGTCTGGTCTCTCATTGAAATGGTAATATCTAAGATGTTGGTTTAGGCAAAGGGAAAATAGACAAAGCAATGCATTCAGCCAACCTTGTGTAGGAAAAAGAATCCTCTTTCAGGTGCCACTAAGAATCTAAGAACATGATATACCTGCATGAAATCAGAGAACCCATCTGCGGCTATGGTTAAATTGTGACAGAGAACAACCTCCTGGAAGCAGGAGAGTCAGTAGTGAACAGGAAGAAAAAAGGAAGAAAAACTAGTATTTGATGAGCAAGTAATCTCTGACAGGCACTGTGCTAAGAATTTGCATGTTACCTTATTTCACCTTTTAAAAAACTCTTGAGGTAATTATTATTTTATCCTCATTTTATAGATGAGGAAGCAGACTCTCAGAGGTGGAATAGCTTGTTTAATTCATTTAATTAATATGTTGAGCTGTCTAAATTTTAACACAAACTTGCCTAAATTCAAAGCCCATATTCTGCCCACTAGAGCTTTGAGAGTCACATTAGATCCTTTCTCCCAGCAGCCATTGTGACTGGCCTCTCTTTTCCCCTTAAGGAATCGAGTAGGCAGAATCTCCTCCCTGCCCAGCTCCTACCCCAACCAGGGTGCCTCAAAAAAATAAAATAAAAATAAAAGACAAGTCATTGTCACTGTGCTTAAGGGAATAATAAGCTAATTGACACACCTCTTGGTTGAGGATCCCTGAGTCTCTCTGTAGCCTGGACTCTTAACATTGGGAACAAAGGGAAGCAAGAAGCCAGCCACAGAATTTGCTGAGAGATTAGAAAGTTTTAATCTTTAGAAAAGGATCTAATGTGAATAGAATCATTGGTGTACCTCCCTCAATTGGGAACAGAAGATTATTTACATTCATCTCCAAAGAGCTCCTTGGGAAAGCTGAGGGCTAACAGTTCTGCTCCTGATTTATTACTCATTCATTCATTCATTCAACAAATACTTATTAAGTACCTATACATCAGGCAATAGGTTTAGCTCTAAGAATACTGAAGAAAACAAGATAGGCACAGTCTCTATCTTGTTTCAGGCATGGATTACCTCACCCACTTCTGTTTTTCTACTTATAAAATTTTCAGTTTTATGAAGCTTTACATTGAACATCTCTCTGGCCCCTTGAGCTGCTCTCTTAACTTTCACTCAATTTACTGTCCTGTTTATAACTCTTTTGGCATGTCTTTTTCCCTTCCTAGAAACAGTGCAAAGGTACAGGCAGGGACCATGTTTAATGCATCTCTATTCCTCCAACTAAGATAAGGCTTGGCACAAAATGGATGCTTAATAAATATTGGTGGAATGAGTCAACATAGTCATAAGTATTGTGCTACATAATCTCTTAGATGTATATTGTGCTTCCAACCCTTCAAAGTATTTCTATCTCCATTATCTCATTTGATTTAGATTTTGGTCCAATAAATTTAAATTGGATGTGAGAGCATTTGGTAAAATATAAATGTTGAAGAACTGTTATTGAACTTTCTTGCTAACCCTGAGGACATACTTAAGGTCACACAGCAGGAATCTTGCTAGACTCTCTCTCCCTTGACTTCCATTTCTGGACTTTTCTTCCCTGCATCCAGGGGCAACTAACAAAAGAGAGATATTTTTTAAAAAGAGCTCTAGGAGTTCACAAAGGTGATTACAAACCCCAAGGAGTGGATATAGTGGTGCTCTGCTAAGGCTCTTGGGGCCAATATACCCATTACCCAGCTGGTGGGAAAAAGAGCTGCTGACAGCTCATAGTTGCATCCCTAATTTGCATATTGCCCTGGGCCACAGGGAACTATCCCACTCAAGGTTACACCCCCTGTTGGGGGCTCACAATGAGAGGGATGCAAAGGTCTGGTTCCCCGGCCTCAATTTGGGACAGCTCTGAGGGGCCATCTCAGCTCCAGAACTCCCCCTAGGATTAGCTGAGTCTTCAGCTACAACCACATTGTGAATTAGCTTCTCCCTCTGCCCACTTCCGCTTCCTCACTTCCTTCCTGGTGTATCTCCCAAGAGCACTCCCCTCCAAACATGCATTCAGCTTCATCTCTGTGTTTCCAAGAGAATCAACCTCTCCCTCAAAAACTGTGCCCTAGCACTGAACCTGTTCCAAAGTTGGTGTCAGCAATGATAGAGGAATGAGATGATAGAGGAATTGAATGATAGAATACAGATAGAGGCAGTCAGTGGTTCTAGCGAAAGCAAAAAGAAGACAAAGCAGTGATAAAGACAAAGCAGTAGCCAGCCATGTAGAAAACGGCCAGTATGTTCACTGACGAAGAACTAGCCACTAGAGGGCCCAGCACTACAGGTTTACAGCTCTGCACTACTTTAGAGCAGAATTCTAATTTTGCCCGTGACCTGGCAGACCCCCAGCATAATTGTCTACACTAGGAGAAAAAAAACTGTTGGCCCAAAGCTTCCTTCTCTTCTACCTATTTCACGGGCATCAGTGTCCTAGCCTGTTCTAATATCCTGCAACCAAGAACTCTGTGCTATTACACATAAATGTATTCCCATAAATAAAGGCTTCCAAAGCCTATGGGTTTGTTTGTTTGCTTGTTTTCAAACACTACTCTCTTTGTTCCCAAGTGGTTCTAAAGATCAGAAAAGAAGAATTCCAAACAGTTGGTTGTGACAATTCTTACCCTAAACTAAGAAAATCAGAAATATAATCTGTCTCTTTCCCCCACGCTCTCTGCCTTCCAGTTTATAGCAAAGATAAGACACGTGGGCTTAGATGGGAAACATAGTGGCCAAGGAAGGGAAAGGGGTCATGGGAATCTTCACGGCAGATGAATAAAAGTTTGAGAACATTGTATAACTGAGTGAAGTAAATTAGGTTTTTTTTTTCCTACTATGTGTTCGGTCGCCTGCAGACGCCATTAAGTCGCTAACAATGAGGCGGCTTAAAACCTAAGATGGCCGACGGCTGATGCAATCGAGACCTCACACTGCAGCAGGGACCTTCTGGGCGTGGAAAGACCCTAACCGCGGGAACAAAACAATGGAACACCATGCCCAGCACATCCGGGACGAAAAGAGCCTTTAAAAACAACTCCTTCACTCCCTGCACGCGCAACTTCTCTGGCCCCTAACCTCGGGACCAGTGAACCTCGTCCGCAGACCCCCAGTAAAGCCTGTCCAGTACTTCACTTTGGTACTCTGTGCTTTTTATTCGATTCCAGCCGATCACTATGGACTTAGTAAAAAGACTTAAAGAAAAATTTTTTCTGTACCCTCTTTGGAAGGACTTAACTGTCTTTTGTAGGTTAGAAGGCTTTCTTTACCTCAGAGGGAAAACATTTAGAGGTCTCTGTTTCCAACACATACATTTTTGATGGGATAGAGCTGGATTATTTGGGAAGGGGAAGCTCTGAAGATTAAAGGGGAGCAGAGTTGAATTCTGCAGAACCAGAAGGATGGTGGGGTGGTGGGGACCTGCGCTTGGCTCTCTTCCAGCAGTTCTGGCAGTGAAGACTATAAGGACACTGAGGGAATGAACAGCAAGCCATGGCTTTGGGGGCTATATAGGAACTCTTGATAGCCACATTTAGAATGGAAGGAGTAAATGCCTTGAGCAACTGGACCAGATCCATCTGACTGGAACATAGCTCATTAAACAATGGGCCATAACTACAATGGGCTGAAGACAGTTACCCAGATTTTCTAGATTGGGTACACCCTAGAGGCTCTGCATCGCCACAAAATCTCTGATATTGGATATCCCACCCACCTGGCAGGTAGGGTGAAGTTAAATTTAATTTGATTTAATTTAGAAAAATAGTAAGTAAATCTAATGTTTATACTTTTTATTGAACAAATCAAATGGTTCCAATACTTGAAGCTCTGACATCACAAAAGCAAATCTAACCTGGATAAGTTAATAAAAGAATAGCAATCATCTTTTAGGGATTATCATGTGTTAGGCAATTCATTACTTCATTTAATCCTCACAACATACCTATGAGGTAGACCGAGACAAAGAAGTCAAGTGAGTTACCAGTCACATGCCCAGTAAATGGCAGAATCGGGTTTGTTGGACTCCATATCGAACTTCTATAGCCATTCATTTACTGACATCTAGTCCATCACTCACTAATTCATTTAACCAAATATTCATTCAGACAGTGAATGGGATTAATACAGCAGTTCTGTTAATTGAACAGTGAGATAGATCTAGTAGTAGTTTGAAAAACAAAAGAATCTTAGAATCATGGAATGTTTGTACTGGCATCTAGTCTAGTGGAGTAGAGCCAAATGGACTAGATTGGAATCTTAGCTCAGTTATTCACTCCCTATGTCACCTTGAGAAATTTATTTAACCTCTTTCATTCTCGGCTTCCATATTTATATATCATAAATTATGCACATGCCTTCTCATCAGACTGAGGTGAAGTTTAAAGGTAATATTAGGAATAATATTTGCCTATTAATCTATATACATAAGACCAGCAACATCATTTGCAGGGTCCAGTGCAAAATGAAAATACAGAGCTCCTTGTTTAAAAATTAAGAATTTCAATATGGTGACACCAAGCAAAAGGCCCTCTTAAATACAGGAACCTGACAGCACGTCAGTGCCTGGCACAGGGTAAGTGTGCAAATAAATAGTAGTCCTTTTTTTCTTTCTAAATCACTGATTCTAACCCTTTCCTTTTGCAGATGAGGAAAAAGAAAAGAGAAAAATGCAAGTTAGTGGCAGAGCCAGGACCAGAATCTAGACTCCTCTGTTCTCTGTTAGTAGATTTTTACCTCGACATTTCCCAAGTGTGTTCTGTATGATGACAATAGATATTCCATGAATAAAAGTTTCCACAAACGAACAAGTTTGCAAAACATTGGATTAAGGTTAAATAGACATGTTTTGCTGAGCTCTTTAGAGACATTTCAATGTGCAGCACGAATCTTCAAGACAGGATATAATATGGAACATTCCCCAAAGTATTGATATGGAATCTTTTTCAGGAGCATATGAAGTATCTCTTCGAACTTTCTCAGAAATGCTGCTCTATACGCTGCTGCAGGGCATTGTAAGTTTTTTGATCTGTGGGGTGTGGTTATTCTTATTCTAAATTAGAAGCAAACATGTTCTTTCCACTAGGCCTTTCTGTTGGCATCTCTGCTCCAGCTGACTTGTGAGCCTGAGGATAAAAATCATAAAAACCAGATTCCAGGAAGAACATACTTGTTTAGAATCACCCAGTTGTATCCAGAAGGCAGATGCAATCTGCTTCATTCCCAGGAGTAGAAATATAGTGACAAAACATGACCATGACCCTCAAATTCTTTCCATTCTGAGTAATTTGCTTATAGCCACCAACCACCTTACAAAAGTAACAGCTAAAGTTCCCTATGAAGGCACACAAGAAGCCAGGAAATTATGATTCTCATTTTATCTCCTCCACTTATTAGCCATTTGACCTAGACTAGTTAATTCATCTGTTCATCCCCTTACTTTTATTGAAAACCCTCTTGCAGCAGATTAACCTCTCCCTTATTTGAACTTCCAGACATTTATATTTTTTCTTTAGAGCTCCTTCCCTCAGGACATTGAGAATCTCTATGGAACATAGTTTGAGAACCAACTGACTAAATAATCTTTATAGTTCCTTTCAGCTCTGATAGTCTGCGATTCAAATTTCTATATCGTCTTGCAAGCTCTTGCCTCCATGTTAATAAAGAACACTAGCTCCTTGAAAAATGCTCCTCTTAATTTCTGGGAGGCCCAGAGCGTGATTCTCACATGCTGCTGAAATTCCAGGTGACGCTGACCCTTCTTGAGTCCCCAGTACACAGTGCCCATTATATGGATTGTGCAAAGGGGAGGATACTTTCTCCCTGCATCACTCTATACTTGACACATGGGCTTTCAACAGGTATTATTTATGCCCTTTGACTCAGAGTTTTTAGTAAAGCAGCTCCTAATCCCCTGCTCCTAATCCCCTGCTCCCAGCCCCCATTCTTTTCTAACCATGAGCCCATAATGGGGAAACAAGGCCAGGAAACAAATCTTCATGATAAACCTAATGTTGAACTTAGGACTCACTCCTCTTTGATGTTGAATATTCTGTTACTGGACCTATATTGCCTATTTTCTCACTTTCCTTATGATGAGTTCCCTTCCAGGAGAGACCTAAAGCCCTCGTGAAAAATAGACTTTTGGTGAGTTGGGCCTACTTGTCTAAAGTATCTGTTTGGATCCTCTAGGAAGCAAATGCAAAGATGGAGCAAGAAGTACAAGCAATTTATTGTGGGAAACACCTGTGAAGGATAAATAGGAGAGGGGAGGTAGGAGAAAGGAAGGGAAGATTGGAGAGCCTCCATCTGTAATGCAGTTCTGACACCTGAGAAAGGAGAGGTGGAAGGAAGGAGGATTAGACAGGAGAAGGCTCACACTTCGGTGCAGGCTCAGAGAACATCTCAGCTGGGCTAATGGGGAGCTGCAGAGCAAACACTGCACATTAGAACAGTAGGATGGTTTGACTCCACCACGTCTGCAGTCATAGGCAGGGAGAAGAACAGGAAAAGCATAACTGAGCTGGAGGCTGTCAGCCAACTCCCTTTCTCCCAGCAGGCTCTCTTGTGAATGATCTGAGCAGTACACTCTCATGCCTGACACACTGGATATGCCCACATCTGTGTGAATTCAAAAAGTGAACATAATTTAAGCTCAGATTGAGGCCTATTTTACATATTCATAACAAATACTTATGGGGCCTATAAAAGGTATTGCACTTGGTACTACAGCAGTCCCACCCTCTCCAGTGGAACAACTGAGATTGGGAAGGTTTCAGATAATTGGGTTACCATATTGTCAGCAATAGACATGTTTTAATAGCTTCTGTTGTATATTAATACTGTGTCAAGCTTAGTACAAAAGAGAACAATATTTAGGGAGCTCAAGTTAAGTCTGTAATAAAATATTCATCCCTAGTTGCGGAGCTCAGAAAAGAATTTTGAGAATTTTCTTCATGCCAATTACTGGATGTTCCAAGGAGGAAGGAGCCTTTTAGAAGAATTGGCCTTGGAGATTACCAGAAAGACCTTGAAACTGATCTGGCAGCCAACTGGGTGGCACAAGGGCATGCTCCACCCCTAATATCCTGCCAGCCAAGATTCAGAATTTGCTGAACACCTGTTGTGGCTCCTGGATCAGAGTCAAAATTTGAAAGGGAGAAAGGAAGGAAGAGGAAGGAACCAGGGAAGACAGATATGTAGCTAGAGAGATAAGACAGTAGGCTTTTTAGAACCATGCCAAAATTTAGCCAACCTAATCACCTGGCAAAAGAGATAGTGTCAGTGGTGGAAAGAGTAGGAAAGAATGCTGGGTATGACAACGAAGTTCTACCTCTAACTCCCTGGCTAACCTTTGTCATTCAGTACCCCTCTGTACCTGTGCTTCTTGGCTGTCATCTGCAGAACTAGGACAGTTACTCTTTAAAGTTCTTCCATGTGGACAATCTAAGATTCTAGCAACTCTCTAAAACAATATTGTTAGAACCTGTAGAGAGGCATGAAAGAGAGGGGGTATAGAATGAAAAGAATTTTCAGTAAACCCAGAAACAATATAACATAATGTAATATAGCATAACAACATTATACAACATAATGTAACATAACAAGCATTATGTTAGGCAATTAAAGTATAAGAATGGGGACTGGTGACTTCCCTAAAGTAGAGCTCATTTCATGATCGAGACATCCAGGGCATCGAAATGTGACTCTGTTCTTTCCTTATATAGAGGTGCAGATGATCTGGGAAGGAGAATAGTTCTACCTGTCAGCTGGTTCTTAAAGTTATGAGATTTATATACATTTCATTTATACATGAGCCCCAATGTTACCAAAACAAAGAAGTTGGAGCTGTCCTTGTCCTTTACTGAACCTCCTCCAGTTTTATCTCGTAAAAAAAAAAAAGTCATTTCTACTCCCCTTTAAGTCTGCATTTGCTGTTTATTTTTCACCCAGATAAAAATGCTTGGAGGGGAAAGCATACTGTGGGATTTTTCTCAGGACTAATAATTTAAGATTCTAAGAACAACAGGGTTCCATGCTCCAACAATGGTTCCATGCTCATTTATTTCTCATATTTGAGCTAAGAAAATAGCACAGTTAAAAAACAAAAACAAAAATAAAAAACTGAAGTCAAAGGAATGGCAAAATTAGCAGCTAGTAGGAGAAAGCTCCACAATCCCCAGGTCTTCAGCTATGTACTGTCCAGGCTAGCCCCTCCCAGAGAGAACTGAGTTTTCTTTTGGGGTTTCTTTATTTTTTAATAAAGCACCACTGAAGGCTAAGTTTCAGAAACACAAACTGTTATCCCAGTTTCTGGTAAACAAATAGGCCTAGAGAGATTAAATGACCTGCAGGACTTCCTGGGAGACCAGACTAAAGTGAAGGGAAAAGAATATGGCATCCATGAAAACACAATAGCAGCCACAGGAGGGCTTTGCTTCCTAAATAAATAATGGCACAACTGGGCAGCAGATCCAATTCTCTGACATGCCGGGTGTCTTCAGGTAGTGAGTCTGTTAACTCACTCTCACCCTTAGGATCTCAGCTTAAATATTATTTTCTTAGGGAAGCAAGGTACCACACATGATTGTGCAGATTGCACACTGCACATACCTAGGGTATGCCAATCACAGCACAGATACTACTTTATATTTTTTATGACAATTTTCTGGCAATTATAAGTCAAATATTTTGAGGAAAGGGTACTTTTTTTCTTCCTGATTCAAAAAGGTGCCATGTAGGCTGGTAGTGGCCTTGCTGAGAAGCCTCTCCTAACTCACACTGGGTTTAATGTCCCTCTTATCTGTTTCAGAAGGACGCTATATTCACCCTGCCATCACATTTATCATACTTTACTCTTAATTGTCTTTTTACTACACATGTTCACACTGAATTATCAGCATTGTGAGGACAGAGACTGTCCTGTTCAACACCATACCGTGAGCCTGAGAATGGCACTTGGCCTTAGCACAAACTCAATGGTATTTTTTTAATGAATAAGTAACATATTCTGAGCCACTCCAAAGTCTTTTCTGAGTTCTCTATAAAAGAAAGAGCAGAGCAGAAGTGTGACAAGAGCAGGAAGAGTGATGGGCAACTGCTCTCAGTTATTTCCCTATTCTTAAAGAAAAATAGATTAAGTTACATGTGAAATGATTTATTGTTTATGCACAATTTGTAATTCTACCCCTTTCTCCCCAACTTAAGAAAGCATACTGAAATGTGAATAAGAACGTCTTTATTATCTTTATAATCTGCTCTAATTTATTATATAAAGGTAAATCATATGTAATATTTGCTTCATTATTAGCAACAAATTACTTGCAATGCTTCACTGATCTAAATTACTCATTTGGTACTAAGCACGTTCTCTTTTATTTTTAATTCCTTTGATGATATGTCCTGTCTTCCTAACTAGATGAAAAACACTAATAAAACCAAGGACCTTGATATATACATACACATGTATAAATATATGCATATACATACATTTAATTTATCCTGTAGTTCTATCATAGTGCACTAAATGTAATAAAAGGGCAATACATATTTCCCATATACTTCCTGTTGAGGTTTATGTCAATAATGATCATGAAGCAGTTTGGGATAATGCGAAAGAACTGGATTTAGAAGCACAGGCTCCAAGCTTATGTGCTAGCTCTAGGGTTCTGAACCAACAAGTTACTTATCCCTTGAGCTTCTCTGGAACAGACGGGAGAAAACATTTGATGAAGAGAGTGGGAGGACCTGGGTACTCAAAACTCATTATCTTAGGCTAATGGGTCTCAAAGGTATGTGGGGGAGGTCACTTTTTTTATCAAAATACAGAGGCCTAATTCTTCCCTTCCCTTAGTCATTGATGTACCCTAGTGATGCAAAACAGGGCACATTTCCCTAAGTCGGGGCTTGGGGGAAGACCAAGCTCTGCACCAAGAGAAGAAGAGGGTCCTTTGGTGGACAGTGTGGAAAAGAATTCAACACACACGCCAAAGTTAGAGTCAAAAGGAAAGTTTTTTAGAAAAGGGGTAACACTCCACATGTGGTCTCCTCTCAGAGACAGAGAGGGAGAGGGACCAAGAGAGGCTTGGAAAGATAGTGAGTAGAGAGGGGCCAGGTGTTCAAGGAATTCAGTTTATATACCATTCTTTAGTTCCTGTGAGTGATTGTTTAAAAGATTTTGTTAACCCATTTCCTTTGATATAGACATACAGTGAGGAAGGAGAAGAGTA